>CANUEX010052547.1:0-323539 GCA_948099535.1 Jatropha multifida
ATATAATCCACAAATTAATCTACTAACCAAAATAATTAACTACTCAAATAATAAAATCATTCAACCAAATATTCTAAAATTAACAAACTAATTAATAAAAAATTTAACTAAATAAATTCTGAAAATAATAAAATTAATACCCAATAAATATTAAAGTCCCGATAAATCCTTAAATCGGAGGAGGAGGAGACGGTGGCTGGTGGCCTCGTCGTTGCTAAAAGCAGGCTGAGGTCGAGGAGAAGATGCCGCTGCTGAGTTTGCTACCAAAGCCGTGCGCGGAGGAGCAGGTGGTGGCTCAAGGCGGCGCAACGCGAGGGACAGAGCTGCTGGAGCTCGCTGGAAACGATGGCGCGACGAGGAGAGAGGAGGGTCTAAGGCGGCGTTGCTGGTGGTGCTGCGACTAGGAGGAGCTGAGCGTGGAGCTGCTGTGGCTGGCTACGGCCCGATGGAGCTGATCTTGCACAGAGAGAGAGACAGAGACAGAGAGCAGCAGGAAGAGAGAAAGAGAAACTGTGAGAGAGAGAGGGCTGGTGGCTGTGGCGCGATGGAGGAGATGGTGGCCCAGTGAAGAGGAGCCGAAGATGGTGGCTGGAGACATTGAGAGAGAAAGAGAGAGTGAGGGTTGAGAGGAAGAGGAGAGTGTTCGATGAAGAAGAGAGAAGGAGAGGAAAATAAAAAGAAAAGAGAGAAAAGAAAGAAAAGAAAAAGAAAAAGGAAAAGAAAAAAATAATAAAGTTTAAAATTATTAAATAAAAACAAACCGTCCAAGTTAGATTGTCGATAAAAAAAAATAATAACGCACAGTATTTTTCAAAAATATCCGATTCGGGTCTAATTTTAATTAATTCGGTCCAATAAAAAAAATTAGTCCGATTTTTATTTGATTAACGGTTACTCGATAAATTTTAGGACGAACCAAAATAATTTTCGGTCCCGATAATATTACGTGGCATAATATTATTGGCTTATAATTTAATAATTAAATTTAAATGAAAATTATTTTGAAATAAAAATTACGAGGTATTACAATTTCTAACACTCACAAATCTTCAATTTCACCGTTGAGACTTTTTTTTTCCCTTGATAAGAATCAAGAAATCAATTGGAATTACAAATACTGATGTTTTATGTCATACCTAACAACTAACAACTCATTAATTAACGTAATCAATGCATGGAATTTTCAATTTTAATATTAATAATTTGTCTCTAATTATATTAAAACACAAAATTTAATTATCAATTGCTCACTCCATTTTATTTTATTTGATTGTTATTCTTTTGTTAATATCTTCAAATATTTATAAAATTTTTAAATTTAGATATGTAAATAATTATTTTTTTAATGATAACATTTATGATCCTTCGTTAAATAAGAAACTTTTGTTAATATTTTCAATGAGTTAAAGGTAAAAAATGATAAAATAATTTTTTTTTATTAAATTCTTAACATGCTTTTTTGTGAAAAACATGCAAATAAAATGTGATATATAAAATAGGTGTCATTGCTGAAGCAAATTACAGTCTTCTCTCCTCAACTCAACTGACCACATTGGAAACCTAATGGACAGCAGCCAAGACAAGAGATACTGGCAAATCTCAGTCCCTTTCTATTTTTAATTACAAGATATATAGTTTTAATTACCTACATTTCAAATTATTTATTTAAATTATAAAAGCAAATATCTAATGAGGAACCAACCAAGCCAATAATTTGGTCAAAAATTATATTACTGTTATTATTACTAATAACAGAAAAGGCATTTAATACCTGACTTCTTTTTAATATCTATATTGTAAGATAAATGCTGACAATGGCAACCATCTGCACTCCATATATCAGAATTAAAGATAATAATAATGAATTGTACAATAATGTTGACCTAATTCTGTAAACTGCTACCAGAACACAGACTTGATGGTTATAAATGCAGAAGCAGTAGTATATATCAGAATTAAAGATAATAATAATAATGAATTGTACAATAATGTTGACCTAATTCTGTAAACTGCTACCAGAACACAGACTTGATGGTTATAAATGCAGAAGCAGTAGTATATAAAGTATATACCATGATCTTATTATTGGTCCCCTTCTGATCAACAACATCATGTATACTTCAATTTTATCTTCTTTCTTCTTCTTCACTTTCTTCTCCTTTATTTCTGCAGAGGGTATCATATCCCACTCTAATAAACCGCTAATGGTTTCAGAAGGTGATGTAATGAAGAGCTATACTCAACTTGATCTCCCTGGAGTTATTGGCCCAGAAAGTATTTCCTTCGATTGCAATGGCAATGGTCCATATGTTGGTGTTTCTGATGGTAGAATACTCAAATGGGATCAATCCAACCAGTCTTGGCTAGACTTTGCCGTCTCATCACCCAACAGGCAAGTTATTGCATATATGTATATATGTTCATGCCTGCTTGCATACTTCATTTTCTTGCTATATATATACATGTATAGATAGATAGATAGATGTTTGTTTTGATTTGTAAACACCTCATGTATGCATATTTAGTAGGAGTAGAAAACTTGCAATTCTTTGCATCATATATGCTATTGTATTGTATTGTGCTATATGATTTTAAATTTTGTTTTGATTATATTGTATCGTGCTTGATTATTAGGGACAAGAAAGAATGTGATGGGTCAACAGACCCCAGCAAGGAACCAAAATGTGGGAGAGCATTAGGCATCAAATTTAATCCTGCAACCTGTGATCTGTACATTGCCGATGCTTATTATGGGCTTCTGGTCGTACGGCCAACGGGTGGTGTTCCTACGCAGCTTGCTGCTTCAGCTGAAGGAGTCCCTTTTCGATTCGCTAATGGTTTAGATATTGACCCAAAAACAGGAGCAGTTTATTTCACAGATAGCAGCATTTTCTTCCAAAGAAGGTAATATTTTGTGAGTTCTCCTATTCCTAAGTATCATAACTACTATAATTTTTATAGCCAGATGATTTGTCGTTACGATTTGTGATTAATTATGTTCTTGTAGGGACTATATATGGGCAATACTCAACTCAGACAAAAGTGGAAGGTTGTTAAAGTATGATCCAAATAGCAAGAAAGTGACTGTGCTTTTCAAAGGCTTAGCATTTCCAAATGGGGTGGCTCTAAGTAACGACAGTTCATTTGTTCTCGTTGCTGAAGCAGGCATGCTAAGAATCTTGAAATTTAAGCTTTTAAATAATAATAATAATAATAAAATTCAAGAAGAAGTGTTTGCTCAAGTTGAAAGATTCCCTGATAATATTAAGAGAAACGATAATGGAGAATTTTGGGTTGCATTAAACAGCGGAAGAGGAAAGATTCAAAAATATAAAGAGGAAATGATTAATGAAGAATGGGTTTTTAATGATCCTGTAGGTATCAAATTTAGTGAAGATGGGAAAGTGGTGAAAATGTTAGATGGAAATGGTGGAGAGATTCTTGATTCTGTCAGTGAAGTTGTAGAATATGATGGAGGGCTGTGGTTTGGATCTTCTGTGCAACCTTACGTTGGTTATGCCAAAATTTAGCAAATTTCAAAAATCAATTCCATAATATTTATTACACAATAGTCGACAGATTTAAGAAAACAATTTATTTTAAAATATTTATTATATTTGTGGTTTAAGGAGGAATATTTTTTTTTTTATCATTTGTTATTTAAAATGATACGATGGAGTGTTTTTTCTTTTTCTTTTTAAATAAAACGATTGGATTGTAATTATACTAAACATTTGCATTATGATTGTAAGACAATATAATAATATGTAATACTCAAATCATAATGCAAATGAATGTAATTTTTCTCTGATACGATGAAAAATAATTACTCCTCCTTTATATTTAAGAATTTCATGTTTCTTCGTAAATTATTGAGTATTATATATATAAAATAATATGATTTCAAGTTAACTTCTTTGAAAGATTAGGGCCGTTGAATCGCAACTTTTGCAAATCAAACGTTAATCCTTCTCTTCTGTTCATCTTTTGTCAGTTGATTGTTTGAATCATCTGTAGCTCTTCAAAATCTCAATTGTTAATATCTTTTTTAGCTCAATAAGAAATAGAGAAACTGAAATTGAGTTAGAGATGATAATGAGATCAAATATGGCTGATCCAAGCATGACTGGACATCTGTCTCCTTCTTGTCCACCACCAATCTAACTTCTTCAAGGTAATTAAGTACCTCTTTCTCTCTTTCTTCATCTTCCATTCATGTGCTTTCTTATTTTAATTTTCTTTCTCGTTACTGTGAGATCGCTACGAGATTATTGTGCTTTCTAATTTTCATGCAGATGTTTTGTTTAGTTGGAAAAATCATTTGTAGCTTTTATAATTTATAGTTTAGAATTCTGGCTTTTCTATTGTAATTAAATTCTATCACTGTGTTCATGGAATGGAAGAAGGAAGGAGAGGAATGGTGAATAAAAATAAAACGGTACATTTTGAGAAGTTGGCTTAAGTTAACCCAATATGTGTCTCTAGGACCCACTTTATTAGTTTTTTTATTTAAAATCCTAACTGAACTCGAGTTTAGAGTGTTAATAATCATAATTTTGAACATTAGATTGTACCAGCCAGATCAACTGGTTTAATCAAAAATCGAACAATGGTCTGGTCCAAGTTAAATAGAAAAATCAGGAGCTTAAAAATCGGCACAAATCAATAAGAATCAGATGAAAATCAATCAAAAACTGGTGAATCAGACTTATTAAAAAATGGTTCGATTCAAATTTTCGGTTTTATCTCTAATTATAAGCCTTTTAATATTTGGGCCACTTAAAAATTTGGCCCAATGATTTTCTTAACCTCTTTATTTTTAAATTGAAGGTCTTATTATATTAATTAAAATAATTAAATTTCAATGTGAAAAATAATATATTTATTATAATTAATTGATTTTTTAATATTAAATTTAGTAATACTTTGTTCTTTTTGTTTAAAATTATTTACTAAATTTTCTATTTTTTATACAAGTTAAATTTGAGAATATTTTTTTATTTGATATCAAAATTTTTTATCCCATATCCTGAATTTTATTTAATAAATATATTTAAAATATTATATATAAAAATCCAGTTAAACCCTCCTATATTGTATGATAAAAACTATATGATTCTGTATGTTAAAAGAGAATATAAATGACAAAACGTACATCACATGTCATAAACACAATATTATCAGTTTATACAATAATAATTTAAAGCTGAAATGTGTAATAAAATTAGTTGTTGAAATCGTTGGTCTTAATTTGTATATATATACATATAATATTGGATTTTGATGAAAAAGAAACAAAGGAGGCTATTGACATGCAGATTGGAGTTTTCTACTATCTAATAGAAAACAAATCTGATAAATGAATTGATATCATGTAAAATTTACCTCCATGATCAGGTTCAAAAAAAAATTATTTTTTTATTATTTAATAATGATAATTCGTGAAATAGTGCTAATTTTTTAAAATAATAATTAACAGTTGGTTTATGTGTGAATATATAAGTATTTTTAATAATTTTATAGTTTAATTAATTTAAAGCTTGTGAAAGTAATAATTAAATGCAGTACAAAATTAGTTTATATTTTTATATTGAATATAAAAATTAAGCAAAAAAAATTATATTGAATTATGATGGTTGCTAGTGTTGGGCAATATGATTTTTTTTAATGATAATAACTTTACTAAAAAATTCAATATAGATTTATAAATTAATAAATTCGTATTTGTCATCATGGAAAATAATAAGAGATAATTATAATATATTTATATATATAGTATATATTTATTTAATTTCTCTTCACAAATGGGAAATGAATGACCACGTAATCCACTTGCATGTCAGAAAATTGATAAGCGGGCACACGAGGAGAAAAGTATATATTTATTGAATTTTAACAAAATAAAAAAAAGGGAAAAGCACAAATAACAGGAAAAATATGATTTTATCTTTATATTTTTATATAATTAATTACTTTGTCATTGCATTTAATTTAATATATTATATTATTTTTATAATTTTATCTCCATTTAAATAGAACCTGTCCATTATTTGAGATTTGAGCTGCTAACGAATTCAATCATATAAATAAAATCATTTTACTTTTTTAAATATAAAGACAAAATAGTTAATTATATAAAAAATAGAAATAAAAATATAAATTTCTTCCCTTTTATTTCATATACATATAAGCTTAACATTAGTACTTAACAATTTAAATTTTAATACAATTTTATTGAAAGGATTCAAATTATAAAAATATAATAATAAAGTAGTTAATTACGTAAAAATATAAGTATAAAAATATTATTTTTCCTAAATAATATTGAATGTCTTAACTTAAGGAATAAGTAATTAGGTATTGTCCTGTGTGTTTGTTGCTAAGCGAGAATCAATCACATGTTCTTTATAGGTGCCATGTGTCAAGGCCGGAGTTTCTCTCCCTTCCATGAAAGAAATATCTTTATTTTTTTATTATTTTATATGCGTGTTTCTGTAATAATATTCAAATATATTTTTTTAATAGTGTCGACTCTAAATTTCAAAGCTTAATTTTATAATTTTCGTTTAGAAATATAGACATTATATTTATTTTATTTTTACCAAAATAAATGTAATTCATTATTTTTTAAAGTTTAATTTTAATAACTTCATTAATTTTTTTTGAAAAACTTATACAAAGCATACGCGTGTATTTTTGATTAATTTTATATTATTAGAAAATCATATTTTAATATATTTTTCATAAAATGGAAGTGTAATTTTATTTATGTTATTAAATATGTATATTTATATTACATTTTAGTATTGTTCCTAATGTTATACAATATAATGATAAATATTTATAAAATATATATTTTTAAATTTCGGTTAATAATCGGTGTGGGGTAACTGAAAATGACCGCTTGTCCGAATATTATTGATATTGCAGAACACGGATTTTCCATGGAGAAGCTTCAAAAAATAAATATTTCAAATAAAACACAAATATTTATTTATATTGTAATAGAAATTTGATTTATAAATAAAAATATATTTGATAAATTAAAATTTTTTCATTTAATAATTAAAACTTATCAAAATATCACGTTATTTCTCAATTTTACCAAATGATATGATACGAAAGAAAGACACTGAAGCTTCTTCCACGATATGAGTAAAAAATGGGACAACCGCACAAATATTAAAAGATTGTAAGAAAATGTGCTTAACAAGTTCCAAGGGGAGGCATAAAGTGATAATGAAACTTAATACAAGACATCAAATAATGTAAAATTACAATATTAACCATAAAAAAATATATTATAAATTCGGTCTAAACTTAAGGTGGGATGGGATAGTTCATTGACGAAAAAAACACTTATGGATCGATCATCAGCGTGGCTCAGACCTGTCAAACTGAATCAATAACAACGGACGGTGGAATTTCGAAAGTTCTAATCATAAATATTTATTTTTATTTGTGGTCCAAAAAGACCCCGTGGGGAGGAGAGCAGAGGAAAAAGAGACACAAAAAAGAGCAAGCATCAAATTTCTTCCCATTTTATTTGTGAGAGAACCTAATACTCCTTGCTTTAGGGCGGGAGATAAATAAAATCTCTTTGCCTTTTTCCTCTTTTCCCGTCCGTGCCCAAAAGCTTCATTCTCGAAAAGAAAAAAAAAAAAAAAAAATTCCCCAGATTCCTCTGGATCTATTCATTCTAACCGGTTTAGGCTTCTTTTTCAATCCTCAATTTGATTTTCATTCAGAAATCTTTTTATTTGCTCCTTAGATCTGCGCTTTTTTTTTAAATCCAATTTCATAGTCATTGTTCTTAGTAGCAAATCAAGGTTAGCGCTTCTCCATTTATTGCCTTTCGCCAGTTTCTTGAAATCTGTTAAATATGTTATCATTTTTAATTCTTAATAATTTTGATTCAGGTTGTAGTGACGCTTCATCAGGTTTTCGAACAATATTTCTGATTATTTTCTTTTTTTTCATAATGATTTTTCTTCTGTAGAGGAATGGGATATATAGGGTCTCATGGAGTGGCAGCACTTCATAGATATAAGTACAGTGGAGTTGATCACTCTTATGTTGCTAAATATGTGTTGCAACCCTTTTGGAGCCGATTTGTTAACTTCTTTCCTCTTTGGATGCCGTGAGTACTTCTTAATGTTTTTGTATTTTTTTAGTAGTATTTTATATTTTCTGCATTGTTCATTTGGTTGGGTTGATTTAATTGATTGAAGTTGACCTCTTTCAATGTTCACCAGTTGATGTTGGATTCAAATGTAAGTTCTTTTTAGCATAGGTTAAGCTGGTGAATAGAGGAAAATAAGTATTAATAATGGGTATTGATTCCAGTCTCAAATGGTTTAATTCTGGAGTTAAATATGTGGATTTTTGAATTGGGGACTGGAATGAGGAATTAAGGTTGGTTTTGTCTTTGAGCTTTTATTGATCTATCCAAAAATGTTTTGGAAGTGCTCCTACTTAATATTGTGTAGTGTCATAAGTTTTGAAATTTACTATGTGAATGCTTTGTTGATGACACACATGGTCATACCCAGTTTCTCACTGTTGAGCTAAATTGAGAATTTGGTGC
Organism: Jatropha multifida; assembly: GCA_948099535.1. Classification (NCBI taxonomy): domain Eukaryota; kingdom Viridiplantae; phylum Streptophyta; class Magnoliopsida; order Malpighiales; family Euphorbiaceae; genus Jatropha; species Jatropha multifida. The sequence goes on from CANUEX010052547.1 coordinate 8,588, forward strand.
TAAAGCTGCATGCTATTGACCCTACGTAAACTATGCACCAGTTGACCCTCATTATTTTTCTTTTTCTTTTTATGCTTCTTGGCATCCCTGGTTGTTATATGTCTGGAGTAACAAGGTTTGTCATGTTAAGCTTTTATTTGTGATGGTCTACCTACATAAACTTTGGCTTATGCGCCTAAATTTGATACTTCGTAAACCCCCATTATAATAAGATATCTTGTTCATTTTATTTTTGAGAAAAAAGGGGTCGCGGATGCTTCTCTAAGAACATTTCATGATTTGAATGTGCATGGAAGGTTTTGGGACTTTTTATGGTTTATCCATGCTTATGCTTCACATTAGATTTTTCTTAGAGAAAGATTTGTTCTTATTTGCTAATATTCTAATCTTGTTTTTTTCCCCCCCCCCTTTTTGCATATTTTTCTCTGGATCTTATACAGACCAAACATGGTAAGATAACATGCTCTTTGTACTTTGATTTGTGACATTCACTTGTCTAATGAAATTTTTTTGCTATTGTTTGCTAACCTTTTCTGTTTTGGGTCTTTTAGATCACTCTTACAGGATTCATGTTCTTAGTTACATCTGCACTGCTTGGCTATGTAAGCAGGAATTTCTCTGTTGTAAATTTTGTAGAAAACTACTTGTTTGATTTATTGTAAGTTTTTCTTTTTTATAGTTTCTAATTTACATTTGGATCCCAGTTATATTCACCTCAATTGGATACAGCACCACCAAGATGGGTTCATTTTGCACATGGATTACTTCTATTTTTATATCAGGTGAATCTGATTCTCATCTGCCTCCTGAATTGATAATTATTTGTGTTGTACTTTTGTTTGTAGAAGACATACTGAGTTTCTGGCATGGCTTTTACTGACCTCTCAATAATTTCAGACTTTTGATGCTGTTGATGGGAAGCAAGCACGGCGGACAAACTCATCAAGTCCATTAGGAGAACTTTTTGACCATGGTGATTTTTCTTTTATTATTAAATGATTTTCCTTTTTTTAATATTTAATATTACCAAGTGTTGCTGAAATTTTTTTTTTTTTGCTATTCTGATCTATTGCAGGATGTGATGCGCTTGCATGTGCAGTATGTATTTTCCATCATTGGTTATTGATTCTAGCAAGTGTAGTTTTATTTAACATCTTTTTATTGGTTATTCCCAGTTTGAAAGCATGGCTTTTGGTAGTACTGCCATGTGTGGAAGAGACACCTTCTGGTTTTGGGTTATTTCAGCCGTTCCATTTTATGGTGCAACATGGGAACAGTAAGTAGTTTAAAAATTTTATTCTTTATTTTTAATGAATTGAATGCAATTGTATGGTACTAGATAGGTCTCATTTCATTTCTCTCTCTTAGTCAGACATGTTGTTGTCTGCCCTTTTTCCTTCATTGTTGGATTTATTTTTCTCATTTGTTTTTGTATAGCCCAAGTTGCCATTGCTGTAACTTTTGGATGTGTTATTGGTAACTTGCACTTTATTTCCTTTGATCTAGCTTTTTCACAAATACTCTTATCCTTCCTGCAATTAATGGACCTACAGAGGGCTTGATGATTATATATGTGGCGCATTTTTTTACAGCAATAGTTGGTATTGTCTTTCTACTCCCTTTGTTGTGCTTAAAATTATTCGTACTTCAGAAGTTTCTTGATCACATCATCTGTTTTCCTCTATTTTCTTTCTCTTTACTTAAGTGTTTTCATCTTAAGGTGCTGAGTGGTGGATTCATCACTTTGGGAAGTCTTTACCCTTTCTAAGTTGGGTGCCAATTGTTAATGGTAAGAATTATGGATTTCTTGGCATCTTCTGTAATTCATGTAATGATGTATTGTGTGCTTCTCCTCTCCCCACTAACCCCTCAACTCTCCCCTGGCCCTTCCTCTTGTACAAACATGCTTTACAACTTCCATGAAAATTCTTATCAACCGTTATATCTTTGAAGTAAAATATGTTAGATGCCTTAAGCTGGAGTTTTTGTGTTGTGTTTGTGTCCTATAATATCCTTAAACCTAGGAATGTGATTTTCATGTGCTCAGAGATCACTTCTGTGATATTTGCAATATAAAGCGCATTTACTTTATTTGTGTTTTCTTTTCTTTTCTTTTTTTTTTTTTGGAATGATGGTGATGTATGCTATCCTTATTTTTATCATCTTTTATGCATGTTTGTTTAGTTGATAACAATAGAATAAGTGACTTGTGCACATTTGTAATTTTTTCCAATTGATTGCTTCACCTTCTACTTTATTTTCCCCCTACACTCAGACTCCAATTAGGATGACTAAAGTTTAGTTTAATCAAGCTCTGCACAAAGACATACTCAAGTTGCTGAAGTGCTGTTTTAGTTTTTCTTGGTAGAGTCGCTATGAGAATGAAATATCATACAACATTTAGTTATGATTTATGCTAATGATACAATGTATTCTGGAAGAATTATTTCTCCTAATGGATCATTATTTTTGTATACGCGTGCAACGTTTCACATTATATGCCTACTTCTCGTGTCATTTCTGGGTATTCTTCATGGTATATTGGATTTTCTACTGCTCCATCTTGAATATTTTCATTTCCATCGGTTAAGGCTTTGAAGTTAGATGCCATTAAGTTGCTGGAATTCTCGCACTAGAATGTTCTGTTGTGCTGATTTTTAAGTTTTCTATTGATTGCTTTTGGAATAATGCATTATTACGACAATCACTGCTATCTGATTATCGATTCATCTCTATCCTTATGGCTCATCTTTGCACTAAAATGTCAATTAATACTTCCTCGCTAACTTTTTACTTATGTACTTATTTTTCCATATACAGCTGTCTTATGCTCGTAATTTGACCGACTCTTTTATTTTTTACTTCAGAAATCCCAACTTACAGAGCTGTGCTATTCTTAATGATAGCTTTTGGTGTTATACCAACCATTTCATTCAAGTAAGCAATTTAGCATTTGTGAAGTGACTGAAAATTTCACGTCATTTTTGCATGTCTAATTTATATTAATTTACTTTCACAATCATAAAAATGATGTTTTTTGTTCTCATCTGGCCTCTTCTAGGTTCATTCTTCTGAAATTGTTTATTGCCACTCGTCCCTTGTTTTATTGCCTTCTTTTATTATTTTCTTCTCCTCTCTCCAATGGGGTGATGGGTGTTGTGGGGAAGGCTTTTGCTGTTTCCATATTTGCTTGAATTTAAACTACAATGGCTACATGCCCAAATTTTTAGGATGAAATTTTTCATATCAGGGTTCATTAAAGGTCGTATTATGTTATATATACCACTATAATGATTGCTGTTGGATTAAAGGTCAGCTCGAATTCCTTTATGTAATGTTGGTGCTTTTCTGCAATATGACCTTTTTCTGCAGTGTGTCCAATGTCTACAAGGTTGTACAGCCAAGAAAAGGCAGCATGTTACTGGCATTAGCCATGGTAAATCTGTAAATTCTGGAACATGCATTTCTTGATTATAATTATGCTTCATAGATGCCTTATTCTTGGTTCTTCTTGTCAGCTTTACCCTTTTGTAGTGCTTATAGGAGGTGTCTTGGTATGGTATGACTCAACCTGAAACATTTTCTTGCACAATGTCATTTCTTTAGGTTCATATTGGTCTTTATTGAGGATCCTACATTTTATGCAGGGATTATCTGTCTCCATCTGATATAATGGGGAAGTACCCTCATTTAGTTATACTGGGAACTGGACTTGCTTTTGGGTTTCTTGTGGTAAGACATGGCTCTTTTTTTTTTTTTAAGTTGTATTTTTTTTCAAAATTTTAATAGCTCGGTTTACATATATATATATATATATATATATATATATATATATATATGATAGCGATAATCTCCAAATGCTGTTTAGTGGTTGTTGTATATGTCATAATCTAATGGGTTGACTTTTGGAAATTTTGTTCATGAGTTAGGTCACTCAGCTTTATTGCTATTAATTTTTGGGTTGTTTTTGCATTGTTTCAATTTAAAATAGTGATTCAAAGACATTTAGGTTACTTGTTATGTTCTGCCTGATGCTATGATTTCCAGGTTTATTGTAGGTTAGAATAGCATTTAACTTTAAGCTTAATATTTAAGGTGGACGTTGATCTGGTAAAAAATTTGCCACTTTTTTGGTTTTCAAGATATTGTAGTGCCAAATTGTATGCAAATTTACTTTGATGAAGGATCCGGTGCTTAAAAGAGGCATCTAATCTCAGGCATTTACAACAACAATTTCTTTAGAATGCTTTTCTAAATTCAACGAACTGCAGTCGACAATTAACTTTCATATATTGTTTCTGAGGAGAGTTTGTTTTGACAGGGAAGGATGATTCTCGCGCACTTGTGTGATGAACCAAAGGGATTGAAAACTAATATGTGCATGGTATGTAGCTTTGGATTCTCTACTATCTATGCTGCAAACCATTTATTATAAAAGGTGGTTTATGTGTAGTAAAAGTTGGTGCGAGTTTGAAAGTCATGCATAAATACTTCGTTCAGAGTATTCTGTAATAAAAAAGTGCAGATTGCTTTCAATGAAATATTTATGTATGCTTGTAAAATTCCACTCAATTGCAAATGGGGTATTGCAAGGGGTTTGTTTTAGTTTCCGCAGCCTTTATTATATCTACCACATATTCAGTTAATTACTGGCTGAATCAGACAACTAAATTCTTTGTATTTTAATTGCTGCAGTCTCTATTATATCTACCATTTGCCATTGCAAATGCACTCACAGCCAGACTGAATGATGGGTACGTGGTAGTTTGATTGTAGCTGCTGATTTGTAACAATAGACATTTCTTTTAATTAATTGGCTGTCATAGAGTAATTATTATCTTTTTGTTTGCAGAGTTCCTTTGGTAGATGAGTTCTGGGTTCTTCTTGGTTACTGTTTATTCACAGGCACGTTGCATGAATTTGTTTGTATTGAGAATATGAAGTAAATTTGATTTGCTTATGAAAATCCTTTGAAATGATATAATTTTTGAGATATAGATGTAATTTTATTTTCTTTTGTGATATTCTTTGATGTTCTTATATTTTATGCTAAAGAGCTTTTTTTTTTCCACCTCAGTGGGACTATATTTACATTTTGCTACATCAGTCATTCATGAAATCACAACGGCCTTGGGCATTAATTGTTTCAGGTGAGAATTTGCTTCTTTGGGATGTACTAAACATGGTTCTTTTAGTCAAAATCTAAATTCTGAGTCGTGTTTATTTACCATTGAGAAGTAAGGGTTGATTTTCCTCATGCATTCCTACAAAAGACAGGACCTTGGTTACTGACTCGTTCTTTCTCTCTAAATTGACAGGATAACTAGGAAAGAAGCTTGAAAATGCAGATTCTTATTTTTCGGTACAGCCTCATTAACTATGGTTGTTGAAAGTCTCTCTATAACTTCTCAAAATTCTATAATTATTAATATTCAATGCTATTTTCTGTGGTTGACTGATTTTGATGGATGCAAAATCTGCATGCCCAATTACGATTCAGCTGGGTTAGGAGCAATGCAGCAAAATTGATGATTTGGTAGATGTATCTTTTTTGGTTAACAATGATGATGGGGTTGTAGCTGGATTCAGGGCACAATCTGGTTCAACCATTGATGTTATACGTTATTTAATATCACACAAGAATGGGCTCGAGGGATGCAAACCGTCATATAGTTATTGCTATATTTTTGAAGTTTTAAAGATGGGTGCTTGAGCTTTTTATACATTGTCTATGTGAGAGAGTTTAGAGGATTACTAGTTATGGATGGGCCTTGGATATAATTAGTGAGGGCAGTTTCCACCACTGATATCAGGGTAACTTTAATGCTTTTATTAGGCTGAAGTACATTTTTATTTGTTAAATGGTGTTGAAACTAAAATTGTTTTGGAAAGCTGCATTCGAGATCTAACTTGCTAAAAAAATTTGATCATATCTGAATGTACGAGAAGCGAAATGTGATCATGTATATATGCACTGTGCAATTGGAGAATCACAAAATATCGTGTGTATGTATATATGTAACACTAGCTTGGCACAGAGCTCAAACGCAAGCTCAGAAACTAAAACTTAATAAATGATGATCAAGCAGATTGACCAAGAAAAGAGATTCCAGGAAATCCTGCTTCAAACTTTAATAAATTGCGGACGTCTCTCAAAACTAGTACAAATGAATCAAATGGCCAATTAAAAGAATAGTCCGTTTTACGTTTTTACCGAGTTTAGTACGTACAACCTCAGGAGTTCAATTTATCAAGTATATTGGAACTTAATAACAACAGATACATTTTAATACATAAGAAAAGGCATTGAACTCTACCCAATACAATCTTGCTTGTTATCCAAGTGTTCCACTAGGGTTTAAATGAAAAAACTGAAATTAGCTACTGTGTCTGTTTGTTTTGCAGTGTAAGAGGTCAACCTTCTTAACTTCAAGAATTTCTGATGTACCCTTGCAAAAAAGTTGAGTCTCAACTAAGCCCTAAAACTAGTATAGATATATATAGGTGAGGGAACACTCTTGACTTGCGTGTTGCTAGAAATTTGACACCATGTACATGTCGAATTACTTACAATTTATAAGGCCTTCTCAAGCCACCTTGGCAATCTCAATGAATCTTTCATCCCAAGCCGTGCGAGGAACACAGAATATAAAAGGTGTAGCAAAAAAACAAAGAATCCACTATTTAGCAATACCTGTTTGGCGATTAGAAAATGTATTGTCATAAATATTTTAAAAAGAATGTGAAGGAAATCACGAAGAGAGAAGGGATAGCCAGAGTTACCAGAATCCCAAATATGGCATATATCACCTCCATTGACGGAATCACATTGACACCAATGGCGGTAAATATTAATGTCAGAGAAGCATGAATGTTTATGGTGATCTGCAAGAAAATTAAAGAGCTTCATAACCAAACTGCTGATGCAGTGACGCTGAGTAAATGAAAATCAAGGAGTCAGAAGTAGACATTTACCAAAGCAAGAATGTTTTCTCTTATTAAGAATGAAGATGTAAATAAATAGCCCATGGCACCAACTGATCGAGCCTGCAATTTAAGAATGCATCGATAAATGCAAATTTTGAAAACAAGAAAATTAGAAGTCTAAGGCCAGAGGAAGCAAACACTACAATTGTGCACAAAAATATTGAAAGACCCCAATCTGCTTTCAACCTGAAAAGATGCAAAAACAAAGAGAATCCACCAAGTATTACTATGACTGATTAATTTAAAATTAAATGGTCTCATGTTTTTGTTTTCTAGATAGGGTTTACTTTAAACATAATTGTTAATTATATGTCATAAGAGTAGCTGAAAGCTCATTTTTGGTATCATAATGGCAAAGCCACTAATTAAACTCATATGACAATGGATCGCTAAAGGATGTAACTTTTACCAAATCCAGTTAGCCCGATGCTAATGAGAAATTGAAAAGTAATTTTCAGAGAATGAAAGTGCAAATCAATGTGTTAAATTGCCAACAGTTAAAGGAATGAAATTATGACAGAATTATTTCAGGAATAAACATTATGTGATATTTTTTTAATAAATTATTGTCACTTAAATATTAGATAAAATTGACATGTTCACTAGATAAGCAAAAACGGGCAGAAAATAAAAAGCAATGACAACAAGTACCTCCACAATGAAGCCATTGTGAAACCAAGTATTCCATGTGTTAGCTGAAAAAAGGAAGCACAAGCACAAACATTGTCAGCTATTTGCAGAGAATGACAAAATTATAAATTAATAGAAAGGCAGGCATATTAAGGTGGTTCACAAATCATCCTGAGGTTTCAACAAATACAACTTCAAGTACACTTCTTCTAACTTATTTAATATGTTCATAAACTAATGTCTTCTCATTGTTATTATGATTGGAATCCAAATTTTACCTAAGTCAAGAGTACGAAACTTTACTTCTTTCGTTCATTCCACTAACCATGGATAATCAAATAATGACGTTATGTAAAGTAACAACCATTACTTGGTGGGTTTTATCTTTCCTGTTATTTAACAGAGGTAGCAAACAATTAGAGTTAAAGCCCATTACTTAATCATGTAGCTAGTCCCCTTCCCCTCCCCCATTATCCAACAAAAACTGAAGGTTTTCAAGTTTCTCGCTCCTATTTTATGCTAAAAACCCAAAACCCTTGCAACTTTAAAGATCAACATTTGATTGTGCTTGCTAAGATGAAATGCTGGCGCACAAAACTTTATTAAAATGGAAATGAAAAGAATAAAGGACTCCCAAAAAATAAGTTAAAAAATCATAAAGTTTTTAGTCTTCTTCTTTATGAAACCTAAAGTGTGGTTCTATGACAAGATTTGAAATTTCATTACTATTTACTTGGTTTTACTTTCAACTTGATTGATAGATAACAAATACAATTTATAGTTTCATTCTTATAAATCCATTTTACACTTAGCATTCCTACTTCTTTAGTTAAATCTATGTATTTTAGGCAAAATTTGAAAAACAAAATATATTGTGCTGTGATAGCTGCAACCACATCTGTGATGTTGCAGATATGTAACGTTAGATATAGCCCCATTTCTAAGACACATGAATACCACTGCAATTTCAAAGTATGGTCCTAAAATAGTAGGATTTAGTTCAAATTGAAAGCTGCTAATATCTGGCCAAGTTCTAGGACATGCCACAACATTTAATGTTACAACTAGATCACCTCGCATGAACATCAATCAAAATACAATCAACATTTCATAAAAGTTCTCTCACCAGATATGTTAAAGCTTTTAATGGACCAGATAAGACAAATAGAAGCATAGCCGTTGCCACCTGCCAGACTGCAACATCAGTCCAACAATAATGCAATAATTATGAGAATCAACAAGGTTTAGATTTGAAAAATGCAAACCATAGAAGGTTACAAACCATTGTTTTTCTCCCAGCTGCAACGCCCCATCTCATTGAAGATATTACTATTGGTAATGAAAAAAAGCATCCAAAGTAATTCTGTCCAATAGCAACCCCTTCTAAGATACAAGTATAGCACGATGCAAAGAAACAGTTTATGAAACTTCAAAAAAGAGAAATCCTGAATCAAATATAAAAAATCTAGTTCCTTCTTCTTCACTTTCTGGATAAAATATGCATAAAAAAGACGTATTAAGGACCCGCAAGGGATAACAGGGACACCATTGCAGACACCCAATCCCCAAACAAAGAGAGACAGTCCAGAAAATGCATAATTGTATAACAATTACTAACGGAATGGAATGTGTAAAGTACAAACACTAATAAAAAAAAATCTCCATTCATCAATTTTCACAATCCAGAACTTTAAGAACTTAGAAGATTATAAATGAAGGACCAAATTCAAGAGTCTATAATCAAATAAAGCAACCCGCTTCACCAAAAGAAAAAACCAAATACCCAATTATCAATTGGAGTCCAATAGATCGAAATCAAACCTCAATTGAGAGAGAATTGCTCAAGAAATACACGAGCCCAGTTACAGCAGCAAACATGGAGCACTCCACCAATCTCAGTGTATTCTGGTAAACAACACCATCTTGGGCCAAGTTCTCGAATTCTGTTGCATTGATTGCATCATCATCCTCTCGTTTTTGTTTTTTGCGATTGAAAAACGAAACTTCAGCTTTTGAAACACAAGAAATTTTGAAGCTGGCGGGTGTAAAGGGAGAAAGTGGCAAGATATTTGAGAAAGAGAGAGAAGTGAATTTTGTGAAAGGGGATTTGAGTCCATTAGAGATGAAGTGAGGAGGAGAAACTTGGGAAATATGGAAGAACAGGGGTTGATACTGATGGATTCTGCTGAGATTCATTTTTTCATTAATGGAGGATCAAATGCGGGAAGGAAGAGACAACATAATCTGAGAGCGCGAGAAAGACGAGCTGTGGATGGATGACTCTGGGCTTTGAACTGGGCTTATTAGCCTTTGCCCATGGGTGTTGCGTAAATGGTTATTGGGACGTTTAATTGTATTATCAAATAGAAGTAGAATTGTAGATCAAAGGCCCAATTTATTATTTTTATTTTAGTATATTATATAAATAAAAATATTAATTAAATATTTCTCATAATATATTTTATAATTTATTTATTATTTTTAATTAATTATAAAAAAAAATGACATAAAAATATTAATTTATATTGAAATAGAGTGGTTGCTCATTTTTTCTTCGATTTCCAATGGTTTAGTTTTGAATAATCGTACAACTTTATTTCTAGGTTAAACGCGATTATTAAAATTCCTTTAGATTTCAATTTTTGTTAGTCCATATTAAAATTCTAAATAAATTCTCTATATTTATATATGCTGATCTCAAATTTTTTTTTTTTAAAATTTACAACTATGCTACTTTTTATTTTAATGCGGATTCAATTATAAATAAAACAAAATAGAAACAAAAGATTCATATAGTAAATTTCATACTATTTATATATACTTCATTTGTCTTAAAATATAAGTCTTTTGACATTTTTATACGGAAATTAATGAAACAATTAGTTTTCTTATATTATAACAAAATTAATGATAATTTGATTAAATTACCCTTTATTTCAGAATCAATGATAATCTTTATCTCAGAATCAATGATAATTTATGAAGGTAATTATTATATTTAATATAAATAAAAATAACATTAAAAAAAAATCATTCATTACTCTTTAAAATATTCAAAATGACTTATATTTTACAACAAAGACCGTTATATTTTGAAACGAATTGAGTATTTAGCGACAGTTTTGAGAAGAGATGGCAAAAGTGGGTGGGCGGCCCACCAGACAAAAGCGCTTGAATTTCCTCAAAGCAAGGTTTTCCAGCCGGTCATTAGGCCATCTACGGCCGTCACTACGAGCTTTTCTTTTTGACTATTATTAATTTCAGCCTATCAACTTTTTAAGCATTTTCTAATTAATTATGAGCTTTGGTTGGTACACTAATATTAAAATTGTGTTCACGACTGTGGATTTTTTTTTTTCATTCTAATTAAAAATATAAAAATATTTTCGAATGTAAAAATATAAAATTGTGTTCACAACGTGTAAATGAATATACGTTATAATTAAATTTATATTCTTTGAGTGCAAATATATTTTATTTCCTTAATTTCAATATGAAAATTATATGTTAATTAGAAGTGATGAAGGAAAATAGAACATGAGAGTTGATTGAAGAAGTAAAGTTAATGACAATATCTTGAACTAATGAACATCTTTGGGTGTTAGAATTATTTTGCTCCAAGATTTAGCTTCATTGAAAAATTACTCATGAAGACAACAAGCTTCATAGTCATGTTAAGAATAATAATGGCTTACACCAAAAGGAAATTAAGTGGGCTTTGTCCAAAAAGATAAGATATGGAAACTAATAATTGTTGCTCAACCTTAAATTACAAAATTAGAAATAAATATTTAATTTTAAATGTCTAAATTGTTTTTCTAGCCATGCAATATCACTAACATATACCCTTTTAAGCTTATGATAGGGTCCCCTATGTACAATTGGACAGCATATATATATATGTTGTCAAACCAAATTGTGCTCAATCATCAACCCAATTGTCTCTTACAAATTATTGGATATGGTTAGCAATTCATAAAGTTGGAGGTTAAATTTTTTATATAACTCATTCATTTTAAATATTTTTATTTACAAAAATGATATATATTTTATCTTTAGATAAATTTTATTTATAAAATTAATAGTTCAAAACCCATACTCAACATATTATAGTATTAATTTTTTTTTTATACAAATGTCTTAGAATTTATTCAGTAAAATTAACTGTTTAGACAAAATTTAACTATTTTAATAACTTTTTATAAAACGCTAAAAGTTAAACGTTACAATGGTTAATATTTTATAAAACGTTGTCTTAACCTAATTAGATTAAACGCTATGTTATCGAATTATATAACTTTTAGCGTTTTGACAAAAAATTACTTAAAAAATTATTATCAAACGTAACGTTAATTTACAGGAGTAAATTCTTTTAACTATTAGAGAATGAATTGATTAACTATATGCAATGTAGAAATTAATTTGATGAGATTGACACAAAATAATTTTGGTTGGTTAAAAGACTTTAGATGAAAACCTTAATATATAATGATCAATTGGTAAACAACAAAATAATTAGTGAGCAAAGACAAACAGAACATAATGATGATTATGAGCATTTTTTAAAAAATTGATTAAATTAGACAAAAAACATTCCTTAAAAACAGTTGTTTATGTGCCCCAATGATATATTGCACGCGTGGGGCGCGTGCAACCTTCACCATTATGTTTCACTAGCAACGTGCTTCTTCCTATTTCATGGTGTTGTTTGTTTTCACTTAACTCCTTTTTTTTCTTTCCAAGAATCCAAGAATTCTATTTAAATTTTCCTTCCTTCTTTTTTCGACGCTTTTCAACGAATTTAACCAATATTTTTAATTTTATTAATTATTATTTTAATTTTTTTTCTTCTCAATTTTGACTTATTAATTTATTACTCATTTTTATAAAAATGAAATAGAAAATATAGACAGGCAGAAGGGAAGGTTGACGTGAAAAGTCTATCACGACACGTTAAAGGGATGACACGTAGATATATAGGGTGACACATGTAAACATCACCCCCTATAGTTTTAGAGACTTCGAGGGTCTCAATTGAAATAAAGTGCATGCCTTAAAAACGTTGGTACTTATGCTTACTGGTCAACATGATTGCCGATGCAGCGACCGTATCAGAACCCTACAATTTATATAATACTACCGCATTCGAATTTAGAAAAGTCAAACCTTATACTATATTTTGTTGGAACATATAAATTGACCTATGTATTTTATGTAAACATTTTTTTTTTACCATATCAATTTTAAAAAACGATATTTTAATCTCTTAGACTCATTTTTTTATCATTTATGCATGTCTGATCACGTAAAAAATTTAAGCGTGATATACACTTGTCAAATTAATGAGTTAAGTTTACTAAGATTGCATGATGCGACAACCATATCATCAACCAAATGCATAAATTGACCTCCTACTTACACACAAAAAATCTTTTGATCGCTTTAACTTTCAAAATAATCTTTTAGCCTTCTAGACTTATTTTTTTATGCACTGGTCAAGTAATGATTTTTTTTTCACGTAATTGTCTTACATGATAGATTTTATATGTCACATCATTTTTAAAATAATGGATGAATATATCCATTGCTCTATGTACTTGTATAAAAAAGTATTTTGGCCAATTTGACTTTCAAAATAACTTTTTGTCCTTCTAGATTCGTTTTCTTCTATAATTTACACACTGCCTAAATAATGATTTTTTTTTCACATCAGCACTTGTGTTTTGCACTCACACAATCTGTTTCTGGCCAGATGTGCATAAATTATATAAAAAAAATGAATTTAAAGAGCCAGAAAGTCATTTTGAAAGTTAAAGAGCCAAAAGACTTTTTTATGTGAATACAAAAGGCAATGAATGTGTTTAGCCTTTGGAAAATGTATAAGGTATTTGTGTTCAGCTATTACTTTCTTATATATGAAATGATTTTCTTAACTTCACACCAAGATATAGTCTAATGGTAAGTGTATATACGATTTGATTATAGATCCGCGATTGAATCCCTCCCTCCAATACTTAAAAAAAAAAAATTTCTTAGCCATGCTAAGAAAATTATAACTGAACACAGTGAATTTAATAATTTATCTTATTATTTCAATATATATTATACATATTGTTATATTTTTTATTTTATTCATTAAGAGCAATGAATTAATTTAGATACTAAATACATCCACATTACGTTTTCTCAAAAATAATTTCTCTAAGAAGTATGCTTTCTATAACCAAACGAAGCCCGTTAGCTTTCCCTCTTCCAGCATGGGACTGGGACCCATGCAAGGTAGATTTGTGGTTGGGACACGTGCCGAATAGCTACAAGAAAACGACATAGTATAAGAGGTGTCTTCTTTTCACAAGATCCCGTGATGAGGAATATATGACTGTTTGATGCATGGGTTTTCCTTTGACATTTTATTTTCTTGGTCTCGGTTGGATTTGCTTTTCTTGATAAAATTGGTTACTTTCACAAATCCACCAATCTAATTATAAAGAGAGACCTAACAATTAGGATTTGAGAGGCAAATTCACGTCTTTTTGCAGAGAAAAGTCAATACTCAAGAGTGCATAGATAAACTTGATAAAATCAGAGTTTAGAATGAGGATCAAGAAAAGAGAACCATTAGAGAAATCTCAAATTCGTATAAAAATAAAAATCAAAGATAAAAATCCATAGGCATCATCATCGAATTTACTGCCACCACCATTGTCGGAATTCAAAATTGAGTTTTTGAAGGAACTCTTAAACTCCAGATTTGAGTTGGCCAACAGTGAATCAAAGATTGTCAAAGCAATTTGTTGACAAATAGAAGGAGAAAAAACTTTAAACCACTAGTCTTTTACGGCCATATAAAACTCTCATGGCATCTTGGATTGAGATACAAAAATTCCATATGAAGATATCAAAATAATTTATTAGCAAGCCACATATATTTGTTTGCTTACTCATCAAAATTCCACCTCATTTCTTATAAGATTAGCAGATATTGTACTTTTTTATTATTGATAAATTTATTCCATAGAAAAATTTTGATCTATAGGTGATTATATATTAGGAGTAAAGTTAAATTTGCACCCTGAACTTACAATCTTAAGAGAAAAAGTTCAAAATTGATATTTTTAACTCAATTTGCCCCTTCAAACTTATAATATTAGAGGTTTTTTTATATTTTTTGAGTCTAACATAAATAAATTCCATAAAATTTTATAAAATTTATATTTTGTGTTTGGAATGAAAAAAATTATAGATTTCAATTCTATGAACTTGGACATGACTACATCAAATCCTATAAAAATTGATAAAATTTTCAAATGAATTATACAAAACTAAGCAATCCAATTTTTTACGATAAAATTACTATTCTCTATATACAAAATCAATTTGTCACTTTTTTAATTATCTACTTTATCAAACTTGACCAAAACCTTTTATAAATTTTATTTTTTAGCATTTTTTTTAACTATCAATGAGAGATTCAAGTTAAATATCCATTTATCACTAAATTAAATGCAATAATTTTATTAATAATATTTTTATTTTAATAAAAATATTATATAGTATAACATAAATAATTAGTATTTTATCACTTATTTTTGTGAAATTACTGCTTCAAAAATATTTCACAAAATAAAAACAAATGAATTTTCAATTATAAATTTATTTTATACATGATTATGTGAAATTCAATGAAATTACATATTTTGAATTAATCATATTAAACATAAATAATATCATTCACAAATAACTTTAATATTTTAAATTTATTTACAAATGAATTTCATATTTTGAATTTATTTATATTAAAGGGAGCATAAGTTGTTAAGCAAATTCAATTGAAAAATCTATTTTATTTATTTTTTCTGAATTACACGTTGGGTTTATTATGTTACGTGACCACCAAATCCACTGGCCAGTTGTGGTTATGCAATTTAGCACTGCAGAAAGTGCAAGAGCAAGCAGAGTAGCAGTGGCCAACCAAAATTCAAGTAAAAAAAGAGAGTTTTGTTCACTGCTTTACTCAATTTTGCTGTTGGATTCACCCCCCTACACAATTATACCCGCTGCAGGAACTAGTGCTTCTCTTCATCACTCTTTTTCCTTTTTATAAGTTTTTCTACACTTTGCCCACTCTTCTTCAGAAGCAAAAAACCGTAAAGGTGACGCCTCTCTCTCTCTCTCTGCCTCTGTCAATCTATCAGGCCATCCCCTAAAAAACTTGTCATTGTACCTTTCTTACTTGAAAGTCTCATCTTTCAAAATTCTTTTGTCTGAGTAGTCTCTTTCTCTAGCTGTTTAAGTTAAACTCTACTTCTCCACGCAGCCACCTCCTTTTCTTTCATTAATTATACCCCTTAAAGCTACCATAGAAGGCAACTTTTGATCTGAGTATACATGCTCTGTTTTTCAATCTTGTTTCTTTGATTCTCTGTTTCTTGAAAATTTCAAGAAAACAATCTTTTTTGGGTTTGTCTTTTGATCTTTATTCGTTTCGGACTGTTTCTTGAAATATTCAAGAAAAGCAATGAAAGAGAGGGGCAAAGCAGTGGAGATTTATAACAATAACAGTAATAGTGACATGTATTTTCAAGATTATAGCACATCCTCATCTGATCTTCCATGCAAGAAACACCCATCATCTTCTTCAGTTGGAATTTGTGCATATTGTCTCAAAGATCGTTTAATGAATCTTGTTTGCTCAGATTGTGGAGAGCAAAGGCTTTCTTCTTGTTCTTGCTCTGAGATCTCTTCCAATCGTAATTCTTGCACTGTTGATGTAGGCAGTGTGGGTCGAATCTCGTTCTTGATAGAAAATGATCAAAGGAACAATGAAATTTCAAATTCCAAGCCCAAAATTGGACAGAAAACAGAGGAAGTTAGTTTCTTGCTTAAAAGAAGCAGTAGTAGCTGTGTCGAGATAAAAAGAAAAAGTGGGTTTTGGAGAATTGGAAAACTATTTAGCAAGAAAAGAGAAAAGGGTAGTTATGAAAGAAATAGTATTAGTGGATTTGAAGAAAGGAGTGACAGTCTTTGGGTCGTTGATTATATGGGTGTTTCTAGATCAAGGTCTCTTTGCAGTTTCAGAGGTGGTGGTGGTGGCTTTTTTGGTTCAGAGGATGGAACCTTTTCAGGTGCCAGAAGTTCAATTTCAGGTGCTAGAAGTTCAATTTCTGCTGCAAGAAATTCTGGTGTTAATAATGGTTTGATTTTTGATCCTGAAAGAAAAAGTGGGTTTAGCAGCGAAACAGAGCCAAGAAAAAGTGGCTTTGACAGTATCTTATTAGATTCTGATCAAAAACTTGATTTTTCTGGGTTTAATGGAGCAAATAGTAACACTAGAAGAGTTTTTTCACTCAAAGAAGGAAACTTTACTACTATGGATGATTCAGGCTTCATTGACTTGAAATTTGATGGTCTATCAGATTCGAACTCTGCTTTTGGTAGCGTGAAGGGCAACAGCGATTTTGTAGCAGTTCAAGAACAATGTGGAGGCAGCTTTGGGAGTTTTGTTGGAGATGGGATGTTCAGTAATGGAGGATCATGTAGAATTACAGTAAGTGACAGAGGGATTAAAAGGAGCAGGAAAAGTTTCAAGAGTTGGAGATGGATTTTCAGGCAAAATAATCCAGATGCAAGAAAGAAACATGAAGAATATGTAGTCAAACCATTAGCTTAACTAGACTAGTTTAAATTTATTCTCTGTTTTTTTTTTTTTATGTTGTGTATTAATTTGGTCACATCTTTCTGCTTTCTATTTTGATCAAGTTTAAAGAAAAGAAGTGGGAATTAGAACTTCTGCTTGACTTTCATTTGAAGATTAATTAGGGGAACTGAAGGGAAAAAGAAAATTCCAAGTGCTCGTCGTTTTCAGTTCTTCTTCTACCCCCATGATTGTGTATATGACATAGCAAAAAAAGAAAAAAATAAAAGTATATTTCAAGATTGATACCGGAGGGTTAATTAAACGCGAAATGCATAAAGCTCTCTTATAAGGTAAAACTATCACACCACCTGGCAGATCCGTCTCTACTAAGCAAACTCCTATAACTTAAAAGGCTGTTTTGGGCACAAGTTTTTAGCGTTTTGACATTTTACGATAATGCGTGACACATCTTTTAGTGTTTTAGCGTTTTGAGACATTGTCAATTGTATCTAAACACCATGGTTCCCAGAATCAAGACGAGCCAATTCGACCGGTTTAATTAGAAATTAAATTATAGTCCAGCCCAAATTGCATAATGAAAATAGAAATCTAAAAATTCATTGAGAATTGGAGCAAATCGGTAAGAACCAGGTAAAACTTTTGGATAGAGCGTGACACGACTTATAAATTCATACCAATGCCTATTGTACCCTCTTCAAATTCTACTAATCCAAAGGAATTCTAGGAAAAAGATCTTTCTTTAGATCTCTTTCCTTTTTTTTTTTTTACAATTCCCTCAAAGAACTAGATCGACCAATTACTATGGTTCGATTCGAAAAAAAAAAGAAAATAAAATGCTTAAGTGAACAAAACTCGGCCTTTACCTCAATTTTGTGTTTATTATAATTCAGTTGGTGGCGACCATTCTTAACACTTTATAATCATGGTACTTGAATCAAATCTAAATAATACAGTAAAATTATCGTTTCAATGACAAAAATTCTTTGAATCATCATAAATAAAAATGAGTTTTGAAAGATGTAGGTATTTTCTTTTGGAGTGGTTCAGAGAGTGAATTCGAACACATGTCTACCACCTGAGACTAAATAGGCATGCATGTCTTGTTTTACCTCTTTATTGTCGAAATGCAAGGAGCATTGGTTTCTTGAGTATTGGGCTATGTTCGGCAATAGTTTTTTGAGCAATTTTTAGAGTTTTGATCAGTCAAAAAGCTAAATGTTACTTAAAAATTGTTCGATAATATAGAGGTTGCATTAACATTTAGAAGTTAGGATAGAGTTTTGTCAAAAGTTAAATTATGTAACGTTTAATTTTTAACATTTCATAAGACGCTGCTCAAACAGTTAATAATTAAATGCTGCGAAAATAACTAATAATTACAAAAACAACTGATTTTGCTGAACAAATTCTTATTCTTTTGAAAAGATATAAAGGCGTTGGGGAAGGAATTATGAGTGTTGTGATTAGCCAAGAGAAAGAATGATAGAGGTTCTTTCATTTTGTTTTGTAACTGCGGTTATTTTATTAAAAAGCAGCAGCAGGACAATTGTCGCTATGAGGAGATTTTTTTAGATTTAAACGACATAGCTTTTTCTTTATTCATTTTTCTTTTTCCTTTAAATAGCATAAATTAATCTAATTTATTTAAGATTTAATTCATAAAAATTTAATTTATCAATAAAATTTCCGTTCGGGGAAAAAATTTATCAACAAAATTCATCATTTCTTTTTGCAAAATGAATTAAATAATCTTATAATTTTTAAATAACAAAATGGTAAAAAGTAATATTTTATTTTATAGTAATTAATTAATTTTTTTAATTTAGAAAAATTTTATTACAATCCTATATTTTCAATAGTATTTAAAAATTATATTTAAAAATATTATATATAATAATTCGGTTGAACCGTATTGAACTCGACTGAACCCTCCGATTCAATAAATTCATGTCTTCAACAGTTCAATGACCAGTCTGGTTCTTAAAATATTGTTAAACACTAAACACTACTTTAAACACTGCTACCAGACAAGCTCTAAGTAAGGTAATGTCTAACTTTTAGCTTTTTCATAAAAACTTATAAAATAGTTAATAGTTAAATCTACTAAAAACAGTTAACAGTTATTAAAACAGTTAATTTTTGCGGAGCAGACCTTTAAATGTTATTAAAACAGCTAATAACCATTAAAACAATTAAACCGAAAATTAAAACTATAGCGCATGAAATTATACCTTTTAATTACTTTAATTTATAAAATTTAACAATTCAAAATATGAAAATTGATATTCTAAAAGTTGTAATAACCATACATCAAACTAATATTTATAAAAGATAAATAAAAACCTTGAAAACTTATCGGTAATATGGAGATATGAACAGATTGAAAACAAGATGAAGAAAATTAGAGAATTCAACTTGTATATTCTCTTCTGAATATGATCCGTACACTATGATTTTAGCAATTTGCAGTTTTGAAGTTGACAAAAATTTTTGAATCAGAATTCAATTTCAGCACTACGCGTCGTATTAAGGATAACCTTACGTCTAGATTAAGGAACTTGTAAAAAATAATTTGACTAAAAAAATAAACAATTTAAGCGAGACCATCAAAACATTATCCAATTACTATCCATAAAAAATTGCCCCTGTCATGCTCAAAATTTAATTAAAGACTGGCTATTTGAATATTCAAAGTCTAAGATTATAAGTCAAGTCAACAGAAGGAAATGATGTTAATCCTTCCTAGCAATGTCACCATAAAATTCCCATCTCAGATTCTAGAGATATGTATGTATATACACATCAGTTCTTGATCATCTTGTTGATTTCCATCATCGAAAGAGAAGATGTACGTAACAAGGCGACTCTCTCTCTATTTGAGAGATCCTTCAGCTCTATCTTTGCCGCCTCCTGAGGGTCCGAATTCTGGTATACTCGTCATACAAGATGAAGAAGCACAACCCACTTGCTGTTTTGGATTGTGCTATAGAGACGAAGTAAAGAACTTCCCTTTCCCTCAAAATTATAACTTTAACGTTCAGTACACAACTCACACTGGTAGCAATCCAATTGTTTCTGTAAACCGTATTGCTTTCATTCCTGTTCTTAATCAACCCTTGTCTTCCAATCAATACTACTGCATAGAACGAGCTGGGAAGAACAAAGGGTACGTCCTCATCATATATCTTTTCTATTTTTCTTTTTTTTTTTTCTTTTCAATCTGGTTTATACAAGGTTATTTTGAACTGTGAATTCCAGGAAAGCTTATATAAACTCAAAGGAGGAGGACAAAACGACATGCTGTTTCTGCAACTGTATTAATGATTTTGAACCAGCACCATTAGCTCCTCAAGACAAATATCAACAGTTTGAAATTCGACGTAGAGATTGGGGAGGTTTTGTTGGGGAATCCATAACTTCAGATGGATACCCTCCAAATTTCTTAAGAAGAAAGGGTTGGAGATTACATACAACATCTCCGCTCAAGTTCGATTTAAACGAAGCACAAGGCCTAGACAGCACTCTCCGTTTTCGCCTTCCAGACTCTAGCAACATTTCCTTGTCACAGAAAACTTCTCAACCTGTTGCAGTGGGAAAATGGTATTGCCCGTTCATGTTTATTAAAGATGGAGCAGTTAAAGATCAATTTGATAGTTCAAGATACTATGAAATGACATTACAGCAAAAATGGGAGCAAATTTTCGCCTGCGAAAATAATAATAATAATGAAAGGAATGCTCCTGTTATTGTGGATGTTGCAATTGAAAGTGAAGTAGTTAAGATTGGTGGTGAAAAGATTATGTATGATGATAATAATCTAGTTGATGGGGTGATGTGGTTTGGTAATGTAGGGTTAAGTTCAGTAATTATTGAGAGAATTAAGTGGGAGGAAGAGAGGTTAGGGTGGATTAGTGGAAGTCAAAAGGAAGTGAAGATTAAGAGAATTGAGGAATTTAGAGGTGCTGGTGAGTGGAAGAAATTTGGTTGCTATGTTTTGGTGGAGAGTTTTGTATTGAAAAGAATGAATGGAAGCTTATTATTGACTTATGAATTTAGGCATACTCAACATGTTACTAGCAAATGGGAATAGTTGTGTTCTGTTTTTTTTCCCCTTTTTTTAAATGTTGAATTAGGTTTGGGATGATGTTTTATTGATATTGTATTGTTTTGATTTGGTATATAAATTGAATGTGTAGTTATCTATTGGATTGCATAATAATGATATTTTTTTTTTCTCTTCATATTCAATGATATATTCACTAAAGGTTAATTAAGTGATGCTCTGATTAGTCGTTTCATTTATGTGAGAAGTGGAAGGTCTCAAATTCGAATTCTTTCTAACATAGTTGTTTATACGAGGAGTAAGAGGTCTCAACTTCAAGTCCTTTCGAACATATTTGTTTTTCACAAATTTGCACTTTTTTTTCTTTCTTACTCCCTTTGAGACTTAAAGATCAGTAAATGTCAAAAATTTTAAGAAGGTGAGAAGTAAATCCACCTACTGCTTAATCCAACCTTTGACATTTCAGTAAAAGTTCCTTAAAAAACAGATAATCCAATGAGACTATCTGTAGATAATAATAAAATATTGTTATAAACCATGTTCTATAAATTAATTTCATGAACTTTTCCTGTAACCTTGACCTAAATTTTTAATTTTAGTAGAAAAATTATAGAATTTTGTTACTTAAACAATTATAATTTCATTATAGACATGTTACCAATTTCCAAGAAATATACTAGGAACTAATAATAATCAATTTTACTTCTGATTTAATGTTTTCTGTCTCAAATTTTCCTTTGACTAAATCAACAGGTTTGACTAGCAGCTACTAAATATTTATCTTCTTATTACTTGTTAAAACTTTTGCATCTCAGTTTGAACTTTTCAATTTTCATAGCTTATCTATTTTACACATAGATCAAAATTGAGACAAACAGACAATAACTCAAAGGAAAAAAATTTACCCGCCAAGAATTTGTTTTAGGAAATGTATGTGACAAGGCGTTTATCTATGTACAGAAGAGATCCATCTGCTCTTTCATTACAACCTCCTGAAGGTCCAAATTCTGGTATTTTGGTAATTCATGATGATGAAGAAGAAGACATAACTACTTGCTGTTTTGGATTTTGCATGTGTGGGAGCTATCGAATTAGAGACTTTCGCTTCCCTCAGAACAAGAACTTAATTGTTGAGTACTCAACACAATCTGGGCAACTGAAAAGTACTTCTACAAACAACGTTATATTCATTCCTGTTCTCGATCAACCATTGTCTAGCAATCAATATTATTTCATAGAGCAACATGGAAAACATAAAGGGTGTTTCTTAAATTTCCTTTTGGTTTTCTGTTATGGAAAATTACAACACTATTTTTCTTTTCTTGTATCTGTTAGTTAATGGAATATATTTTCAGGGAAGCTTACAAGAACTCAAGAGAAGAGGACATGACAACGTGTTGTTTTTGTTGTAGATTTGTTCTCGATATAAAACCTCAACCGTTAGATCCTCATTACATATAACAGCAATTCAAGATTGAACATTGGGGTTGGTGGTTGCTGCCAAATCAGTAGCTTTAAATGGGGGCACCCTCCAAGTTTCTTAAGCAGAAAAGGCTGGCAACTTCAAACTGCAATTTCACCTTAACTGGAATTAAATGAAGCATTAGGCCTTAACAGGGCTCTTCGCGCCCACCTTCCGGGCTTCGAGTTCCCATTATCAGAAAAATATCTAGTCCTGTAGTAGTAGCAAAGTGTTATTCTCCTTTCATGTTAATTAAAGATGACAATATTAAAGACCAAGTGAATGAATCAAGGTACTATGAGATTACACTTTAACAACACAGCCAACAAGTTTTTGCTTGTGAAAATAGTAATGAGAGCAGTAATGTAAAAGTGTAGATGTTGTTTTTGAAAGAGAAGTTGCTGCAATTGCTGGCATAGAAGATGGAGAGATTAAGAGTAATGTGGTTGATGGCGTGATTAAGTTTAGGAGTGGTCTAAGCAATTTAGGGTTGAGTTTAGTAGTTTTTGAGAGGATGAAGTGGGAGCAAGAGAGGTTTGGTTGGGTTAATGGGAGTAAAAGAAGATTAAGGATTAAAAGAGTGGAGGAGTTTAAAGGAATTGGTAAGTTGAGAAATTTTGATCGTTGTGTTTTGGTTGAGATTTGTAGTCAAGAGAAAGAATGGAAATTTAGTGTTTGGCTATGAATTTAGGCATTCTCAACATCTCAAGAGCAAATGGGAATGAGATTTGCCAGTGTACATTTCTTTTTCTTTTGTATAACCAAGATGTATAATATTCTCATGGTAGAGCTTAAATTTTTTTGGTTGATTCTCCCAACAAATTGCACTCCTCGAACATCCAACTTATTGGCCTCCATTCTTTTAATGTGAAGATTTTCTAAACATAGGAAACAAATTTAACTGATTTAACATGTTTTGTTATGGATCATGTAGTTCTGTTTTCATTGAAATAAAAGTGCATTCTACTTTACTGTTTTTGTTATTTATTTATTTATTTTCTACTTGTTGCAGGGAGCGACGTGTAGTTAAAGTCACTTGAATGTTAGAATCTTTATCCGGGCCCTGTATAAGTGCCTTTATGCTTATGAAAATTGCCATTGATTGCCTTATTGTAATTTTGGTTGCTTCGATATATTATTTAATATATATATATATATAAATAAAAATGATCATTTTACTCCTACGTGTAATGTTGTGCTATGTGTTGCTATGAATTATTCTTATAATCGAATCTATATGATTTCATATCGATATTATGTTGTTCTGACATCTATTCTCGATTTGCAGATAACTAGTTGATATCATTGGCCGGCTAATTTGAGGGTTTTCCAAACAAGCGCCGCACGGTCCAGTCTTGATGCGTGATACGGGACAGTAACGCTTGTTTTAAAAATATTATTCTAGTGAAAAGAAAAATTAAAAAGTTTTGAAAGAAAAATAATTTTCTTATTATATTACAATCTTATTCACATATTTGTTAAATCATTTATTATTAATAATCACAATTATTAATCACGGTATCCCTACTAATGTTATTGATGACAACCATCGTCTCTCACGATGGATATTGATTAATTGTATCTTTTTATTATAAATAGAAAGATTCTCTGATTTTTAAATAAGATGATTATTAATTAAATAAGATTATCATAATTTATAATTTTTTATATATTTATATTTAATAAAAGAAAGAAATTGTTATCATTTTAAATTAATTTTTAATATTGCAAGCAAATAATACAAATTTAGTTGCTTAAAAAAAATTTTCTAAAGGAAATGTTCCTTTAAAAATATTTTATAAATTTAAGTTATTTATTCTTTTTTGAATATAAGGAAAACTAACTGCTCAATGCATTAAAGAAAAAGAAAGGGCCCCAACAATGACAGAGATGAGCCCAGTGAGCTATGCAAAACCCTAAAAACCTTAGTCTCAGCTTCATCAATCACCATAGAAGGGTTTCTCATTTCTGGGTTTTCTGCCATTCTTGTTCATATCTTTCTCTCCCCCAATATATAAATGTTCTCCAAACTTCAAGGGTCTTGTCTTCTATTTTTTCCCTTTCTATGCTAGAGCTCGATTTTTTGGGAGAGCAAGAAATTTGGAAAGAGAAAAACAAACAAGAACAAACTCTGTTTTCTGTTAGTTACTCTGAATTTTGGAAATTCATGGCGAATATAGTTGATCAAGATCAGCAATGGCTTCTCAACTGCTTGACTGCCACTCTTGACCCCAACCAGGAAGTCCGTTCATTTGCTGAAGCTTCTCTTAATCAGGCCTCTCTTCAACCAGGTTCCTTCCTTAATCCCCTTTTAGATTCTCATTCCTTTTTTTTCGTTCTGTGGTGCTTGTTGTACTTGCATTCCTGTTTCCATTTGTTGATTAGTTTTTAACTTTAACGAAAGTCGAGTACATGGGGAAGTTATGGGGTGCCAAGTGAGAGAGCTATAGTTGGAAATGAACTTTGATTTTGAGTCTGAGTTATAGCTCTTTCTGTTGAAATTTACTTGGGGTTGTCGAATTTAAATGGAATATACCAATGAGCATCATAGAATTAGATTAGTGTACAAGTCAGATGATAAGTGTGTTATGAAGGCTCTAATGTGGAATATAATATGAAACTTAGATATAGCTGGTTATGGGAGTTGATATAAGGTGCAAATGATAATAGTTTTAAGGATTAAGA
Source organism: Jatropha multifida (assembly GCA_948099535.1). Taxonomy (NCBI): domain Eukaryota; kingdom Viridiplantae; phylum Streptophyta; class Magnoliopsida; order Malpighiales; family Euphorbiaceae; genus Jatropha; species Jatropha multifida. The sequence continues at coordinate 34,073 of CANUEX010052547.1, forward strand.
GACTTGGATGGCATCGAATAAGGCATTTCCAGTAAGCTAGAGAGTTAAGAGGCCTAAAGCCTGGATACTTGCCCTTATATTGTTACATTTTTAATGAGGGTTTTATGGTTGGAACAGGAATAGAACTTGATATTGAATAAATTAGGGTCTTTTCTGAAAATCGTGTTCTTGTAGTTTCCAGGGACGTTGTCTTCTAATTCATGTACTTGGAAGATTATAGGCCTTTCAAATTTTAGGCTGTTGTTTTATTTTATACTTTTGCTATGGATACTTTCTTTATATGCATTTGGTGTATGTAGCGATCTTGCCTACAAAAGAAAGAGAAAATTGAGATGGTTCTAATCAAGTGGAAAGGAGAGATTTCTCTTTTAATTGGCCATGGTGCAACATGGACCTGTTAGTGCATATTTAAGGAATTAGCAAGGATTGTATTCAATCTGAATGCTTTAAGCCGACATGAAGAAGTGGAATGGGTAGTCTAGTAGAGAATGTGAGATGGAAAGAAAGGAAAAGATCAGTCTAAGATTCTTTGGAAAGACTTGACAGCCTATGATTCATGTAGTTAGAGGTACGAGCTATTATCCATAATTGGACTAGATGGATATAAAGAGGTTCCAAATATGATGCTTCTTGGCTGAGTATAGTGATAGTGCATACCTCATCCAACAGTCTCAACTTGCCTCTACTTGAGGGAGCTCTATCTTTTTTGGAATATGAATTGGGTATATGAGAAGCATGTTCCAACTTTTATTTTTAAGCCTTATTGGACTGTAATCTATCTTTAATGTTAGAATCTCTCCCACTCTCCCTTTGGATCGGTTCTGAGAGTGAATTTGAATTTTTTGTTGTACTGGTTTCTTGCTTGGAATTTGATGTAGCATTAACTTTGCTGAACTAGTTGTTCCAATTTATCTATTACTTTTTTTTTCCAAATTTGCTTTGAGAGTGAATAATTTGATGCGACCCATTAAAAGGCTAGGGTTTGTTTAAGGAGTGTGTTGTTAAAAAATTAAAAATTAAGGAAGCTGTACTAGTTAGCGCACAAAAGTTTTAATCTTGGAGAAACCCCAAGCACTTTCAATATGTACTGGTGGGTAAAAAATTCCTTGTTTGTGGAGTAGATGAGTTAAGGATGAGTTGTCTAAAGTAGCATTATTTGATTTCGGAGCCTTGGTGGAGGAGGAGGAGGGGGAGGGGGTGGGGGGGTGGGGTGGGGTTGGGGGTTGGTGTCTTTTCATGGTTGTGCATCTTCTTTGAAATTTCAATTTCTAGATTTTATTTTTGATGTCTATGGATATAACTGTTCAAATGTCAAGTTCTATTATTGGCTTCAATTAGATCAAATGCAAATGCGGGTGAAATCATTTTCAATCAGAAGGTCAGTTGGGAGCCTTACGTGCTTACGACCATGGTGGTTTTTGCTTGGAAAGCAAAATCCGTGGTCTTCAAAACTTGGAAACCTATGGTTGATAATTTTTTCTTTAACTGCTGAATCATTCAATCACCTTGTTGCATTGTATATATGGATTACTTATGACTATGAAAACTAGCTTATACCTTAATGGGCATCTCATTGGTTGTTGCTTTTTAAGTGGAGGGAGAGTTTTGAACTTGGAAGGAGATTAGCTTGGTATGGGAATAATAGGAGTTCTTTCATGCTTCATCTCACTTTTTCTGGGCTGTGTATTTTCAGTAAAGGAATTTTTTCTATCCACACTTGGAGATGTATGGCTTTTGCTTTTATAGTTTAGGCTGTTGATCATCATTGTCGTGTTGATACACATGCTATCATAGATTCAATTCTTTGTCTTCGTAATTGATTCATTTGTTTGTTCATAGGTTGTCAATATATTGTTACCCTGTATCTTTATTATTGTTTTATATTTCATGTGGTTTTTAGCGCTCTTTTTTTGGTTTCTTTTCATTCTTTTTATTAAAAAAAATTACAAGCTCTCATTTTTCTTGAAGGTTTTGGAGGGGCACTATCCAAGGTTGCTGCAAACAGGGAGCTTTCTCCGGGATTGCGTCAGATATCCTATTTTTTAATTACTATTATTGGTTATGTTATTCTGCTTTGTTTATTATAATAATCTCCTCCTGTTTCTTTTCCTTGTAATTGTTTAATTGCCTGCCAGAAAAATGTGGTAATGTATTTTTAATCTTATTTGATGACGAGAAAACATTCATTTTCCATCTTTTTGAAAGGTATGTTGCTGTTTTTATTTTGAGCCACTGGATTTAAATATTGCATGTTGTCTGCTAGATATCCACATGTAGCGTAATTGAGGAGTTTCTATGTCTGATGAGCTTTAACTAGTATTACTTAGCAGCTGTTCTTCTAAAGCAATTCACCAAAAAACACTGGCAAGAAGGTGAGGACTTCTTTGAACATCCGGCGGTATCAAGTCAAGAAAAGGTTATCTATCACCTTCTTTCCCCGTACATTTCCCATTTATGAAAAACTCGTATATGATATCCTGAAACCCTATTGTCTTCTACCATTCTTCTTTCATTTTGCCCCTTATCTAGGCAAATTCATGAAGTCAATGATTATTCCTTTAACTTGGTCACTTAAAATCATTTAATGTGCAGTTATTTGATAGACTGAAATTCTAAGTATGTTCATCTCAAGGGTTTCAAATGATGGTATGGGTTGTGATATGTCAGAGTGTTACACTCTATTAATCTTGCTATTGATTTTTGTTTTTAAAGCTCATAAATGACAAATCAATTTTAGGACAATAATTTAACTAAACTTAGCTCAATTAAGGTGTTGTATAAATTATTTCCATGTGTATTCGGTACACAAACAACAACAAAAATTAAGCCTTAGTCCTAAACTACTTGGGGTTGGCTTGTGAATCTTTTGTTTCTAATATTTTCTCAGCTCAAATCAATAGCAGTGCAAACAAAGTATAAATCAGGAAAAAAATGATAATACATGTATTCAGTACATGTATACAAAAATTAATAATTCAAATAAACCCAACAATGTGGTAGACATTCTTGTGAAATTTAGTTTTACTTTTTGCATCACATTAACAACATTGGTAACAAGATTTGTGAATTTAGGGGGCTAAATGAGACTTTTGAGATGGATGAAGTATTTTTCTTATGCATGTTGTTGATATGTATCAATTTGATTTCAAGCCAACCAGATTCACTGTCATTTAATCCTTTTGAGCTACATTTTCACTTTGGTTTAGGTCTTAATATTTATAGCACAATGTAACCTTTCATCATTGTTGTGTTATCAGGAAGTCATACGCAGGCTTCTTTTAGCTTCATTAGATGATTCTCATAGGAAAATCTGCACTGCGATTAGTATGGCTATAGCATCAATTGCTATGTATGACTGGCCAGAGGGTTGGCCTGACTTGTTGCCATTCCTTCTGAAGTTACTTACTGATCAAACTAATATGAATGGAGGTAAGCGTTTAGAATTTTCATTTTCAGTTGAATCTGTCCTTTTTTTTAAAAAAAAAATAAATCAATTGAGGATATCATGATTATAATCTGCTGCTGGTAGTGATATTAATGCGTGTAAAACTGAGATGTGCTCTAAAAGATTTTGCTATCACCACTATTTGGGGTAACTACTTTATCACAGCAAATTTTGAATAATTAACTCTATTAGAGCCAACTTCTTGTTCAGTAAATTTTAAGGTTATCATGGCCTATGTGTTACCTACTTGGATATATCTCAATTATTTTCGTGTTCCATTCATAGCATGTAAGATGAGTCCTGCTTCAGTTTAGATTAAAACTAAGATAATTATATTGAAATTTGTAGTACGTGGGGCTCTAAGGTGCTTGGCTCTTCTGTCTGGCGACTTGGATGATACAGTTGTGCCATCACTAGTTCCTGTTTTGTTCCCATGCTTACATACGATCGTATCTTCCCCTGAGGTTGGCATTCAGTCTATTCTTTACTTTTTTACTCCTGCAAGAGGTAGCTTTGCTTGTTATTTCTTTATCTTTTTTGTACCTTTTCTGTTTAGTTATTTAGTTGTAGAAGACCCTCATGAGAATAAACATGAAGATGTCTAAAGAATTATGTGGGTATACGCATGAATGGGCATGTTTGCACGCTGCTAGGTGACTATGGGATCTAGCTTTGCCATTGAAGTGACTATTTCAATGGCATTGTAGCAGCGATATTTGCTTGAGTTAGGATTGTTCTGACATTTACTTCAAAATTTTATGTTTCAGTATCTGTATAACTTTGAAGATGAGAACATAAAAAACGCAGCGAGTAAGAATTCACGTAAAAGATTCATCTTGCATAAGCCAATGACTCACTAATACTGCGACTGTTGTAGTTGAGGACTTCTGGCTGATAAAGTTAATTGGTTAAGGAGCAACATAATACACCATGCTGAAGGAAAAGAGGTTGCCCATTAACACAATATCAGAAGACCTAATTAACTCTTTACTTTCCCTACAAACTCACTTAGAGATTTTGTTTCCATCTTGTTGTTTGGATGGAATTGAATCCAGTGCATTTAATATCTGATGCATAGTTTGTGTTAATCTCTTCTCGAGGTTATTGCTCTCAGGAGTGTAAATTAATGTAATTTTGTTTCATTTTATGCTGTATACTTACTTTTCCAGTGCTGTTGGAGCAGATATATGACAATTATTTGCGCACAAAAGCCCTTTCGATAGTTTATTCTTGTACATCCATGCTTGGGGTTATGAGTGGTGTATACAAGGTATATTCTTCACATACCCATCTTGTATTTATATGTCATTTGCGTTTTGTTCTGTTTTAGGTGCTTCTATTATTGATTAAAAGATCTAATATATTGTTCAGACAGAAACCAGTGCATTGATGGCACCAATGCTTAAACCATGGATGGATAAGTTCTCTATGATCTTAGAACAGCCGGTACAATCTGAAGATCCTGATGATTGGAGCATGAGAATGGAGGTTCAATTGGTTTCTTGTTCTAATTTTCTGTCTTGGTTATTGATAGAAACAATTGCATCAGCGATATGTATTATTGTGTTATTAGGTTTTAAAGTGCTTGAATCAGTTTGTTCAGAATTTCCCTAGCTTTACTGAAAGCGAATTTGCAGGTGGGTTTGTCATTTTATTAATACATGAAGCTTACATCTCAACTATTTAGAAGTTTGCTTGTTGATAATTCTATTATCACTCATTGAGCCACTACAATGTGTGTTTTTGCAGTTATTGTGGGACCTCTGTGGCAAACTTTTGTAACATCTCTAAGAGTTTACAAACAGTCATCAGTTGAAGGTACAGAAGATTCCTATGAGGGTAGATATGATTCGGATGGTGCAGAGAAAAGTCTTGATTCATTTGTCATCCAGGTAATAACATTCCTTGCAATTCTAATCACTAAAAATTCATCTGCTGTTAATTAGTGAATAAATAGTTTATTGATTTATTTAGTTAGTCTCGTGTCATATTGATTGATACATGTAATTCACTTAAATTTTTCTTCTTGCAACGTTAGTTATAGAATATGTATATCTGAAGGTTCATCACAAATACATTTCTTCATGACCTTCTGCTGCTTCCTCCTGTGATATCTTCCTGTGCATGTCCATATGTTTGTGTTTAAAATTGTGCCTTCCGAATTTTGCCAAAGATTTCTTTGTTGTATGTTTCCTCATAATTTGAGCTATAATTGTGGGGCTTGGATATTTGGTCTGTCAACCTTATCAGATTGGATTAAGATTCATGTTGGGAGCTCTTACATATGAGTTCATTGAAACTGTGAAAAAAAAAAAAAAAGTTCAGAAAAATACTTTATCTTTTGATTTTTTTTTTTGACACTTTTCAGACAATATTTATTATGTGATTTTATATTTCATCGTCATTGATGCTGTTTGTGCCGATATCACTAAAATTATACTCTTATGGTGTTTGTGTTTTGGAAAATGACAATTAGACTTGAGTATTATTTGCATAGTAATTACTTAGATGACCATATGACCTTTTCTTAGCACTACATTTACATTTTTTTCCCTTTATGAAATATAATTTTATCATGGAGAAAAAAACGTAAAGTGTACTATCCAATTCATTTGTTAGACACATTATAAATATCATTAGTAGAACCTTTAATTTCATATAATTAATTATTAACATAATGTTAATAATATTAGCCAAAATGGCATTAAAAAGAAAATAGATGAAATTTCATGGTACAAAAACAACTCTGAAAAAAAAAATTTCTGTTCTTCGAGTTGCAAATTGTTGAACCACAAGATGTGTTTCTCAACTTTTCCAAAACGGTGAGCAGTTTGGCTAGCTGTTCAATTTAGTATGCTCTTATATTCCACTAAAACTCTGCATTAGTGGTGAGCTTTATTTGGTTTAAACTGAAAAATCGAATTAAACTAATAAAATTCGGTTAAATTGGTTTGGTTTTAAAAAATTTCAGTTTGTTTTTGTTTTATATTCTATAAAAATTCAGTTTTTGGTTCAGTTATAGTTTTTCAAAACTGACAATGCTAAAACCTGATTACCTATGGTTGTCACTTTTACATATACAGGCCTGTGTCATTTTAATGTTTTAGTTAATTAGGCAATTTTAACGAAACTCAACCCTAATTATAAACTCAACCGCTACTAACTACTTTCTCTCCTCTTCTTAATGGCTTTCTCACATTCCTTTAAGCATTTTTTAATCCCACATTACCCTTTCTCTACTCCTCTTTCTCTTGCTCTTGTAAATATCTCACCCTCTCTCAGAACTTCTTGACTTAATTCAATGATTGTTTCCAGTCCTCACTCTAAGCCAAGGAAAATCAAGGTTCTAGACATTTTCGGCTTTTTGTAATAGTTGACTGACCTTTCATGGCCATAACTCTACTTGAGGTTCCATTGATCAGCATCTGCCCTTTTTTTTTTTTTTGTTACTATAAATTTGGCTTTGTTTTGGTTATTTACAATTTAAATGGCTACATTGGAAAGAGGATTTGTTGATTTTACTATTTTTTGATATTTTGTATAAATTTTATGGTGTACTAGAATTTTTATATTTCCTAAAATCTGGTTGTATTAATTTTTACATTATTTAATATATAATTTCCATATTTCTCTTGTTTTTATTCAAAGATATTTTAACTATTTCATGTAAATTTAAGCTTTAAATTAAGAAATCAAGTTTATACTATTTCAGACTTTTAACCTGTTAATTACGCTAAGGTCCAGTACAGTAGGCTCTAGGTATGACCACAGTTCTAGAACCCTTGGTTTTGGTTTCAAAACTGTTGTTTTCGGTTATAAAAAAGGTAGAACTGGAACCAAATCACTTTTAAACAGTTTGTAAGATGGTTTTGGAAACGCCAGTTTCGGTTTTTTCCCGATTTCGAACCGAAATAGACAATATATTATAAACTTCTTAAAATATCTTTTTTTAAGATTTGTAGCTTGAATAAATGATAATAATAAATATTGCTATTGAAATAAACTAAATCAATTCAATAAAAATTTTTAAACACTACTTTAAAAAACTATAATAAACAAAAAAAAAGGGTTGGAAATTATTTAAGAACATGTTTTTCACAGTTTTAAACCGAAATCGCTGGTTTTGATCCCAAATAGCCAGTTTTGATTTCAAAAAATGAAGCATCGGAATTGAACCTTAAGTTCACTGTTTTAGTTATGATTTTAGGACCAGAATCATTGACCACGGTTTAGTGTCGGTTTTGGTCGGTTCAGTTCTGGTTTGAAACTGAATGGTGATCATCCCTAGTAGGCTGAAACTGAAAAAAATGAACAGAAGCGAATTTTTTCGGTTTGGTTCAGTTAAGTTTCTTTTCAAATCAGATTTGGCTTATTTGGTATTGAGGAGTTTCAAACAGAGTTGATTGAATCGACAGAAGGCTCACCCGTACATTTTGTGTTGAATAATAGCCAATTACAAGGAACCTCCATCCTCATTTACCTTGGATGTCATTCAGTTGAGAATGGTGAAGTCAACATTTCAAAGTTAGTAGATGCTTGTTTGTTGAATAGTTAGATACTAGAACAAAGGATTGTAGGTAACCGTTTGCTGTTAGATTATGAACAATTATAGTCGGATTCTTTGTAACTTCAATTACTAAGTGTAAGCAAGTATTTTCGGTCATGAGGAGTGTGTTTTCCCTCACTAGGAAAGTGTTCTTGGTTCATACGTATAATGGTTTAAAAGTATATTGGAAGTAGAGTTTTCTTTTTAATAAACCATAGTCGAAATATGCTATCCCTATGGTACCATGATGATGATATGCAATCCGAATCTCTAGAATCAGGGTTCCCATTTCTGTTTTCACCTTTTCAAGTTAATTTGCAAGTACTTCAAATAGTATCTAATGAGGATGAAAGAGTATTGAATCATTTAGGTTCAAATCGTTTGAACAAGCAAAGGGTCATGAAAAGCCAAAGTTGCTATAGGAATTGCAAAGAAATAGAAACGGCGATTGGAGAGAAGTTGGGGTAATTGGAAGGTGGGGACTAAATATTTACTTGTTATTATAATCCAATAACTTATAATTTGAGCGAATGAGGTTATAGTCGTTAGAGGACTCCTCGCATTCTTTAAATTGTTTACTGATGCAACAATAATTTGTTTTAATTATTCAAGAAGAGTATTATTTCAAATTCACCCAAGTAAAATTTCTCTTACCAAAACTAGGAAAATTTTTTTTGACAATTAATGATAATACTAATAGTTATTATTATTGTCATTATTATTTTATTAGTAATGGAAAGCCTAGGCCCAAAAATGTATAATTCACGTACTGAGTACTAAAATAGCATGCCAGCTATGTCTACCCCTAGTACACCCCGTATATCCAGCTAGGTGGCATAGTTTGTAGTCCACACCCATACTTGTACCTTGACTTGAAACATACCACGTCCTAGATAACTATGCACTAAACTATGTTCTCTATGCATAATTACATGTTATATTCCTGAACAGCATTAGTGAATATGCAATCTGGAACACATGTTTTGAAATGTTTTGAGCACTAAGTGTTAGTTTCTTAAGTGATTGATTTCTTAATTTCTTGTACTTGCAGCTTTTTGAGTTTTTGTTGACTATTGTTGGCAGTGCAAAGCTAATGAAGGTTCAGATCTAACCTCGTTAATTGCATTTCTGCTTGCTCTAGCCTTCTTTTTACCTAAATATTGAATTCAGGCTTATGAAACTTGCTTTATTCAGGTTGTTAGGGGTAATATCAAGGAGTTGGTTTATTACACCATAGCTTTTCTGCAAATGACAGAACAACAGGTGGTTATGCATTACAAGTTCCTGTTTACTTGTTATTTTGCTTCATATGTATCATATAGTGGTTATTGACATTTTGGGATGATAGGTTTATGTTAGGAATGGATTTCTCTCCTTTTGTTGAATACAAAGTTGGTGAGTGGTCTCATTTTTTCTGGGAAGATATTTGGGGCAATCGGGCTTTCTATAATTCATTGATCATGCTGAATTCCATTATTGTATATCCTCTCCATCCCTTATTTTCCTGTCGCTCTCTGTTAATTCAACATGCTTGATACTACTGTTGTTATGGTCCTGATGCTGAAGTTTTCCTTTTTCTTTCTTTTTCTATTGTTTACATTATACTTGTTGCTTAGATTCATACGTGGTCGGCAGATGCTAATCAATTTGTCGCTGATGAGGATGATGTCACATATAGTTGTCGTGTTTCTGGTAAGTGGCTTTTGAGCCACTTAGTTGCTTCTCTATTTCTGTAGTGGAACTTCAATAGTTTTGTTTTCAGAGAGATGCTATTAAAACAAACCAATGGAAGTTGCAAATTGTCTAAGGAGTTCCATAACAATTTTATAGAAGTGGAATATCTGAATTTATAGATCAAATATATGTTAGCCATGTTTTAAAGATTTGTTTTGCCTCATCTTCCTCTATTCTTAAGTTTCGTGACTTTCTCATTAAAGCTAATGAAATGAAGGCCAGCCTTTCTCTTTCTTAATAAAATGATTTTGGTTCTTCAATTTGGATTGATTTAAGGATGGAAGAGGATACGTTCTGTTTTTGGCTGGATTGTCTTCACGATATTGGGTAGTAGCCCTGCCTAGCATAAGGCCTTAAAAAATTTGAATTGCATATTCTGAAGTGTCATAGAATAAGTTAATTTACGATTTTCTGAATTCATGTATATTGTTTATGAGCACATTGATGTGGAACAATAGTTGTTATTATATACATATATATATCGTTGGTTTTTCTTCTGACTTAAATTTTCTTTGCTAGCTGTATAATGTATATTCTATAATGTGACTTTGCCTCGAAATTGCTACTGGCAGGTGTACTTCTATTGGAGGAGATAGTGAACTCATTTGGTGGAGAAGGAGTCATTGCCATTGTAGATTCTGTAAGAGAGAGATTCAATGAGTCTCAACAAGAAAAAGCTGCTTCTTCAGTAACTTGGTGGAGAGTAAGTGAAGGAATTTTATTTTCTTGTTGAGTGATCGTCCTGTAGCTTCCTGCACTTCTGGCTTTTAAGAGAAAGTTACTGTAAACTTCTTGGTTAAAATGATACTTTAAGTTTATATCTAATTAGTATTATATATACAAGACTACTCGATCATCCTCATTAGCTTCTAAAACATTTGTGATGTTATACTAGAAGTCACTGTATTACTTGAAGCTGTGAGCCTTAGGTGCTGAGTTCTATTTAATCTCCTAACATATTTACATTGCATTCCTAATGGTACCCAAGCAATCTTTTTCTATTTAAATCATCTTTGGCGGTATCTGTTTTCTTCACATGGATTGATTTCAGCTTTCTAAATGACTTTTACTTTTAGGATTGGTAGTGGGTTTTGCTTCTTGTGCTGTTATTGACGGAGGACTTGGAAAGCATTTGGATCTAGGAATTAGGCTAGGGTTTTCAGAAATCAAGAATTAGGCTACCGAGTATTATGACTACACTAATAGGATCTAGTAGGAATCGCTCTTATCAAGAATGGCTCATACTTTTTGAGTTATAATTGTATCTCAAAATAAGAGCATAAGTTGCTGAAGTTTTATAGCTGAAATCTGAAATTAGCATTAGAAGCATGAGTATTTATAGACTCAAGCAAGTAATCCTAAACCTTGGACTCCAATTTCACGAAAAAAAGTTGGATAAACCCCTTTATTTGGCTCCTAGGTTGACTTTGGAGTAGTAATAGAACTTAAAAGACTCCCCCTTTATTTGACACCTATGATGACTAGGATAAAAAAACAACAGTAATATTCAGACTTGAAAATTAGCCCTCAAAATTGATAAAATTACAGAAATACTCCTGCTGAATCTGCAGTGCTGTTTTCTGTCAACAAATTAATCCAATCCCTGTGTGGAATCCCCCAAACCATTATCCCACCAACTGAAGTCTTGAGGCTGGTGAAAATTTTCCCCATCTTATTTCTTCTACAGACTTATCAATTATATTATCTTTTCTTGTAGGAAATCTTTTTTCCTCTAGTTTTGACTCATCACTGGACTTCAAAATTAGTATCTGAAATTTTAAGCTGCTTTACGAGACCTATGTTTTTATCAAGTTATTTTCCATTCCCTTCCACATTTGTGCCAATATATCCGGGATGAGGCTGTTTTTATTGTGTTTATGTTCATGTTATATCTGTTTCCATGACAAAATATTTTAGGTAGTTGGGATTTTTTTTTTTGTTATTTGTTTACTTGTACATGATGATTATTATTCTCTTCGAAGAAATTGGTTGTAGCTTTGCACTTAAACTACACCAGCACTGATGGAAGGAGTTCTAGTGCTCGTTTTGAATTCTTTCTGTCTTCTTATTTATCTTTTCCATGACGAAATATTGCAGATGAGGGAGGCTGCACTCTTTGCTTTGGCTTCTCTGTCAGAACAATTACTTGAAGCAGAGGTTTGTATTTTTCACATTATGGTTTTGACGGGCTTTTTTATTTGTTTTGGGGCGGCGGTGATTTCTCTGTGACATGCTGTTCTCTGAGTATTCACCTTTTCTGATAGGCTTCAAGGCTGAGCAACATTGGCTTAGGAAGGCTTGTAGAGCAAATGATTACTGAAGACATCGGAACGGGTGCTTATCTCTTTTTCTTCTTTCAGCTGTTTTCTTTTGTGCCAAACTGACAATTGTAGGTTTAATATTGAAGGTAGACAATATTTGGTGGTATTGTTTTTGTTGTGCAGGAGTGCACACATATCCCTTTCTTTGTGCTCGTAGTTTTACATCAGTTGCTAAATTCTCCTCTGTGGTAATTGCTACTATTTTTCCTTATCTTTCCATAACATGACAATATTTTGGGGAAAAATTATTGGTCAATATGAATATTCTACAGATTAGCCATGGAATTCGTGAGCAGTATCTCTCTGCTGCAATCCATGCAGTTGGAATGAATGTGTAAGCTAACCTAATATAGTGTGATATATATGTTTCTGATCAACAAGTATAAGAATCATATGACATTTTTCGTTTTAGCAGTCCCCCACCTGTAAAGGTAGGTGCTTGCCGGGCACTTTCACAGCTGCTACCTGAAGCTAACAAAGGAATTATCCAGTCTCAAATGATGGGTTTATTTTCATCGCTTACTGATCTTCTTCGTCAGGTATTTTGTAAATAGGTTTCAAAATTTTTCTTATTTTAATGGCATTTAAAAGTTGCTGTAAGATTCCGCTTCACAGGCATCTGATGAAACTTTACACCTAGTACTAGAAACACTGCATGCGGCCATTAAGACAGGTAGGTATCAGTAACAATTGTGGACTTTAGTATTTTTACTTGTTACTGGTTTCACTGTTTACATTTGCTGATTGTAGCTCATGAAGAATCGGAGTTGGTTGAGTCTATTATCGCTCCTGTAATACTTAATATGTGGGCATTGCATGTTTCTGATCCCTTTATCAGTATTGATGCAATTGAGGTTCTGGAGGTAATAATTACCTTTCTCTGTCTTTGATTGCTTTTTCTTCTTTCAAAGTTTCTTTTTCAATTTTAGTGGCTGACTACTCATGTTAGGCGGATAATGCTGGTGATTGGATTGAATTAAGTTAAATTTATCATTGTTATTTTCTTTGGATATTGTGTGAATTTCATTGGTATGTCATTGGATTAATATTCAAATGCAAAGACATTACATTTCTTTTAGCAGGTGGAGAGACATTCTTAAATACTTTTCATTTATGATTTAAACACTTTATTTGTTCTGAAGCCTATTTCTGAAATTATGAGGTTTGTTACATATGTTAAAAGTGTTGAGAGCTAGAGTGAGAGTGTTGCCTACTTGTTATGGCATTGACTGTTATTGCAGCATAAATTGCTTATTTATTTTTGAATGGTTTTATTCTGCCTCTTGATCTTGTATTTCATCGACTAGCTATCATTGTATCATCAATCAAACTTGGAAACATTGATAAATGCCACCAGGAGGTTTTAGAACAATAAGCCTTAGTCAGTCAGTGGCTGGTGGGATATTTTAGTAATATCACTATTAGCCGTCTCAAGTCGACTCACAACCAGCATCAAATAGAGGAAATATGTTACGAATTCCTTTTTTTTCAACCAACTTTTATAACCATTTCGCATACAAAGGACCAACTATTCTTTGACGTCATATATATGTCGTGTGCATGTGTGTTGAGGTTCATCACCACACAAGGATAAAGCTGGTCTAAATTTTCTTCCTACCAGTTATAGTGCCTAATGTAATGTTGCAACTTTGTTCTCGGATTTAATTTCTTCTTGATCTAGATTTTTCTTAAAAGAATTTATGGCACTCCTGGCTCCAACTGATCCTTATATTTTTGTGGTTGAGTTGCGGTACACTGGACTATCCTTAAACAGTTGAGTCAAAAGTTTTAGAAAAAAATACATGAAATTACAGAAAATTTTCTGGCAATGGGAGTTTATCCAAAATTTCTGGATTAATCACATTAGTATTTGTGCCGCCGCCATGCATGAATTTTTTGAGATTTTAATTTGATGATATTGTGCAATTTGTTTCTATGTATCCTTATCTTCTTTTTAACTTGTTATTTTTCGCTCAAAATTTTTCCAGGCAATAAAAGAAACTCCTGGCTGTATTCGTCCATTGGTTTCTCGAATTTTGCCGCATATTGGTCCAATCTTAAATAAAGTATGATCATAAAGTTTCCTAAAATAAATTGTTTTTGGTTTCTTTTAATGATAAAAGGCATGGTTTCTGATGAATCTTGGTGATTTTCAGCCACACCAGCAGCCTGATGGACTGATAGCTGGATCCTTGGACCTGGTGACTATGCTATTAAAGGCAAGTTAGACATGGGAAGGTTTTCTTGTATATAAATTTAGCAAATTAATTTTCTTGTGCAATTGTTAAGCTGCGCCATAATTGTGATACCTGCTTTGCTAATTACAGTTTGTGATAGCATTGTACAGAATGCTCCAAGCGATGTAGTAAAAGCAGTGTATGATGCTTGTTTTGATGCTGTTATCCGGATAGTCCTTCAGAGTGATGATCATGGTGAAATGCAGGTTATTTCTTCTTTTTACATTAGATTTTGTAATTTTTTTAGTTAATTTTAGTTTTCTGAATTTGTTAAATAGATAAATGACTTGTTTGTATGATCGACCAGAATGCCACTGAATGTTTAGCCGCTTTTATATCTGGAGGAAGACAAGAAATACTTGCCTGGGCTGTTGACTCTGGATTCACAATGAGAAGTTTGCTTGACGTAGCTTCGAGGTTGGTGATTTACCGTTTTCTTCGTATTGATTCTACAGTTTCTCAATTTCTTGGTCCATGTTCAGAATGGGAAGACGCTTAGGGGCTTGATGACAGGTGTGTTATTTGTAGATAATAATGGTGTTTGGAGATATATTCAATCACTACCGTAATCGTTTTAAAAACATTCTGCTAAGGATTAAAATATACCCAGCTTCGAATATAATTTATGCGTGATGTGTTGTATTCAAAATCAAACAACTTTGGTTCTGCCTTAAATCGTGAAATGTGAATTACAGCAATACATTATTGACGCAGCAATACTGCCCTACTTATGATACTTGTAGTACTTACAGTAAATGATATTTGATCATATTTTTTTATTGTCTGTTACCTTCCACTAGCAGCTCAACTTGGTTTTGTATTTGGTTGTGGAAGCTCTTCATACTCAGATTCTGCATCTTTTTTTGTCATGCACTGATACAGCCAGCTAATACAGCAAGTTAAGCTCGTGGCAAATTTTTGCTGTCCCATTTTATATTGAAATTTGGGACATTGTTGCTCATTTATTCATGCTATTCATCATAAATGTGTACAAATTTACCTGATATGCTATTCATCATAATTTGTGCATTGTTACATGATAACAAGGACATGATGGTTTGTTATGATGATAACCTATATAGAAATCTTACCATGAAAGATACTCTTAGGGTACATTTTGCAAGACGTATATTGATATAGTAATTGTAGATTGTGGTTTCTTGATACCAACTTCTGGACTTTGCAGACTCCTTGACCCTGATCTGGAAAGCTCTGGATCTCTTTTTGTTGGGAGTTACATTTTGCAACTTATCTTGCATCTGCCATCGCAAATGGCACAACATATCCGAGATCTTATTGCTGCTTTAGTTAGACGAATGCAGTCAGCTCAAATAACAGGATTGAGAAGCTCCTTAATACTTATTTTTGCTAGACTGGTATGCACTTCAACACTTGTTACCTCATTCTGAGTGGACTTGAAAACTTTCCATTGATAACATTTTTTCGGGGGCAGAATTGCTAAATGATCATGTTAAATTATCATTCTTACAAGTTGTAAATCATTTTACTGGTGTTTTCTTTTGCGTTAATGAATGAAAGTAGAAGTGAGAGAATACTCCTCATGTGAAATTCTATTTTTATATTGGCTATTTAGCATGAAAAATATCTCTAGCTATTTGGAATTTTTCTCCAACTGAATTGCCTATGTTTGTTGTATGAACAAGACCTCAGCTGCCTTTTCTTTGGCCTACTTGCAGTTGCTTGAAAGTCAGTTGTGAAATTTATCTATCTTGCAAATTTTGGGTTCTAATAGGCTTCCTTTGTGATATTTAAGCATGCAATCTGTGTGGTTTTATGGATTGAAATTTGACTGTTCTGCTCTAAAATGCAGGTGCATATGAGTGCCCCTAATGTTGAACAGTTCATAGATATGCTGATCAGTATCCCTGCTGAAGGCTATAATAATTCCTTCATTTATGTGATGTCTGAATGGACTAAGCTGCAAGGTAGCCATCTTTTTAGCACTCTTACTCCTTTATAGTTAGCAATATTTCCTAACAGATCTTTTGTTTGTTGTTTTTAAACACGAAACTGAGAATGTCAATTAGGCACAAGCCATGAGACACTGATAAAAGATATGATTCCTTTCCTTTGATCTAAAAGATTTGTTTTTGCTTGAGTGACACAAAACTGATAATTTTGATTTTTTTTCTACAAGTGAAACTATTACAGCCTTGTGTGGTAATTCAATTCATAATTGATAAAAGAGGATGTAAATGCGGTGCTGTTTTTATGAGTTAAACATTATGTATTGATTGGACTCTTAATAGCAGTCTCACAGTGTTCTCCCCCCCAACCCGTACCCTCCCCCTCAATTTTTGTTCTGCCTTTCATTTTAGAATAATATTCTCTTCATTGACTTGCCTCGCTAGCAATGAGTTTTTTGAGCCTAAATTTACTGATTCCACCTCCCAAAATCCTTGTTGAGCTCAGGGGAAATACAAGGGGCCTATCAAATTAGTGTTACAACCAGTGCTTTGGCTTTGCTGCTTTCCACGAGACATGCTGAGCTGGGGAAAGTTAATGTACAAGGCCATTTGATTAAGGTTTGGTTGCTTTAACTGGCATATTTAGGTTTTTGTTTATTTGTTCGGGATTTACTTTTTTTTTTTTTATGTAGTCTACTGCAGGGATAACTACTCGCTCAAAAGCTAAATTGGCTCCCGATCAATGGACTGTTGTGCCACTTCCTGCTAAGGTATTTTCTAGATCAAATTCTGGCTTGAAAATTTTAGATGGACAAGTTGGGGCTCTCTTTTGGTAAGTTTGATACATTTTTTTTTTTAGGCCAAATTGCCTAGCAAATGCTTTACAGCTTGTTTAGGTTGGGGGTTTTTGAGGGTAAGGTCAAGTTTTTGGATTTTTCGGGGAAGAAAATTGAGGGGAAGGGTTTTTTAATGGTAATTTGAGAGGTTAAAAACCCCCCAAAACCTTCCATTTTCTACCCACCATATTAGGGGTTTGGACCGTTGGGGAGAGGGAAACATTTTAGTTTCTTTTATTATCCTTTTTTTTCTTCAAATCCCAAATTCCCCCCTTCAATTTTTTGTTTTAATATTTTTTCCTTCTACCTCCTTTCTTCATAGTTTTGGAATTAATTTAATATCCATAAATTAATATTTCATTAAAAAAAATTTTAATCAATTTATATATGAAAAATAACTTTCATGAGAAAAATATTTTTGTGATTTTCATATTAATCTTTACCTTTGGATACCCTCAAACAAAATAACAAAGGTTATTAACCGTCATAAAACTTGCCTTCTTCCCAAATATAAAAAGACCATTACCTTACATCACCATAACGTATCTTACTTTACTAAATCTTGCTCACCCTATACTGTCAAGGCCTTACTAATTGCACTAGATGAGCAATCTCCTAGGAGAAGTTTCATAGGCAAAAAATTTTCAGATATAGAAACAGTAAGTAATTTTCTTTATATTGTAGATTGCCATATGTTGTAACCATGGGTGTTGCTTCTTGTTGTAAAACATAGAAGTTTTCACGTGAATGATTGTTCATTCCGTATGATTTTCTTCTTTCCAAACAGAAATCATAGATTTCTTGTCCAAGTTAATATCAGATAACAGATATGAAAAATCACAAAAGCCTTTTCTCTTCCCTTTTGTTCTTCAGATACTGGCTTTGTTGGCTGACGTGTTGATAGAAATCCAAGAGCAAGTGCAAGTGCCAGGTGGTGGTGATGAGGTAGGTCAGATTACTTTTTCAGGTTCATTTCGCACAACTTAGCCAAAAGGATTGGGTTTAACTTTGAACCAACTATTGTGGCAGGAGAGTGACTGGGAAGAAATTCAGGAAGGAGAAGTGGAACCTGGGGATGATTTGCTTTACTCAGCTGCTGGTTCATCATTTAGTCGAACCACATATGATCAACTTGAAGCAATGGCAAAAGCTTTTAGTGAGGTTGATCAACTCAAAATTTCATTCTTTCCTTTACCTGCAAATGCATTGCTCTTTTTTTTTTTTTTTTTCCTTCTGTCTGACAACACCAACAAACTCTTGACATGGATATGAAGAATCAAGAAGATGAGGATGATGATGACCTATTGCATGTTGCTGATCCACTGAATGAGGTGCGTTTTTAGCACAATTTATGTACATTCCATATTTGTATTTTATCCTATGTTAATTGCTTGATATATGAATTGACAGATTAATTTGGCGACCTATCTTGCTGAGTTCTTTGCTAAGTTCTCTTCTAGCGACAAAGGGCTATTTGATCATCTTTGCCAGGTCAACTTGCATTCTCCTAAAAATCATTTCAATGCAATAATAATAATCCAACCTTAATAATCTTAGTTTATGATATCTGCAAAAAAATTTGTGAAGCAGTATTGTACTTAAAGTTTTGAATTGCAGGGTTTAACACACGCACAGCAAGATGCCATTCGAACAGTTCTAGAGCGCTGAAGAGTTTATTGTTTGTGCGTTGGGAATCTGATTTGTTGGGTTATATCCTGTGCTGTGCTCTCATTCATTATTTTTTAAAATATTTTTCCAGAATATTAGTGGGGTAGTGGAGTGGGTGATGGCAAAGGTTTATTTGATTGATTGATCATAGAAACTACTGAGTTGGTCTTGTAAAGCCACATTGTACTTCAGTATCCTATTATAGAAATTTTGGTCACTGTGCATATGTTAATTGCTAGTTCAATGAAGAACTTCCGTTTTTTTTCCCCTTTAAGGTTCTAAAACTACTTGCCCCAAAAATATTTTCTACATTTTCTGATGTCTGAAGTGCTTGAAAAAATCAGTTAATAGAGTATATTTGTCTGGGCCTAAATCATTAAAAATATCTCAAACTTTGCAGGTAGTTCCAATTGTATTCTAAATCCAACTTTCTTCTTTTAGTTGGATACTAAAAAGAAAGTTTAGGGTACTAGCAGAAGAAAGTTGGATTTACTGTACAATTAAAACTACTTGCAAAGTTTGAGATATTTTTAATGACTTAGCCTGGAAATAAATACTAAAGTTTGCCTCTCTATATACCCATGTTTAATAACACAAACCCAATCTTGTTGAATGAGATTCCTTATGGCTAAAACGAGTTGTTGCACACTCCATTGGATATAAAAGTACCTTGGATGAGTTGAACAACAACTGAATTATCACATTCTACTTGTACATGAGTTATTGCCGGCTGTTGCACGATCTTGAGGTCTTTTAAGACTGTCCAAAGCTCAGCTCCAGGTATGTTGCTGAGTGCCATCTTCGTTACAAAACCTTGAACCCCATGACCAGCGCTGTCTCTAATGATCCTCCCACCACACGCCATCCGGTCAACGAGAGAACCATCAGTGTTTAGGTTGAAGAAGGGGGAAGGAGGGGCTTACCAAGATATCCAGGAGATGCTTTTGCTGGGTTTATCAATCTCTGCTTCATGGAGGATTTGTTCTGCCTTGAAGCTCTCCTTGGCCATGAAAATAATGTCACTACCACTTTATCTGTTGTGATATGGTGTTCTTAAAAAATCCAGCTATTTCTTCTATTCCAAATTCTCCAGCAAGTCACCCCAAAAACGATTTTCCAAGGCATGCCCAAAATATGAATATCAAAACTTATTGTTAATCACAGTCAAATTTTTATATATATTTCAAGTTTTTGTACAGGGCTAATGAGAAAAAAAAAAAGCCTGAATTTTGAGGATACAAATTCTGAGTTGATTTAGACATACAAGTAGTTAATTATATAAAATATATTAATTCATCTGAGCCACCAAGTCTTACCGTCACTTCTGGAATTGAAAGAACGATACTTGAACACTAAAACTTCAATTCCAGGTAGATCAGCAAAAGCTTTACGTGGACCTATCAAATAGCGGCAAAGAGGACACGTGGCTGATTTATAACCAAGCCATCTATCGAGGCACACTCTATGGAAGACATGGCTGCACCTCAATTCTCTAATTTCTTCTCCAGTTTGAATCTTGGAAAGACAGACAGCACATTCTTTAGAGTTATCTTCCTTTTCCACACGGTAGCTAGGGTTTAATTCTTGTAGAATTTCAGAAATGTCTAGGTGGTTATTGGAGAAGAAAGAGCAGTGAAGTAAGAAATTCCATGCCCATTTCAAATAGCTAGCTATCAAGACCAAGTAGTTAAACATGACCTTATAATTGCTTAATCAATGAAACTAAAGATTAGAGAATAAGCAGAGCAGAGAAGAATGGAATAATTTAGTTAGCCAAGCGGACGGGTGCGGGTATTTATAGGGAGTTCTTTCCATTTTGATTCCAAGATGCTGTAAGAGAAAGTACATAATATAAAATGGACCAAACCATTACTGGTGGATAGGACTGTTCATCAAATCACCCAAACTGCCAAACTTATCCGCACATGTTTAAAATTTGCGGTTTCAAAAAATTGATAATTTATTTTGCTTTCCTTTTATAAAATTTAAAATCAAATTTTTGGTTGGATTTACAACTTTAGAGTCAAAACGGCTCAAATTGATATATATATATATAATAATTGAATGAAAACTTTTTTTTATCGATTAATTACCATTGAATAATAAATTATGAGATTAGTTCATATCAGATAATAATTAAACAATAATTTTTTATCAATTAGATAAATTATACTCTCTCTTCCCTTTTTGTTTTATTCATTTTTCTAATGTCCCAAAATATTTTCAAGGTTTTCAAATTTATATATATAAATAATTATTTTTTTTCTATGATAATTTTTGTGATTTTTCATTAAATAAAGGAATTTTTTTTAATATTTTAATGAATTAAGAGTAAAAGAACTCTTATTATGTGTATTTTGTCAAATTATGAAAATAAAATGGGACCGAAAAGTATAATTATTTAAAAAAATCAAATGCTAAAAATTTATGCAAAATTAGGTTAATATATATGTACAAAATATATATATGTGAGTAAAACTATAAATTTTTATAATTTTTAGTAATAAATGTAATTAAATCAAAATTTAAATTCTGTATTTATAAATTGCTTATTTTTTTTAAATTATAAATTACTTAATTATTATCATAGTGAATATATAAAAAAATTAAGCAATTTTTAAATACGGTATTTAAATTTTGATTTTATTATTATCTGAGTATATAACATTTTTATACTATATTAAGAATATACATATAAAAAAAGAAATTTAAAAACTTTTAATAGCTATTATATGTATTTTATGACGTAGTTTTTATTAATTTATTTTTATATTTAGTATAACGTTATTTTTTTTTTGTTAATTAGAGGAATAAT
Source organism: Jatropha multifida (assembly GCA_948099535.1). Classification (NCBI taxonomy): domain Eukaryota; kingdom Viridiplantae; phylum Streptophyta; class Magnoliopsida; order Malpighiales; family Euphorbiaceae; genus Jatropha; species Jatropha multifida. The sequence continues at coordinate 55,603 of CANUEX010052547.1, forward strand.
GAAATTTAATTTTTCTTATTTCAAATCGTCAAACTGAATTAAATTAAATTAAACCACTATCAAAGACTTAATTTGATTTGAAATTTTAAAAATTTAATTTGATTTTAATTTTTTGAATCACCACCTTAAATTTAATTGATTATTATATTTAAATCGAACGAAATAGACTCATGAACAACCTTATGGTCCATGTATGAAAATTATTTTTCTTGGGTCAATTGTGGGGGCCTCTTATTGATAACTATTTGTACTCCAATATTTAGTCAGAATAATTTATTTGGTAAACAAAAAGTGATTAATTATAAATTATTTAAGATTTTTTTAGGAGATTAAAAAGTAATTAGTTTTCTAAAAATTATAAAAAAAATTAAGATAATTTAATTAAATAATCATTTTATCTCAAAATCAATAATAACTTGTGAAGATATAATTACTGTATTCAATATAAATAAAGATAAAATTAAAAATAAAATTAATTTGTTACTACTTAAAATACTGAAAACATCTTATATTTAGAACAAAACGATAATGATTTATATTTCAGAATAAAAAAAGTAGCAATTAATTTGAAAAACTCCATTTTATAACTTTTCTCACTAATCTTAATTCTATTATTAATAAAAAATTAAATTTTTAAATTAAATTTTTATAAAATTATAAATTACTAAAAATGCAAAATAATTATTAGTATATTTTAATTAATTAAGCTCATTAAAAAGTAATATCTGAACATTTTTGATAAAAATGTTTGAACAAATTAGAGGGGAACACAGCTGTCTGCGGGCTTAAATCCATTTTGATAGTAATATCTCTAGGTAACTGGATTTAGATGCATGCAGAACTACCAACTGAAAATCGAACCGATTCATTTTGAATTGATTCGATTATGTGTTCAATAGAGGTTCATTTTGTTTGAATCAAATTTGTTACTCCATTGCATAAAAATTCATCTGTTGAATTTAAAACTGAATCAAAATAGACCGAATCAACTGATTTGATTCAATTTAGATACGATTTGAGTTCCATTTGATCTGTAGTTCGGTCTGTATAACCGACCGTTTGCTCCGCCATGACTGGAAATAATTGGAAGAACTGTACGTGCATGCAAAACGTGTTTCAGCAATCAATCGATTATTATATGATTACAATAGCCCTTTTTCAACACCACAAAAAAAAAACCCTCGGGCTGACACGACAGGTCAGCGGATTTCTTTTCTCTTTATTTTCTTATTTTTTAATATTTAACTATTTTCATTTTTGTTTTCTTATTAAATATAAACTTTCCTCTTTGCTTGTTTTATTAGATAATTAATTATTCAGTCCTCCGAATTTTGATCGGAAATTTTATAAAATTACTAATTCATCTCTAAATTTAATCATGTTGAACTATTTAATTTTTTTTTGTCTAAAAAGTGTTTTTATTATCGCTAAATAACCTATATAGTATTTAATTTGTTAGCCTTCACATTTAATATTCTGTTATTATTTAATTTTTATTTATTTATTAATGTAGAAAATTTTTTTATTTTAGAATTTCAAAATTCTAAGCTGAATTTTAAGAGAATTGAATAGAAATAGTTAACACAATTAACATAATTCTTTCTTTCAAAATAAAAATAATTAACACAATTCCCAAAATTGAAATACTAATATATATAATTTCTTACATGACAAGAACTATTGAATTCTCAGTTCTTAATTAGATTTACTAACAATTTTTTTTACATATAAAAAGAAGTAACGAGGAAACATATGCACTTAGCAACCATACATACATATCACTTGTTCTTTCTAACACTATCAGCTTTCCTTAAAGTTTTAGCTATCAACTTCTGAGCTTTGTGGTGCTTCATATCCATTCTTGAGCTCTCAGTCTTTTCAATTTTGCTATATAAATTCTTGGATTTCAAGATTTTAAACCTAGATTTCACAGCAGCAATCAATTTCACTAATCTTGTCATATTAGCAGACACTTGTTGAATATTCCGGTCTTGATTCAGATCACCTCGTTAGATATTTTTAAAACGTGATTACGTAAAACTGACCTGTAATACCACCTGGCTGCATTGTTAAGAAAAAAAACAGAAGAAGTTATAACCACAAGAACAAAAAATGAAAGGGACAATTGAAAGAAGAGAGAGTGTCTGAAGTCCTAAACAAAGGATAAGGACATCAATGGATAAAGAAGAACAAGAATTTAAACGGAAGAGGAAAAAAAAGAAGAAACTCACATGTTAATATTCTCAATGTAGAAAACTTGTAATGAGTGTGATGGGTAGCAAGTTTAATCAATTATTGATAGAGTTTCACACTTCAGAAAGGAAATCAATGGCATATATATTATTTTAGCTTTGACCATGTCTGATTTGGATGTGCAAGATCTGTTCTTGTGATCTCAATGTGAACTGCAAAACCAAATTAAGGACATAGAAACTGGGGAAGTCATGTCCACAAATTAATCATGAGAATAGGTTACTATACTGGGTTAATGGTGAAATATTTAGCTTATAGTACAAATATCAAAAACCCAAACGATGACTGATTCCTCCCAAATAATTTATAAATAAATAATTTAAAAAATAAATGAGTATATATGTTTATATATTTCAAAATGTTAAGGCCTTGTCCTTTTTCAGCATTCTATTTTTGCTTGTTCTAGAAAGTTTTGGATTTTTATTCATTTCTTTATTTTTCTATGTTTTATTCAGATATATATTTTTTTAAAAAAATTCTTTCTCTAACAGATATATATCAATTTCTCAATCTCCTTCTTCTTCTTCTCCTCTTCCTTTTCCTCTGTCGCAGAATATAAAAACCTGTAATAGCATAGTTCTAGAAATCTATATATATATATTTTTTACACTTCAAATTGAAATCTATTGTCGTGTTGTATATATATTTATCACTAAGTAATATCATGATGTACTAATACGTATTTTATTTATTTGCTAATGATTTCAATTTTTTAATTATCATTGAATTAATTCTTTATAATTAAGAGAAGTAAAATTTAGTGGATATATAGTTATATTTCATCTTTTAAATTTGATAATTTTTGACTTTTCACAATAATTATAAAAATGATTAGATCACTTAAATTTTAAAAAAAATTAAAATTAATTAATTAAATTATCTTTAATTAATAGTTATTTAGTTGAGACAAAATCTAATGTAGATGAAATAAAATAATTGATGCTTTTTTTAATTTTATAAATAAAGTGTTATTTAAATGAAAAAAAAATTAAAAACTGTGAAATTTAGTTGAGTAGAATAGAAAAAAATGTCAGAAATAGTATTACTAAATCGGTTTGCTAAGTTAAATTTTTAGGTAAATTGTATGTTGGAAACAAATTTTTAGCCAATTTGAGTCCAAAGAAAAGAAAACGTGACTGTTTGTAATTTACACGCGCAAACATGCCGCGTGAGAGACATGTTGCCGTGTTTCGAGACCCGAAGCTGCAGAACCTCGGTCTTTAGCGACAGATCAGCAAATATCGGACTTCTTGAATTCGTTTCGTGTCAACGCAGATCACCAAATTGTAAAGAAAAGTAGAAAACAAAACTGAAAACGCAGACCTTTTTCTTTCTCTGTCTCCGTCCACAAAAGCCCATAAACATTTCCTTTCCTTTTTCCTTCGATCTCAATAACAACAACAGCAACAACAATGGCGGTTAATCCATCGACTCACTGTACGCCTCCACTGGGTCGGTCTCTAGCTCCTCGGTTGCTACCTCTTGCCGCCTTCAATCGGCCGTCATCGCTACCCACTTCCTTAAACGAAGCTTCATATCCTAGAATCGTCTCAGTTCGTTCCCAAATGCCTAGTTCGGATTGGTTCGGGCACATGAAATCCATGGTGGAATCTGAAGCTCTAATTGGATCATCTTGTGCGTCTTCATCATCCGCGATTGATTTCCTCACATTGTGCCATCAATTGAAGGTAAAGAACCAAAATGCATGCTTTGATTCTTTCTTAGTTGCCCAAAAAAGATATTGAATTTTCGCAAAATGAACATTTATGTGTGATCAGTTCGCCTAGACTAAAAAAATGCATCTTTTTTTTTTTTTTGAATAATAGTCTCTCAGTAGTATATGAAATTGGGTCTTCCAAATTCTATATAACTTTTGGTGTAACCAAAGAAATTTGATGATATTGTCTTCTGATTAATGCATGCACAGATAATTTTATTGTTGGATTGGTTTTGATCGCATTAGAAAAAAATACAAGCCTTCAAACCTTTCTTTGGATATGCTGGAATCAAACAGTTGCTTTTGTTTTTTGGTTTCATTTCGTTTTTCGTATAATGATAGAAAAAAGGGGTTCGGTTCCCTTTTAATTATATAAGAAGGTATTTTAGACAATGGGAGTTGGAAAAACACTGTTTTCAATACCTAATTTTCATTTCCACACTGTGACTAAGTATTAGTAATAAGGTAGGGGGAATGGGGAATGATTCTCCAGCTCCACATGCCCAATTCCTAGCAGTAACCAGACAGGATGATTTCTCTTTGCTTATATCACGAGTATAACGGCTGTTCTGTTGGTGAAATGGAATGTTATAATAACTGCCTAGATGTATAATTTTTGTTATTTATATGATCTAAGATAAGCTTTGCGTGAAATGTATATAGGCCTAAATTCATTTTTTGTGAAATAACATTTGCAAGTAAAAAAGGATTTCTAATCTCTATCCGTCTTTCCTCTTGTAAAGACAACAAAACGGAAGGGATGGATCAACCATGGGATAAAGGGTCCTGAATCAATTGCAGACCATATGTACCGCATGGCATTGATGGCTCTCATTGCGGACGATCTTCCTGGTGTGAACCGAGAAAGGTCAGACTTTGCCATGTCATGTCAATGTCTATTCTTTTTGTCATTTTTGTGACTTGCATTATAGGCATCTAAATTGCCCTATTATATCCATTTATTATATATAAATTGAATTGACAGTGTTAATTATGACTGACATACAAGGTACTAATTATGCATTTGGCCTGACAATTTGGCATATGTATTGATTTTATGGGATCCACTTATGTATTAGTTTTGAGAAGTTATTGATCTCTTAGTTTATCAGCTAGTTCAATGCCACATGAATTAAATATTTCTGATCTTTGAATTTTTACGACCTGACAATAGATCTAGGTTCTAATCCCTCCTCTCTTAATACTAAAAAAAAGTAGTTTACTATTGAAATGTGTAGACATGTGACATAGGAAAAAATTTTAGGATAGTTAGTTCTCAGAAATAGGAATAGAATAGGATATTGTGGTTGGAACAATATAACATTATTGGTTTAAAGAAAACCTTAGAATTAAAATTCTGAAATTTTTGAAAGAAAAAATTCAGTACAAAAACTGGTTATTGCTGTCCGACTTATGATAGTTAGGACAAGTCCTTATTCTAGATTGAAAATTTTCCTAATTAGTTAATTAACTTACTTTGTAAGAATCCTAAAGAAAGTTAAAGAAGGAAAACTGAAAAACTTCCCAACTAATTATAATTTATAGGAATTTTAATTAAAGAAAGAAAAACTGAAAACTTCCTAATTAATTAATATAATACACAAGCATCTTAAGTAAAGAATGAAAACTAAACTTTCTAATTTAACTCGGAAGGTTCTGCATCTTCCTCGGGTCAGAAAGTAACTAGGTTCCAATGAGAGAAGTTTCTCTATATAAGCATAGTTGTCAAATTGAGAATCAAAATTCTTAATTTTAGAATTGAGAATCAAATTTAATAGTAAAATTCAATATAAGTTTTCAAAATTAATTAAAAATAATTATATATGTATTTATGGATATATTTCTTATTAATTTTTATCAAAAGATACTAGAAATTTCATTGCAAACAATATATTTATATAAACTTCAATTCCAAATCATATATTAAACACAAAATGAAAGAGAATCTAATGATTTATGTAGTTGTCAAGTTCAAAATATTGAACTGGCTATCTATCTATATAAATAAATGAAATTTGAAGAATTCACTGACATGAGGCAATTCTAAAACATTGGTTTGCATAGTAAATTATTGATAATATCATTAATATTATTATTGATGTAGTGAATATATTATTATTAATCACATTAATAATATTTTTTTTATTTTTTTAGTAGTTAATAAAATAAATTATGTCATTAATATTTTGAAAATGTTTTAACATCTTTTTTTAATAAGTAATGAAACGTTTCAGTTTCTTTTAATAATTAATGAAATTAATAATATCATCAATATCATTCAATGTAATAACTAAAATTATTATATCATTAATATCTATATATGAATTATGATAAAATTAATAATAACACTAATTATTTTTCAAGCTTTTCCATTTTAAAAGAAATTACTTTTTTTATCCTTATCATTTGGCCTTTTCATTTTATTTGTTTTTAATTTTTGATTGTTTTATAATTTAATTTTCTTTTAATTTAGACATTGGTGAAGCTGAAATTAATATCAAATGATATTAATAATATATTTCAGTTTCTTAATAATTAATAAAATTAATAATATCATTAATATTTTTTAAGAGTGTTTTAGGTTTTTTATCATAATTAATTCAATTAATAATATTATTTTAAATTAGCAAATAAAATAATATTTTCAAAAAAATAAATAAAATAATTACATTATTAATATTTTCAATTTTTCCTGAAATGTTGTCATTAATATTTTTTCAGATAATAATAAAAAAAAATTGAATATCAGAGCAACACTTGGGTATGTGACTAGTTATGTTAAAATTTTAAAACAAAACAAAGTAAAATTATCAAGGCATTAAATTCCCTATCCAAATCCATATATATTGATTATCATTTTCAAATTCAAGCCATTAATCATTTTCATCTTCTAGTATAACTATATCCCTTGCTCGTTTTCCTGTACATTGACTTTTCTACTTGTCTTATCGGGTATGAGATTTGTTGGGCATTAGATTCAACTCAAATCGTAAGATTTGAATCACAGAATTGTAAGATTCATGCTCAATTCAGATCCACTCATAAGATTCAAATCATTCAGCAAGAAATTTGAATCAAATCGTACGATTCGGATCGTAAATTGTAAGATTTTGAGAACGCTGTGCATAAGTCATAAGATTAGGATCAATTCATCTAAACTCTTATTCAGAATACCACTTACTTAAAGCTCTTGCAAGTGCAAACATCACAATCAATTCAAATGAGCCATCCTTCTTTTAGACGAGCCAAGCTGGTTCAATGCAGTGACTTTTACTTATTTGCACTAGCCTTTTACTAATTAGGTATGTTGCTTGGATATGTATTGGAAGTCCATGGGCTACTTGCATCAACCAATTTGCTTGGTTTGCTAAAGTTTCACTTAGAATGAAATTAATTGCATGATGAGCATCTCATACTGTAGGGATGTTTTTGGGAACTCAATGCTATTAATATCAACAAGCAAATACTTTTTGAAGAATAAGAATTTTACTTTATTTCTGCCTTTGCTATTGTGAGCATTAAAACTAAAACTTCTTTCTTCTTTTCACTCTCCTTAGGGTCATCAACATTTATCTATGTTGTTCTTTCCATTGCTGCTTTTCTGATCTACTTTAGTAGTGGCATATTCATAAAAATCAGGAATTTAAATAGTAACTTGTAAATTAAGATCAAGAGCTCTCACCAACCATCTTCTAATCTACCGCATTTAATAGTTTATATGGTCCTTTATGTATTCTTATACACACTCGAAACCTCCTTCTGGAAACTTAAAGAGATTGTGCATCTTCAGGTATTTCAATTTATGCTTTCACAGATTCCCAACGCTACAAGGATTGTACAACCTTGTCAGATCCTTAATTATTCTCTGCATCTAAGCCAATCTATTTGTTGGTGCCTCGACCAACCATAGTTAGAAATAGAAAAAGAAAACATCCTACATTAATTTTGAATCTTTTACGCTTTGATACCACTTGACATAACATAGTTTAAGGCAATTATTTCTCAATAACTAGGGCTAGAATAGGGTGATTGTGATTGGAACAATATAAAATAATTGGTTTTTAAAGAAAACCTTAGATTTTAAGTTTTGAATTGGAAGAGAAAAATACTGTACAAAAACAGACTGCTGTTGTCTTCTTTATCCTAGTTAGAACTAATTCTAGACAAAAAAAAATACTTCTAATAAGTTAATTAACTTACTGTATAATAATCCTAGATAAAGATAATGAAGAAAAACTGAAAAACTTTCTAATCAATGAACATAATTTATGGTAATCCTAAATAAAGAAGGAAGAAAAAAACTTCCTGATTTAACTTGGATGCTCCTGGATGTGATGAATTAATTATTATTCCTGAAATAGTGCTTTTCATTCAGTACCGGCAAATGGCAAAAGAAAATTTCATCCTTTTTATGGCAGTTGCTTATTGAATATCTTTGTCCTCATTGAAACAGGTGTATTAAGATTGCAATTGTGCATGACATTGCGGAAGGTAGTATTTTGATTTCTTGTAGTTCCTTAATTCCTAATATGATTAACCTAGTATGTTATTAATATTAGTTTGTAATTTAGGAAGATGAAATAGATACAGTATAGGCACATGGGTGGAGGAAAGTCTTAATCATGTAGCTAAATTTTGCTCTGAATCCGCATTGACAAGTTAAAGTTGCCTTTTTAAAGCATACAGCTCTAATTTCTACTTGAACCACTTTGACTTCTGCACCAGAAATATATCATTTACCAGATTGTAAAAGAGCAAGACTAAATATTTGAAAACTCAACTCTGGCATATTTGGCTTATGAACAAGTACAAGGTGGTTCTTTTGCTTTTTATTGGCGGGAAACTGCCGGTCAGGCCTAAAAAAGTGTTAAATAGATAGAGAAAGTAGAAGCAAATGATGTTACAAGCGCCATACTGCACATCCAAGCATAGGCATAAAGTTTTCAGAAAGCAAGGGCATGTGGTACAGGTTTATGAATGTCCTGTTACTACAGAAATATGTTTTATTTATCCTATACAAATTTTAATAACAAGAGGGAAACTTATGGGTGGGATGGAGGGGTTAGGGGGCGCACCCAACAACAAAACCTTAATAGATTGATAATTCCAAATCAACTTTTGTCTTTTCTTTTTTCTTTTCCATTGTACATTTCTACTTGTTTTTTCCCTTGGTTAATATGCACACATTTTGTTGGGTTTTGAACTTTGATAGCTATTGTTGGAGACATAACACCGTCTGATGGTGTGCCTAAAAAAGAAAAGAGCAGACGCGAGCAAGCAGCTTTAAATGAAATGTGTGAACTTCTTGGTGGAGGATTGAGGGGTACTTACTAATCTTTGTTATCTTGCCAAATCTTAAATTGCTGACAGTTTTATCTTTGAATTCTGAGTTACCAACTATTTTTAAATTGTAGCTGAAGAGATCAAAGAACTATGGGCTGAGTATGAAAACAATGCTTCCTTAGAGGCCAACCTTGTGAAAGATTTTGACAAAGTATGTATTTATGCGCATTCAAATGGAAAATCTCAATTTGTGTTAGAAAAATGTGTATGGTTTAAAAAATATTTACCAGTAGGCATTCTTGCTATTGTTATGTGCAGTAAAATTTGCGTTGCTATAGCATAGTCTTGAAGCTAAATGCTTTTGTTTATCATGATTTTCTGTATCCACTTGGGAAGTGTTAATGGCGCAGTTTCCATAAGCTAAAGGTGGTAGTTTGTTGTGACCATTATGCATTAATCAAAACTGTTCTTGGACCCAAAAAAATAAAAAATAAAAATAAAGAAGAAGAAGAAAGAAAGAGGCATGTCTTTCACCCAAGATTGTCCATGATTAACATTGAGACCAAGCTGTTTTGGTATTTGTATAACCTGCACAGAGTTGAGTTTCTGAACCTGCATCTGCGGCTCCCTTCCCTTTTGATGCATGCACGACCACATGATATGAATTGTCTTGTTTTGTTTCTGCATTTGATTATGGCTTTTTTTTTTTCTATGTAACCTTTACTGCATTGTATCCCTAGTAAGATTTTTTGTTGTCTTCTGTTTAGGTTGAGATGATTTTGCAAGCATTGGAATACGAAATGGGTAAGATTCATATGCATTTACCTAATTTTGCCTGGGAGCTATTTCTCCTTTTCATTTAATATCTTCTTGTTTTTGTAGAACATGGAAAGGTTTTGGATGAGTTTTTCCATTCAACAGCAGGTAAGATCTACGTTTGATCAATAATACCTTTCTTGATCTTACTTGATCAACTCTTATTTTACAATTCTTTTGTAGGAAAATTTCAGACTGAAATAGGAAAAAGTTGGGCAGCTGAAATTATTTCAAGAAGAAACTCTAGATTGGCTGGCAAGCTACATTGACTGTATGGTTTAACCAGAGTCTCCATCTTTCTGTCTCGTATGGTTAGTCTCTCTTGCTACTCAAGACTTCCTCACTTCAATACATCCTCACACATAGTTGCCAAGGTTGGCCCTTGATCGTTTGAAGGTTAACCAACTAGAGTGTATGCAGTAGGATCGAGGGGCTTATCATAATAACCAAAGGTTCAGATTTTTGAAATCCTTTTTTAGCCCACTAACAAGATCTCCATATAATGGTGCTAGGACCTGGGTAGTGTCTTATAACAGTAACTTTAGCATTTGAAAGACAGATCTAATAATGGGTGACAAATGTTGTTTTTGGAATACAGAAGCTGATGCTTTTCCACCCTCTCAATGTAGCAATAAGCAATTTCTTTTTTTATTGGGACTTCTTTATATAATAATGGTGCCTACATGATGTCTAAAACATCTGACTCTTAAGCGATTTTGTGCTGTTATGAGTTAAATGTATCATTTTCGCTCGTCATTTATACAGTTTTCATTCCTAAATTTCAATTTATAACATCAAAATTATCCAACACCAGGTCAGGTATTAGCATTAGACATAGAATCGTTCTTTTATCCTCAGCAAGTATGTTCGAAAAATGAGAGAAGGCATTTTCTTGCAGTAGCTGATATTTCAGGTTTAGTCTGATTGGTGTTTTTACTTTTACAATAATCGGAAGTCTTTTTACTTATAAGTTAGAGATCCGAGTTCAAAGTCATACATCAGTGGCTTAGCTAATCAGGGCTGGCTAGCTAGCTCTCTATGCGGCGCAAGGCTCTCAGTGTATGATTTTGTTCATGATCCTCTTACGTTTTTAATACAATAATAATAATAATAATAAAAAAGTTGATCTAAGAATGAAGCGTCTGAAAGTCAATATATGCGTAGAATTAGGGCTATTCTGAAGTAGTTGAATTGACCCAATGTAAAGTCAGCCCCGGCCCCTTTTTTATTTTTGTGAAGATCTATGAGTCGCTGGTCAACCCATTCGATTTTTTGTCATGTACTATTACAGTTATTACAGGTTGCTTAATAAATGAACGTCCATCCTCTCTTTTCTCACCTCCTTTCCTGCAAGAATATGAACGTAGCTCTTACCCTACTGTATGGTTGGCTGATGGGAGAGCATTAATTTTCAGCTCTGTAATATTCTACTCTAGATCCTTGTAGAATCTTTAAAATACAGAATCTTTCGATGCCGCGGTATATGCTATATAAAATAAAATATCCTTTCTTCACCTTTCTCCATTGTTTGAGAGGTCGCCGGTGAGTTTTCTCGCTAGTATATATAATTTACATATTTCTTCTGGTTAACTTTGTTTCATTTAAAATTTCTATAATACTTACTAATTTTCTATAAGCAATAAATAATTTTGCACGATTGTAAAAATAATTATTATACGTAAAATTTGAAAATAAATTAATATTCTTCAATTTTATTTAAAGAGAAATAATTTTTCACGAAATAACTTGTAAAAAATCACAAATGAAAATGGAGCCATAGTTTTCGAAAAGTCGTGTATAATGGACTGTGAACCAGTTAAAGTGCATGGATGCGCACGTGCAAAGTCAGATTCATTGTCGGACTGTCCTTTGCTTTAGCCTCACCGACACCATTAAAATTTCCCTTAGCCCAACCCTATGGTTTGACTCTTTCGATAGTCCAATTTCTTTTTTCTTTTTATTAATTTTTTGAACAATTCTTTTTTATATTCCCAGAGGATTCGTCAAACAGCATCACTAAACATTTTATTCCTTTTTTCTTATTTAATATGATACTCTGTATATGCACTATTAATTTAATTTAATAATTACAAAAAGAATTCATGAGAAGCTAATAATGATTATTGATTTGAAATTTTTTTCAATTATGAAAAAGAGAATCACGGGTTGCAAATGCTAATATTCTTTGAATAATTGTACCATTTCACCTGGCATGTCTGCTGCTGTAGACCCCACCAGATCTTCATCTTTGCTCATTCACACTTATTTTTCTCTGTCTAAGCACCACACTGGAAACAAACCCTCGCAACATTTTATTCTTAAAGGGCAAATCATAGGTGTCTAAATTATACCCTCCAAATTCACATCTGAAAATGAGTTTGAAGTAAAAATTAAAAAAGTCATAATAATTTTTTAAAAATTAAATGATGAATATACTAAGTAGAATATAGTTTAAAAAGTTATATAAAATTATTAGTCCATTATATTTAATAAAAATAAGAGAAAAGTTAAAAAATAATTAACACTCTTTAATATTTTTAAAATTATAAATAATATTTAACAAAACAACTTACGAAAAACAATTGAGGAAGTATGATTTTGTTCTTTTTTCTCTCAATAAAATGATAAATAATATTTTTTTTTGTTTCGAGATTATATATATAGATAGATATGGTGGAATAACATTTTTAATTAATAATAGGAGAAAAAAATTATAATATTAAAGCTTTAAATTTATTTTATGTGAGCTATTATATATTTTTTATATTATTTTTCACATATTTACTTACATTAAAAATTTAGTATGAATATAAAAATATTCACATTTTAATAATTTTTTTCATCATTTTTCGATAATTTTTATTGAATTTATGGAAATATATATATCTCACATTCTATGTACTAAGTAATATAATTTTTAATAATTTATAAATTACTTTTAAAAAATTTTACATAAATTTTTTACTCTTAGCATAAATAAATTTTTGGAATGAAAAAAAAATTAATGTGGAACAAAACTGATTAAGAGTTTTGAAATGACTTTTGTTATAATTATTGTGATATAATTACAACATAATTATATAAAAAAGAAAAGTGTATCAATAAATTATGAAATTATGATTTGGTTATATATAACTATAACATAATAAACATTGTAAAAAATAATAATAGTTATGTCGGAAGTAGAAGTAATGTTTATTGTAGAAAAAAATAACTTATAGTGCTTGACAACAAATGAGTCTTAATATAGTAATATTGTAACTTTTTTAAGGGCAAGAAAGTCAAATCACTATTCATTTTGGATTTTACTTTAATATATATATAATTATTTTCATATACTAGTAGACTTCTAAAATAATAAAACCTTCCTTTTCTGAATATTAAATTAATAAAACTCTCAAATAAAAATTATGTTTTATTTGTTTAAAAAAAATTATGATGAACTTACTCGAAACCCCCTACTACTCTCTTAAATAAAAAAACCAATCGGATCGCATTTAATTGAGACCTAAAAGTGTCACTATGGCCGTGTTCGACAATAAATAATTTTTAGGATTTTGATTAAAAATTATTTTTTATAGTGTTCGATAACATAAAATTGATAACGTTCTCTGTAATATTTAATTTTTAATGTTTTATAAAAATTAATTTTGTCCAATAACTATGTATCTATATGTTGTATACTTATATAGACCTTGCCTTTGTTTTTATTAGGAATTCAGAATACAAAATTAGTAACTATAAGCCTACAGTCTACATTGATCTGTTTCTTTTAAAAAATTCAAAATATAACAGCAACATGCATTTACTTAATTATTATTATTATAATAGTTGAGTTTGAACTTAGAGCTCCAAAAGAAAAGTCTAAATAAATAAAAGGACAGAGAAAAGGGATTAATTTATAATATTAAGGATAAATAACTATTAGTTTTGAGATATTTATAAAATACACTGATTAAGTTTCTATTATTTAACTTTGTTAAATATATATATTTTTTAGAATATTGAAAAAAGAAAATTCAAACCTATATTTATTATCACTAGATTATATTTTAGTATGTAATTTTGTTAAATATTTAGTCATTCATAAAAAAAAAATTATTTTTATTATTAAACGAGATGTTAAATAGTAATTCAAATATTTAAGATTAGATAATTAATTGTTACAGAATATTTAAATCTAAAATGACTTTTTTTGAAGTAGGGTATTAAAAAATTTAACGTGGTTAAATTGTAGGGAGTAATTAATGTATATGTCAAACGAGATGGATGAAATTGAAATTTACGACTAGATTTGAGATTAAAATATTATTTACCTTTTTCTTTTTGCCAAAAGACAAAATCATCTTTTGGTAAGGTGAATATAATATTTGTTTGAAGATCTTAATTAAATTATTTCAATCTTTCTCACATAACGCAAAGAAATATAATTTATTAATAATTGTTTATATTAGAGTCCATAGTTTTGGATGGTCATGGCCATCTGCTTGACGTTACCATGGAGCAATTGTGCTTAAAAATGAACCTTGAATATTACAATGTGATAGTATTGATGATTGTATCATTTTTTTCATCATGTTCATATTCAAAACAACACAATCTGATTATTGTTTCTTTCTTCCTGTTCTTTGAGGGTCTCTGTTAATATTCAACACTTCTTTGGATTTGGGACCCCACAATCCGTGTTCCTGTTATTTCCTATGCTAGAGGAGAGAGAGAGGTAAGACTTCTTTGGATTTGGATTATTGTCTGCAATTCAAAATAATCCAGTTACGACTTCAATGTTTTTGAAAAGCAAGATAAAGGTAAGACTTTTTGGGGGTTTTGGTGTTTGGTTTTCCCTTTACAGTCATTTGTTTGATGCTCAAAGTTTTGAACTTTGATACATTGCTACGCTGATACTAGTAACAGTAGGGCTTTCTCTTTGTAAGTTTATAGATTAATTATACTCTGATTCTATGAATTTTGTCATCTTTGTATTACTAAATTTGCTTAGTGAATTGGGTTTTGGGATTTGAAGTAATTGGGTGAAGTGGGGTTTTTTGCTTTGGTGTTGATTTGTGGTCTGATTTTTAGCAGGAACACTGTTATGCAATCTGGCTTTACTTAGAAACCGTATTTGATGATTCGGTATAACTCAAAAGCCTGAACTTTGATTAGGATTTTGCTCTAACTTAGCTGGCGACGGTTGTTTGACTCCAAAGAGGTTACTGTATTCTAAAGAATGAACGCTTGGTGATTTCAGGCTTCTTGGTTGGTGAAGTTTGGTGATTTTGATAATCTGTCTATTCTAAAGTTTGGAACTTTTAGTTTCAATAGAAATTGATCATTGAGTTTTGATCAAGGTTTTGGTTCTGCACTTGAATAGTTATGTGGATTTAATGACTTGAAAGTTGGAAGTCAGCTATCTTAGATTTGGTAATATATTGATGGCTACAACTTCACCCCCAAATTCATCCCCTTCTGCTGTTCCACCAGCTGCAACCATTACACCCCCACCACCATCCACTGCTAATTCTCCACCCTCCACCTATACTCCTCCGCCACAGTCTTCCTTGCCTCTACCAGATCCTCCTGCAACTTCACCACCTTCACAGCCCAATGTTGATCCTCCTGACCCCCCTACCCCTTCTCCTCCACTCTCTCCACCTCCTCAATCCTCTCCTACTGGAGAAGCAACTCCTCCTTTCAGTCCAACAATTCCACCACCGGCAACACCACGTCCTCCTACAGCTTCACCTCCACCGCCTACATCTAATGTTGATCCTCCAACTCCTAGTCCTCCTCCTCCACCACCACCACCACGATCGGCAAGTCCACCTGTGAGCCCACCTTCACCACCAACACCATCTGATCCCCCAAGTTCTCCACCACCACCATCCAATCCACCTAGAAGTCCTCCTCTGCCACCATCGTCAACACCACCACTGACAAATCCACCTCCACCGGCATCACCAAATGCACCTCAAAATTCACCACCACCATTGGAGCCACCTAAGAATTCACCACCACCTCCACCATCATCTAAGCCACCTGAAAATTCACCAGTAACACCATCACAACCACCTAGCAACTCTACCCCCCCACCACCAGTAACTGTGCCACCTCCCAGAAGTTCACCTCCTCCACCAGCATCAATTCCACCTACAAATTCACCCCCTCCGCCCGCATCAGTAGCCCCTAATCCCAGAAATTCGCCTCCACCTCCTCGAGTAACTCCATCTCCACCTCTTTCTCAACCAACACCTGCACAATCAAATGCTACTCCAAGAGCATCACCCCCTTCACCAGTGATAAGATTTGTTCCACCTCCCTCACTCAATTCTCCACCATCTTCTTCTCCCCCATCATCTGACAACAATACTATTCCTAGTGCACCAGAAAGTTCAAATCCACCAAGTCGGGGCATTGACACTGGGGCTGTAGTGGCTATTGGTGTGGCAGTAGGTATCATAATGCTCAGCCTTGTTGGTTTGGTTGTCTGGTGTCTGAGAAAGCGGAGGAAAGCGGCACCGGGACTCAATGGTGGTTATATTATGCCATCCCCAGTGGGTTCTTCCCCAAGATCAGGTACTTTCTTAATCAGCATCTCAGCATTGTTTCTCTACAATATTATGAACTTGTCAGAGGACATCATTAAATATAGAGAACTGCCTGGATGGGTTCTCATACTCTGATAATAATTTTGCAACCTGAAATGCTGCATATGACTGATTATCAAATGTTCATGAGGATATTGTTGCTAATTGTTTGATAATTAAAGAAGTTTATTTCTAAACCTCTAGATAGTTGATTCTCATATTGAAAACAGAATATGGATGAAGTTTGTTGAGAGCTTTATCAAGATTGTAATTTTCCATGTTTTTGGGCATATTTTCAATTGAAGAGATTTTTGATAAGAAATTTGAAGGTTTTTTTGTTACTTTGTCTCCAGATACAAATTTCACAAAGACACATTCTACAACAGCTCCCCTGATGGGAAGTGGTTCTAGCACCGATTTTGTTTATTCACCTAGTGAGCCAGGCGGATTAGGCAATTCAAGGTCATGGTTTACATATGAAGAACTGCTCAAGGCCACTAATGGATTTTCATCCCAAAATCTTTTGGGGGAGGGAGGATTTGGTTCTGTATATAAAGGTTCCCTACCTGATGGGAGAGAGGTGGCAGTAAAACAGCTTAAAGTTGGTGGAGGACAGGGTGAGCGAGAATTTAAAGCTGAAGTTGAGATTATTAGTCGAATACATCATCGCCATTTGGTTTCACTTGTGGGTTATTGCATCTCTGAGAACCGAAGATTGCTTGTATATGACTATGTACCTAACAATACCCTTCATTTCCATCTCCATGGTAAAGTTACAACTTATATCTGACATTTGAGGTATAAAAATTCCGTATAGTTGTTTATTGGTTACATATGTTGATTATTGCATTTTACAGGGGATGGTAGGCCGGTTTTGGACTGGGCAGCTCGTGTCAAGATTGCAGCTGGAGCAGCACGTGGAATAGCTTATCTCCATGAAGATTGTAAGTTTTTTTCATTTCCTGAGTTTTGATCTTAGGTGAAATTCAAATTCACATTTATAACGTCCAAAATTAATTGAAGATGCTATATGCCTGTTTTCTTTTACTCCTTATCAGCATGTCCGTTTCAAAATTATGTTGTCGGATAAAGTGGGAAAATTGTTCAATGATGTTCTTTTGCATTTAAACTTCCAAATATTGCCTGCAGTGTACACTGAGCATGTTTTCTTTTCTTTTCTTTTTTTTTCTTTGGGATTTAAGCTTATTTGATGGAGATATTTCATGATTAAGTTTCTTCTCCTCATCATTTTGAAATGAAAATCTTCCCCTTTTCTTCTTCTTTCCTGCAATTTTTGTTCTTTCAATTTCTGGTTGACCAGGAAAGCCCAAGATCTCCATGGTCACACTCGTTCATTTCCAAATGCTATAACCTAACTCTAGAAGGAGGGAGGAACCATTCCATTGTATCTAGAATATGAAAATGGATAGAATTCTTGCTGAATTAAGTCTCTATTTTATTCTTTTTTTATGGGGCATAAACCCCTTGGGTGCCCATCATTTTGATCTTGGGGGGGGGCAGGAGGGTTTGTTGGTTGGGGAGCAAGAGAATAGAATGTAATGCGTAATCATTGATGCTTTTCTGCACATGAGAGTATGAATGATGCCACAATCCTTATGCTTTTGTAAGCTCTTGGTTTCAGTTATTATAGGTAGCTGTTACTGATTTCATTTATTTTTATGCATGTAGGTCATCCTCGGATTATTCACAGGGATATTAAGTCATCAAATATTCTTTTGGATAACAATTTTGAAGCAAAGGTATGACTGTTTGACCCTCTTATTGATTTATGCATTACTTGTTTCATATAGATTATGTTTCAAAGTTTCTGGATTTTACTTTGTAGGTTTCCGACTTTGGGCTTGCTAAGCTAGCTCTTGATGCAAACACACATGTGACCACACGTGTCATGGGGACTTTTGGGTAGGCAGCATGTCTATTTTTCATTTTGATTCCCATTACTGCAAGAGTTTCTGAGACTGAAGGCAGATATTGGCTATGCACATATAGATCAAAATGTTTGATTGCATCCATATATATATATATATATATATATATAACTATTTGATTGTTTGCACAGATATATGGCCCCTGAATATGCGTCAAGTGGCAAATTAACGGAGAAATCTGATGTATTCTCATATGGAGTGGTGCTTTTGGAGCTGATCACTGGACGGAAGCCTGTGGATGCATCCCAACCTTTGGGTGATGAGAGTCTTGTGGAATGGGTAAATAATTTGATGTCAAACTTCTTATTACTATTTTACTGCTGAACAACCTCATCTTAATTTCCTATGTTATATAACCACGCATAAGTGATCCACTTCATGAATCTTTGCTGCTGAAGTTGAAAATCTCTTAGCAATACACCCTTAGGTTTAGTTTGAATAATAAATTATTCTGTTATTTGTGCTATATTCCTTTCCTGAATGCTCAATTTTGGTTGGTGCAAGAATTTGATGTCGATGGTTCAACTTTTATATTAAAATCACAGTTACAGAAGTGATAACAATGGTATCATCTTCTGCAGGCTACGAGAAATAAAATGCTGTAGAAACTTATTTCCTAGCTTCCTATTTACTTGCATTGTGGTTTGCATGCAAGTGGTATATTATCCCTTAATATGTGTTGGCAGGGTATCTTCAAAGTGTTATGATCCTGCAAAACTTTCATGTATATAAATGTTTTTTTAATTGAATAATATATCTCAGTCTGAAAAATGAAAAAAGGCTGTTTCTCTGTGTGTGTGTGTGTGAGAGAGAGAGAGAGAGAGAGAGAAGATTCTCTTTCTTCTTTTTTTTTTTTTTGTGTTGGGAGGGGGTGAGAGGTGGGGGGAGCCATTTGCTGATAGGCAAGTGGCTAAGCCTTGTATTAAGTTCAGTGGAAGATGCAAACTTCTAGATATGGAAGGAAGAAAAAATAATTGCAAGTTTAAACAATGGTATTGAAATAAGTCAATTTCTTAACTTATCTGAAGTTCATTTTTCATCATTTACCCACTATTTTTCCTTCAGGCTCGGCCTTTCCTTGGTCATGCACTAGCCAATGAGGAATTTGATGGCTTGGTAGATCCAAGGCTTGAAAAGAACTATGATGAAGGTGCAATGTTTCGAATGATTGAGGCTGCTGCTGCCTGTGTGCGCCATTTAGCTTCCAAGAGGCCACGGATGGGACAGGTACCTGTATATTTCATTAAAAAACATCCTGATGTGGAAGTGATGGAATACTTTCTTATCTTTTTCTTTTGCTTCTCAGATTGTTAGAGCTTTTGATAGTTTAGCTACTGAAGATCTAAGCAATGGAATGAAAGTTGGGGAAAGTGAGGTATTTAATTCAGCGCAACAATCTGCAGAAATTAGATTATTTCGAAGGATGGCATTTGGTAGTCAGAATTACAGTACAGATTTTTTTAAACAAGATAGCTCAGATAGTAGAGGATGAATACTAGCAGAAATGAATATATAACAGTAGGGTTTGACAATTAACAACAGAGCCTTGTTCAAGTTCAAGATGATTTAGTTGGATAAGGCCTCACCTATAGATGTACAGAATGTGTATATCTGAAAACTTATTCATCTTGAATTGGGACTTGATTTCAAACCCCTATTTAATACTTACTAGGTCATTTTAGCTTTTGCACATAAAAGAGAGGTGATAGATTCTTTTTCTTGTAACTAGCAAGCACAAATTTTGTCCTTACAAATATTGTTATGTTAATATAACTATGATTCAATTTCGTTCTTTTTCTTCTTTACTTCCAGAATTTGTGCCATTGTCAGGCATTTGTGTTGGGTTTCTTCTTCTTCTTCTTCTTTTTTTCCTCATTTCGGATAAAATTCTTCGTAGTAAATCACGAATCATTTGAAAATGGTAAAGTATTCCAATCATCGTATACATAAACTCAGAATGGAAACAAACGATTCATAAGGCCAACTCCTTAGCTGTTATATTTACGTAAAAATGGTGAACCCATAAATTGCTGCAGTAAAGTATCTAAGAATTACTATCTGGAGGTTCTGATTTTTCTGTTATGATCTTACCCACCAAAGAGCTCATCAGTTCCAAAAACGTCTCAAAATTTTTCTTTTAAATTGATAAAGGCTCATATCCTCTACAGACAGTGTCAACTCGATCAAACGAGTTACGACAACTCAGGGAAGAGTAGACGGAGAAAGGATTTTTGCATATACTTTGCAAGACTCTCAACTAAGTTCTTTATAGGGAAAGTAAACTAGTTCTTTGAAGACATACTCCAAAACGCACAAGGCAAGGCTTGAAGTCATCCAAGTAACCTCTCAATTCCCACAAGGAGTGGAGATAAAGAAATAATAATAAGACAACCATCTTTTCTTTGCTTCCAATATTATATTATCTTGAATGATCCCAGCAAAATAGCTATAGCAGCAATTTTCAGGCAATACAAATATGCAATCTTTTAAGCCATTACCAATTATTACCCTCTTTTGCAGCTCCGCCACATATAATTTCTATTTGCTTTACCCTTTCTCCTACCCTCCTCAGAGGACAAGGAACTTATTCCTTGTCAAGGCATGACTTTTATATATCATTTCTCTTTCTCTCTATCATCTCCTTTCTCCTTCCATCCACCACAGCCATGGAAGACCTGAACATGCTCGCCGCAGATTGTGTAGTCATATCCTGCTGTTGCCAATGCTTGATATTTCAACTACTCACCTATTTCTTTCTTCGACTTCCTCGCAAAATGTTTAGGAAGACTAAAGAATATGCTTTGAAGAAATTTCGGATTCGGTATAGAAAGAAAGGAGAGAAGGGAATAAAATCATTTAAAGGTAAATTTGAGGATGGGTTTGTTGAACTCCAAGAAGGGCCTATAACAATTCAAGCAGAAGATTTTTATGGAAGAAATGGTTTTGGAAGTGGTTGTATGGAGGAAGTTGAGAGAGTAATTGGAGAATTTTCAAGAAAGGGAGAGTTTGCATTTGGAAGTTTTTGGGGTAGAGGAGGAGGATCTTCAACATGTATAGCTAAACAGGAATTTGATTTTAGACTTGTACAATTTGAATTAGTTGAAATAGTTAATAATTCTTTTAGATACTCAAATTGATCTTAGCCAGTTGATGAATTTTGCTGATAACTCCATTTGATTAGAAATGTGATTTGCGTTTGCCTGGTGCTTTTTGCGGGCATCTCACCCAAACTTTGGTCAAGCAAATGTTCTTGTTTTCCTTTCTTTTTCTTTTGACTTTTAATTTTTTGAAAGATTCAAAGTGTGCATGATGTAGTATAGTATGAATAAGGAATTTTTCAAGAACGGCTAATAAACATTTAGAAAGGTCAATTTCAAGAATTTCACTTGATTCAACATGCAATATTATTAACTAGTCAAACGCTCCAATTAAAGTTAGAACCTTCACTCTCCACTAAATTCTTTTTATTTATTAAAAATTTTTAAATAAAATAAAACATCCTAAATTAATTAAATTACTTTTACTCACCCGTCGGTGCAATAACAAATGAACTAAAATTCCCTCATATAATTTGTCAAGTCAATGGAAGCAATGCAATAATCTAGCAATCAACTTTCCTTGAGACAACTCATGACAATCCACCAAATAAACATTTTTAGCCTTTTGTTTCTTTGAATTATTATTTTTATTTGGATAATGGTTCTTGGCTCAAGTTGATCCATAATCATTGATGAGTAAATGTCTAGTTTATTGTTATAAAATCACGTAAAATATCATTTATATCCTTATTCAAAATTAATAAATTTTAGAGAGATTTAAAATTTAAAATTGAAATTTGTATCTCTCTTCATTAAATAGCCTAGATAAAATAGAAAGTAGGTTACATTTTTCAATGCTCTTCATCAAATAGCCCTAGACAAAATAGTAAGTGGGTTACATTCCCCAATGCTAGCATTAATTATTTCCCTTTCATTTTTTTTAGTTTTATATATATTTGCATTTTAAAAAAAAAATTCAATGTTTCATTTAGTTATATATATATATATTGTTTTTTAAACACCTTATCAATGGCCATATGTTTTCCAAATTTGTTAAATCAGAAAATGAAAAAAAAGGTGAAAAATAAAAAAATGACAAGACAAGAATCAATCAAGGACCAATTGTCTATAATCAAATAAAGCATCATGCACTTATGCCATCTAGGCTAAGAGCTCTCATTATTTCATTTTGATCAACAGTTAATATATATCTCTTTCTATGTGTATTGATGAACCCTAATTAAAATCTTAAAAAGTACTATGTGGAAAACGGATAACACCATTATGTGCAAATAAATCATTTAAAATATCTTAGTGTTGTACTACGCTGCTAAATCATCTGTCTCTTCAACAGATTTTAGACACAAATCAATTACACTCTTCCATTAATCGAGTTAGGTTCGATAAATATACAAATACGAGTTAAGTTCGATAAATATGCATTTACTCAACTTGATCTACTCAAATCAACAATTTCGTTAAATTTAAAAATAAATGAAAAATAAAAAAGTGACACATAAATAAATCAATCCTTGGACCAATCTTTATAACAAAATCAAGCAACTTGTGTTTGTGCCGTCTGAACTAAAAGTGCTCAACCATTTATTTTGAACAAAATAGCTAATATATAGTGCTTTCTGTGTGCAGTAATAAACTTTAATTGGAATTTAAAAAAATATAACGTGGAAGGCAAATGACACCATTAGTTGTATCTAAATTATTTAAAATATTTTAGTATTGAATTATGTTGCTAAATCATTTGTCTTTTTAATAAATTTTAAATATTACATTCTTTCATTAATTGAGTTAATTGTCAATATGAGTTAAGTTCGATAAATATGCATTCATGCATATTTATCCACTCAAATCAATAATTTCGAGTTAAGTGATCAATAGAGTTAATTTGTCGTTTCAATCCAACGTGCGAGAGACTAGGATTTTATTTATTCTGCAAACTAACGTTATCTAGATTATTGAAACACTAATCACAAAGTCTGTCTACAAAAAATAAATACAAGTTAAGTTTGATAAATATGCATTCACCTAACTTGATCCACTCAAATCAACAATTTTGTTAAATTAAAAAATAAAAAAAAATAAAAAATTACACAAGTAGGGATTTGTTGTTTCAATCCAACATGCAAAGGACTAGGATTTTACTTGTTTTACAAGCCAATATTATCTAGATTACTGAAACACCAATCACAATTCTATTTACCAACAACAAATACGACTTAAGTTTGATAAACATGCATTCAACTAACTTAATTCACTCAAATCAACAATTTCATTAAATTGAAAAATGAAAAAATAAAGTGAAAAATAAAAAAATAAAGTGAAAAATAAAACAATTTACACAAATAGAAATTGATCATAAGACCAATCATTTTAATGAGCTACACACATTCCATCTAAGCTAAGAGTTTCATCCATTTATTTTGACCAAAATAAATAATATATAGTGCTCTCTGTGTATTAATAAAACCACTCTAACATAAACGGGTCTGTATTCATTTTTAAGCCCAACAAAATCACATGCATCCAGCACATGATATTGATTTACTATGGGGAGCAATGTAATTGCCAATTATTGATTTTGGCAAGAGCATTTAATACATCAATAATGAGTCATTATCACTAACTTTTTTTCTTATAACATGAGTAATTATGACTTGATTTCTCTCCAAAACTCATCAATTTTTCCTCCAATTTTTCCTTTCAAAACCACTCAAGGTTATAAATATCTTTTTCTATGCAATGATCCAGGATCATTTTGAGTCATTTAGTATTACTCTTTCTATATATTACTCCTATTAATTAGATTTTCAGGATGCGTCATGATTGTCTTAACGTTGATGGTAAAGGTGGAGGCATTAGGGCAAAAAGTTATCCCTCCCCACTCCCTTAATAGCCTAATTATTAATCATTATTGCTAAGATTGTATCTAAATTTGTAAGTAACAAAGCAAATAATGCCCAAATGATACCCACCAACCATAGGGCACATGAGTGCATGTGCCCTAAGTTCCCAACCTCGTCAAATATATACTCCAATAAACACTTTTTGTCATAAATGGACGCGCTTTCGTTTTGAACCATTCCGAATTATAAGAGAACAGCAAAGGAGAAAAAAAAAATAAGCCCCACGTCTTCAACAAACCAAAGAACCAATTACCAGAACTCAAAATAAAACCAATTCCCTTCTTTAACTTTACCTTAAGAGAAAACTAAAAAAACAATCTTCCATTGTAGTTTCTTTTTCCTCTTCTCCTTCATCACCATTTCATTTTATGGCCATAATGGCTACCCTTCAATCCGACCAGCTCGCGCAGCTCAAAGACATTTTCCGGAGGTTCGACATGGATTCCGATGGTAGCCTAACCCATCTAGAGCTGGCTGCCCTTCTTCGCTCTCTCGGCCTAAAACCTAACGGTGACCAACTCCATCTTCTGCTATCTAACATTGATGCCAATGGAAATGGGTACGTAGAATTTGATGAATTGGTAACTGCTATATTACCAGACATGAATGAAGAAGTATTGATAAATCAAGAACAGTTAACGGAGGTCTTTAAATCATTTGACCGTGATGGTAATGGATATATAACTGCAGCCGAACTTGCAGGATCCATGGCTAAAATGGGTCATCCTTTATCGTATAAAGAATTATCAGAAATGATGAGAGAGGCTGATACGAACGGAGATGGTGTTATTAGTTTTAATGAGTTCGCTAATATCATGGCTAAATCTGCCACTGATTTTCTTGGTTTGGATATGGCATGCATAGTCGACGTATAGCTGCTGCTGTTCTTGGGGATGCCGAGGAATTTGCAGAAATGGTGATAAAACGATGGTTTATATTGATTTTTTGTTTCTTTTTGATTTTCTTGTGTGTGTTGATATGTGATTCTTGATGAGGGTCTGTTTTTTGATAAGATTTGATTGAAGGAGGAGAGCTGTGTAATTAATGACCAATATGCATATATGAAATGAAATCAATTACACACTTGATTAATATTATGAATATCCCACTTGAATTTGTTATTATTTTGTATTATTCGACATGAAAATGACTTTGAAAAGCCTAATTAATTAGTTTTTCCATTGTCATCTTGGTTTACACTTATATTTGATCCAGTATTTCAAATTTGAATGACCATGTCCAGTTCTCAAGAAAGGTCGTAGTATATTTGTTAAAATGGCAGGTTATTTAGACATGAAGCATCAACACCTCGCTTATAAGTTATAATAGCTAATTTTTGTTAGTTTTTGGGTTTTCCACCCGCGAGAGGCAGAACTAGAATTTTTTTTTTCTTTTTTTTAATTTCTGGAGATCAGGTTCAATCCTGTCCGTGATTATTTTCATATCCCATTTGAGTGTAAAATTAATTTCATTTCGCAATTCGTAAGTATGTGCTTCTTTCCACATATCAAACTCTTGACTTATGAGTCAGTTGGCTGAAGTTTTATAGCTAAACATCATGTATTGTAGAATTTATTAAAAATAGTCATTTGTGTGTGTCAAATGTCTCTGTCGTATCATAAATATGTTCAGTGTACAAGACAGGAAGTTTTGGATTGACACTGAATTGAATTGGGATATTGACTTTTAGTTTCTCGATTGTTACTTGGGGCGGTGGCTCTAATGATATGCGAGCTAATGAGACAAAATCAAATGTGATTTTTAGCTGCATTTTCAAGATAAGGGAAGAATATGTGCAGCCAATTATCCAGCTGTTTTGCTTGTGTACTTAATGGAAGATGTAGCAGAAGAAAAAAAAAATACACCAATAACTATCATATTAAAAGGTTCAAAAGAATTTTCATATTTTTCAAGTAATTTATACTGGTAATAATTGAAAGGTTTTGTGATCTATCTGCAACTTTTTTTCTTTTTTGACATTCCGTTGTTTCAAAATTTCCGTTAATAAATATTTTTCAAGACATAGGTTGTGCATTAAATCAATATTTTAGTTAAATTTGAGACGCAAATGCAAATGGTTCCTTCTTTCTATTAAAAAAGATTCATATCTGAAAGAGGTCAACAGAGTCTGTCTTCGTATCTCAGTAAAGAAACCATCTAGTCATCAAATTTTCAGATTCAGCCTTGAAAAGATCAACTTAGGCATGTTGTTTCACTTCACGAGATTCAACAAGTTCGTCGGGCACAAAAAAGAAAGAGAAGAATGATCTCTTCAACCCTAAAAATAACTCATCAAGAAATGCATGAAATTTGAAAGCAAAGTCTTAACTTCTATCAAGAACTTGAGCTACAAGGTTAGTTGTATATTTATGTAAAAACCAGCATTAAACAAATCTGTAATGAATTTTTCTCACTTCTGCACTAAATACATCTGATACAAGATTAATTGTACAAGTATACGTATGGGCTAAAGATCTAAAACTCACTATATACGGATCGAAAGGCTACACTCAATGAAGCTTACTAATAGTGTCATCTAACTATCCTTCATCCATGGAGCATAACTTCCAGTCGAATTAAAGGGCTAGCTCCGAGATTGCAGTACACATATATACAGCAGGGAGGGCTCAGAATCTGCTAGGCATGGCAGCAAATCTCAAAACTGTTGTCGTACAAGAATGACTAGCTAATATCTTGAGTTATCTGACTCCTTTATCAATGCCCGGTTCGGGCTGCTCTACGAGCTGTAAAACCTACTGTTGTTGGTCGTATTGAACGTTGGCGCACCATTTCACAGTACTCGGGATCATTTGACTGACCCTCATAATTCATCCACAGTATCATTTGATGATACAAGGGAAAGAACCGCATTTGAATTGCTGAGAATGAGAAATATGGGACTAAGGCTGTGATCACAATAAATAGAGTGAAAAGCCAGTATAAAGGGGCTGGGGCAAGAGCTTCAACGAAGATCTGGTAAGCATTGCCCGAGAATGTAGGAGTTATGGATCCATATATCAAGAGAAAAATGTACCAGAACGCAATAGAACCCCAGATTAAGACGTGTTGTATGATGGTGAAATAACGAACAGTAAGTGCCATTTGTAAGTTCACAGCCCATACAATGCATGTGTACATTGTTGCCCCAAAGATATCTCGCCCAACCGTTTTCCCATCATCGTTGAATGCTTGGTGTTCCATTGCTTTTGCGCTTAAGAAGAAAATGATAATTGCAGTGTAGAACGCATTAAACATCCAGCCGAGTACACGGCGCCAGCTGAAGAGTACATTTTGTACCCCCTCTTGGTACAATTGAGGAAACTGCCACAAGATTGATAAATGGTGAACAGATGTTGCAAAAATTGAACGAGTCAAAAAACATTTCAAATGAGTCTACAGAAACTCCATATTTACTATTCAATTGTAAGGTGCAACCACAAGTACAAAGCACATCTTTGAGAGGTAAAATATTTATTAGGAACACCAGAGTGACATCCCTCTGCAAATTTATTCAAAAAAAAAAAAGGAAAAAGAAGAATGGAAAATGAGAAAGCAAAACAACAGGACCCTTGAACTATAATTTAAATTTCAGCTTGTCTAGTAACTCCAGGAAGAAACAAAACATCAGGGGCGGATCCACACAGGGTGTTTCTGAAATTGAATTTTTCCCCCTTAGAATTTTATATATATTATCCAAAAGTATTCATATTTGCCCCCTGAAAATTTTCAAAATTCAAAACGTACCTTCAAAATTTACATATATATTCAAAAAAATATCCATAGTTTCTAAAAATTCAATTTCCCCCAAAATTTAGTATATTTTTGAAAGAAATATACATATTGGCCCCTAATTTTGCTTTCCATTTTTTTCTTTTTCAATTTTTGGCCCCTAGAATAGAATACTTGAAGTCTAGTTCTGCTCCTGCAAAACACTCAATGAATATCATAGTCATGATACTTTATACAGAATTAATATCTTAACCTATACAAAACAAACTATTAATTCATATTAGAATATCTGAACAATAGTTTTCTCTGTGTGTTGTTTATACCCCTACATGCTACTTACAACATTATTGGTTATACGGTAACAAGTAAAAGTTTACAAACCGATGGTTCTTGCTAGACATGATAGCTTTTAGGCTGAATGTCAAAAGGGCAAGATTGGACTTGTTAAACAGTTTCAGTTTGAGGGAGCCAGAATTAGAAAAAAAAAAATAGTTGGGGCAATAGACAGGATTAAACACAAATGCATCAGCATAGTCTTTTTACCAGCCTTTTTATGTACTATACTCTTGTATAATATAAAGTTACCAAGATGTTTACATTCCTATACACTTAAATAATCATAGAATTGATTCTTTTCATTCAGTTTTGGAGATACCTTGAGGATAGATGCTGCCGGTACATCCTGTTCAAAAATACCCAAAGCAATCACGGGAAGTGACGTGAAGAAGACACTATACAGGGACATAAACCAGTCATTGTAAGCAGGTTGCGCAGAGAATGTTGCAAAAGCTTCATACAAGAAAAGGGTGAAGCCAAATGTGATGTTTTTGTAGAAGAAGTAGCATATCTGCCAAAAAGAACAAAAAATTATTGACAAACATCATAAAAGAGTTCAAAGTTCTGATAAGAAAACATAGAAGTCATGTTGATACAAAAGATATATGAATGACATTACCATTGCTGAGATCCTTCTGTAACACCAGTGTCCATGCACAAGTAGCAAACGCTCCAAATATCGAAATTGAGCAATTGCAACGTCACTTGACATAACAGCCTGTGTTGGAAAAATGCAACAAAAATTGTCAATAAGGAGTAAGAATTAGCATGGATATACATATTTATAACTTTAAATTGATTATAAATTGTTCTATAGAGCACCTGCATCCCTTCAACACCACTAATTCCAACTCCAATATCTGCTTCTTGAAGCATACCCACATCGTTGGCACCATCACCAATTGCCAATGTTGTCTTTCCAGTTCCTTCTTTCACTAGTCTAGTAACCTGTGTTTTTGCAGTTAACCATTTAAATCATTCCTTCAAGCAAAGTATGTAGAAGAAACATTTTGGAAATCTAAAAATAGGGAAATGAAAGAATGATAACCTACCAATGCCTTCTGTTTTGGTGACGAACGACAGCAAATCACAGATGCACAACCAATGGCAAGTTCTAGAAACATTGCCTTCATATCATCCTCTAAAGCATAAGTGAGTGATTTCCCATCAATAATTAGTGCAAATGCATCAGAGTCTCCACTTGATCTAGTGATCTGAGCTTTTCCATCCATTATTTGAAGTTGAACACTTTCCTTTGATGCCTAGAAAAATTAGTCAGGACAAACCTTAAATACTACAGTATTCAAATTATTTGAGATATAGCTTCAGCTCTGCTCCTTTCACTCTAAAATAACACCAAGCATAGCACAGATGATTTAGATTTTCTAAAGCATAGAGTTTGTACCAAGTGTGTCAGTATTATCACAAAGCACAAGGAACGTATTACTTTCAACTACTGTTTCACTAAAACAACCTTTAGATACTATATTCTTGAAGCAACATTTTTGTTAATTGGCTAATTAAAATTAATTCCTTTCCAAGAAGTGAACCACCTGAACTGGATAGAAACCATTTATGATGGAAAGCAATCTTTACCTTGGTGATGGCTTCCTTGTCTCCTGCTTTTTCCAACGCTTGCATCTCTGGAGTATCCAAGTTGATTACAATTTGCTTCATTCCTTGTCTAAGTAAACTACACGCATAACTGCACATTCACATTTTTTATGTCAGAGCCTCCATGCAGTAACAGGAAATATATGCTTCATTTCGCAGCCTCAATACATATATTCAAACAAAGTCGTACCCAATGTTGATGGCAGTCTCCATTTTGTCTCCTGTTAAAACCCAGATCTTAATTCCAGCTTGGGCAAGTTTGTCTATGCATTCAGGGACCTAGTAAGTGTAACAAGAGAGAAATCATTTCCAAATCTCTGAAGATACTTTTCTATTTTAAAACTTTTTAATCTATTTTTCTCTACTCACCCCGTCTTGGAGTTTGTCCTCAACAGCAGTTGCACCAAGAAGAAATAGGTTCCTCTCCATCTTCTCTGCCAATTCTTCAATCAATGCTTCCCGATCTACACTTACTGAA
Organism: Jatropha multifida; assembly: GCA_948099535.1. Taxonomy (NCBI): domain Eukaryota; kingdom Viridiplantae; phylum Streptophyta; class Magnoliopsida; order Malpighiales; family Euphorbiaceae; genus Jatropha; species Jatropha multifida. The sequence continues at coordinate 86,318 of CANUEX010052547.1, forward strand.
TTCTTGGCCTGGGTGAATTTAACATTGAAATCTTTGTATTCTTCTTCATCAAGTTCACGATAGGCTAGTAGCAGAGTCCTCAAGCCTGCATCTGCATACTCATTCACATGAACCCTCGTATTCTCTTCAAACACCCTACCATTGAGGGCAAGCCTTTCAAACATGACACTGCATAGGATAGAGAGTTGTAAAGGATTTCCAAATTCCAATATAAGCAATGTCAAACGCAATGAATTACATGAAATCAAAAGTTTCAAACTAGCAGATCACAAACCTGTCAGCTCCTTTACAAAGAAGTAACAGCTTTCCTTCTTCATTTCTTACTATCACAGACATCCGCTTCCTTGCACTGTTAAACTCTAAAACATTTAAGAGTTTATACAACCTGCATAAAAAGAACTTTTTCACTAGGTATGTTTAGGAATCAGTAATGACCTGCATATTTGGATGCTCAACTACCTTTCAGATAGGATTGTAATGCATATACCACATTTAGCCATATAATAATGCATATCGTGGTTAAGAATAGTTTCAAGGCATGTCACCTATGCTTTTTGAGTGAAAACCACAGAGGAAAAATGTACAAATTCAAATATTTTAAGCATTCAGTAAGAATGCTTACTTATTGCAGTCAAGAGCTGAAAATCTAAAAAGAAGAGACTGTACACCACTGTACAGGAAAGCAGATGAGAGTAAAGACAGCAGCAGAGCCGCCTCATCAAGTGAAATTAAGGAAGATAAGCAATTTAGCATACTTTCTAAAGGCACTAGAAGAATGAAATGTGACATGGTTGCTTAAAATCTTGACTATTTTATAAAAAGTTATGATGACTAAAATCTTGACAATTGACAATGATATATAAAGGAAATGGAAGAATAAAAGTACCATGATTACTAACCTTTGTACTTTCATCCCAGAAGCCAAATCCAACTCACGCACTGAGATGCTTGTTTGAGTTCTTTTATAGAATTCAAAACCAAATTCTCTTGCTGCAATCACAAATGCTGCTTCGTCTGGTGATTCAGCTTCATAGGAAATCTTCCCAGTATCTTCATCCTCTTCAGCAATAGCAGTATGACAGACTGCCAACAAATGGAAAAACCTCTGTATGACATCAGCATGAGGTTCGTGAATCCATTTTCCATCCATTATCCTTTCGTCTTTAAAATTAAAGCCTTTAACACCTGGTTTTGTATTGGCAGAATCCATGTTGTGATCCCAACCATTCATTTTTTCATGAGCCCCAGGATTAACTTTTCTTCTACTCATAGCCCTCTCCACTTCTGTGACACTGCGGCCATAAGCAGTCCCAGCCACAGTGAACTTGATGAACTCCATGGAATTGCAAGTCAATGTCCCAGTCTTGTCGGAAAGTATTGTATCCACTTGCCCAAGTTCCTCGTTCAAATTTGAGGTACGGGCATGTGCTGGTTTGTCAGTCTCCTCATAATACATATGAATATCTTGATTGATGAAAATGCATTGAAGAACTTTAACAACTTCAATTGACACATATAAGGAAATGGGGATGAAGTAACTATAGAGCAGTATGGCAGTCAGAAAGTGAAGAATAGCTGCAAGTAGTGGTCTATTAGGATCAAAGTAAACTTCAGAATCATCTGGCCTAAGATACCACCTCTTCATTCTACCATTCTGCAAATCATCTTCAGTTGTAATGCCAAAGACAATAGACCCAATTAATGACATAAGAAATACAATGCCAAACAAGAGGTAGACGATAAGATCCATTTTCCTTTCAATTCTACTTCTCTTTGAAGGAGGGGCAGTGGCATTTTGCATAACCTTTGTGTCATTTCCGGTGAAGACAACCACTCCGTATATGAAATCTGTATTTCTGAGTTTTGAGTCTCTAAGGAGAAGCTGTTGTGGACTGAGAGGATGCTGGTTTTCTTCAAAATCCAAAGTTCCGACAAAGGCATATAAATTTGCATTTGGATCTTCACACTTTATAGTAGCCTTGAAATCCTTGTAATCGGAATCCTCATGTAAGAAAGAAGTTGCCTCAACTGCCTGTTTTACTTTTAAATTTGTCTCCCCGTCAAGGTTCATGGTCTCAACATAGCAGACTGCATCCTCATAACTAGAGGAAAGCAAAAGGAGGTCTGCTGGAAAAAATTCATCTTTCTCCACCTTTACTACATCTCCAACTCTCAGATTCCTCCATTCAGTTTGCTTAAAAACACCATCACATTGATGCACTTTAACTTTTCTATTATTGACCTCAATATCCTGTGAGGGATTGAGCTTAAATGAATCAGTGCTGTTCAGTTTGATACCATTACTAGTTAAAGAAAGAAGATTAAATTCTGCTCATCCTTTCTGAAGCGTGTAATTAACAGAAATGCCCATTTACATTGACCGTAAAAATTGAATATCTTAATGCCAATGCACAAATAATCTGCAGGTTTATATCCTTACATATAAATCCTTCCTTTGAAGACTGTTGACACGTAAAACCCCATGAATTATCTAATTCTAAAGCTTGAATTTTTCAAAAGAGCCATAAATTAATTATCTGATACAGAATATATTCATGAACCTCAATATGCTTAGAAATTATGAACTAAATAAAATTCCAAAATCTAATGCATTATTTTATACCATATCCAACAAAGAGTGCCAAATCCAGAAAAGCAAAAGTGTTAATACCTGCTGTTTTCGCTTCCAATCTTCAATTCCTTCTTTGACCATGGTGGCTCCAATGACGATAATGAGAGGGATAATAGCACTGACAGCTCCATAAGGGGAAAGCGGAGTGAAGGATAAGATGCCACTAACCAAGAAATAAAAGTTTGCTACTCTTCTAAACTGCTCAAACAATGATTTGGGCAAGAAAGAAGCGAGAGTATATTTAGTAGTTCTAACATAGTTGCTGCTATATTTTCTAATTGCAGACTCAAAACTGTCAGGTTCATTGCAGAAAACAACTCTTGAAAAGCCTGGTCCCCCTATCTGTGAATGGTCATCTTGAAATGAAGACTTTCCACATCCAAATGAGTAGATCTTGCTAAGACGTAATTTCTTCCTTCTACCACCAGCCATTATTATCTCCACTGTTTGTAGTAGTCAATGTTACAAAACAAAGAAGACGACTTTGCTGCTTGAAGGAGATAAATGCAGCTTCTAGAAGAGGAAACAGCTCACGAGAAATACACAAAACGTTAATGATGTAAATTCCCGACTGTAATAAACTCAGTTTTGGTGTCAACAACACAACTCTATTTTGCCCTGTTTGGAGAGCAGCTTTTCTCTTCTAAATGCGGCTTCTATTACGAAAGCAAGTTAGCAGAAGATACCCAAAAGTAGAATAATTCCAAGAATTCCAACAAATCCACTAATAATAGCTAAAGTTACTCGTTGAAGAACAAATGTCCTAAAAAAGAGAACCAGAATCACCAACTCCCAAATATTCAAAAAAAAAAAAAAATTAACGCAAAACCCAGAAAGATTGAAAAAATTAAAAAATAAAAGAATATAGCTAATAATACTTATAAAAAGAACAGAACCCCAGATAAAGCTATAGGCCAATTTGCTTGAAAGGCTCAGAATTCAAAACCCAGTAAAAGAATTTTGGAAAAACAGCTCTGGTAATAAATAATGAGAAGAAAAGAGAAGAACTTTGAAAGGGAAAAAAATGAAGTATAAACACAGGGAGGCTAAAACAGAGGAAAAGAACAGAGGATCAGACAAGAGAGGAGTCTTCTATGTTGATAGAGCTTATTTGTACAAAACCCAACAGGGAATTAACTGATTAACTGTAATATCAGCCTAAACCAAAGAAAGCAAACTAATTTGAAGTTATTAAACAAGAGAAACAATAGTGAAATTGGAAGTCGTTGAAGGCCATAAATAGACCATAATGTGAACAAATAATCAATGGAACAACAATAATCATAATATGCTTATTAATAAAAGTAGTAATAATATTCTTGTATTTGAATTTTTCTTGAACAAGAAGAGGAGAAGAAAGAGGCAATGAAGAAGAAGTGAAGAACAGATGGCGCAGGTGAGACGCTTTGAACGAAGACTAGGATTGGATCTCGCATTTCTTGACTTTCTCTCAATTAATTATTGATTAAAAAATTAGTATTAGTCTTTTTTTGACAATTCAAATGATAATTGGATAACTAATTTCTGTGTTTAAATGTGCAAGAATTTGTCAAAATACTTTGCCTCCAAATGCAATAAAGAGAAGAGACTGTCCAAAAGAAAAGTCTGCTGCAACTCTTTATTTACAATTATTCCTTTCTAGAATGGTTTTTCATTGGTTAACACGGTTTTCCTTTTTTTTTTGTTCTTTTTTAAAATAATTCTAAAAATAAATAAAAATATAGGTTCAAATAAAAAAATTCAAGACCGATCTCAGAATTTAAATATCAAAATTAATGGATTATAAAAAATTGCAATGAACAATTTTAAAAAAAAAAAAAAAGAAGAAAACAATGAACAACTTTTTATTTAAAAAGAAAAAATGGAAGAGAGTGCGTCATTCGTTTGTATTTAAATTGGGTTAGTTATTGGAAGATGACAAAGTGGTTTTCCACTATTGGTATAGTCAAAAACAGATTCAGAAGGGACAGTTAGGCCCTATAGATATAAATTTTTTTTTTTTTGCAAATCCTTTTTTTCACCTTAAATAGCATATTTAGATAATTTTATATCCATCGTGAGGCTAATTTTAGTGCTGATAGACTTATGAACTATGATTCTTCATATCTTATGAAGCTAATCTTAGTATTGATTGACTTACGAATTATGCTTCTTCACATGTTGTGGGCATTCACCGGTTGGCGGTTGCCGGACTTTCTTGATAGACTTATTTCTTGATTAATGCATGATATCTATAGAGTAACTCATCCTAGAAGAGTTTAAGGCTTTTTCTTTTTTCCCTTGCTAGTTTGGACTAGAAACCCACCTGTACGAATCCGGTCGAAATCTATGATTTATATGCTAATTAAAGTTTATATTAATATTAAAAAATAAATGCTAACTAGTGTGGAATTGTCGGTATAATCGACGGCTTGATTCAGTTCGATATAATAAACATGCTATTATATGATATATTGACTTAAAAGCTAAAAACTTGAAAAATAAAAGTGGTAAAAGAAATGAAATATTTAGTTTAAAATTATATTGGTTGATACAAATGAGAGTTTTTTTTTTCCTTTCAAATTTTTTTATTTAATCCAAAATTACAGTATTTGAAATATTTTTTCCTTTCAAGTTTTTTTTTTCTAATGAAGTTTTTTCTAATTGTTTATTTGATTAAAATTTAGATAAAAGAAAATCATAATTTATTTAATCATTTTGCATTTATTTATAAAGTTAATGAATTTTACGAGTATAAACATTCTAAACATTAGTTGAAATATTGCTTAAAAAAAGTTATTTGAAATAAATTTCTTAATATTTCTCAAATTCACATTAATTGTTTTCTAGAAAAAAATATAACAAAGCAGAACTAAATTTGCATAATTTTTTTTTAAAAAAATTAATACATAGAACTACATTGAAATCATGATTTAAACCACTGGTTTATCAGACTCACACTGAAATCAGTCGGAACTGTATTCGGACTGGAACCAGCAATTTAATGGCTAGTTCAAATTAAACATTTTATAATCTGAACCGCCGGTTCAGTCAATCGGAATTGGCGGTTTAATGAGTCCGCCATGCATGCCTCGCTATGCGTAACAAAAACAAAAATTGGATTCTTGATAAAAAGAGACAAAATGTTGGTTGGGCACGTGTAAGGTATTTGATGGGCGTTGGTGGTTCTTCCTTGTCACAGACACAAGATGCGCCGCCATGGCGGGCCGGGGAAGTACCGTGCATGTGTAGCATGGAGAATCAATACAATCACGCTCTTTAACTTCTTTTTTCTCTTTTTTTTTCTAAAAAAGAAAAAAATCTTTTTTTAACAGTAGTAAGATAAAAAATTCTAAACATGGAACCGTAACAACATAGCCACCAATGGAGGAACAGTGAATTATAATATTAATATAAATAAATCAATCATTTAAGTAACACTAATAATAAAGTGTTAAATAACTCTAAAATATTAGTATATTTTCTTTTATATAATTTCTTTCATGACATTACATTTTTTCTAATAACTATTCGATTGAAATAAGTTTAAATGAATTAAATTTTATTGAATTTGAGTTTGAATATCTGATTTCAAATCTAATATATTTGCAATTTATATAGAAAAAATTTGTAAATCATTTATAAATTCGAATTAAAATTCAAATTCACTCATTAAATAAATTTAATAAGTAAATTATTGGACCAATTTGAATATGAAAGATTTGCTTCATTTATAATTTTGATTATCTCTTTTTATGTAAAATAATTACTTTTCATTTCTATTTTTAATTTTAAGCTACACGCTTATTGTTTCTTTTAAAAAAAAATAAAAGAAAAAAAATGGTACGTGCTTTAAAAAAAAGGGGAAGTCTTGAATCTTGAAACGAGGTCAATGGTCCTACAAGAAAGAGCACGTGTGAATTACTGCCACATGGAAAATTCCGAACAGACTGAAAATATACGAAGAGAAATAACAAGGAAACGACTGATTACAAGCTACGAAACGGCAACTAGACGACAAATTTCAAACCAACTCCACATAGACATATATAACAGTATAGAGACCGGTCCGTACGAAGAAATTATGTGTCGTTTTGTGTTAATTTTCAAATATTAAAAGAAAATTGTCATGCATTGGTTGCAAACTTCAAAGTACGTAATTAAAAGTTGAATTGTAGTTTAGGATATATCGATGATTCAAGAAACGATAATAATTGAACTTTAAATAAATAAAACAATAATTGAACTTTCGTTTATTTGGTCAAGGCATTGTTATTGACTTAATAATTTAATTTTTAAGTATATGCCCTGTAACGTGCGATCTGTATAATAGAAAATAAAAATAGACACATAAATATTTATCATATTTAAAATTTTATAACTTTTAAAGATATTAAATTTATATAAATTATAATAAATTATTAAATAAATAAATTATATTATTTTTAATTTAATATATTCGAATACTGAATCTTTTAAGAATTGAAGGATAAAGGATAAATATAAAAAAAAATTATTACTCTTTAAAACTATAAATATTATAAATATTTTAAAATATAATATTTTATCAAATGTGACAAATATTTAAAAATGAAATGAATATTAATTTTTTGTCATAATATAAAAAATATTAAAGTTTGAAGTGCCAAAAGAATAGCTTTTAAGATATTAATTTTGTGATATTTATGTTATTTTTTTAATTGAGATATTAATTGAGTTGATATTAACACTAATATCATTAATTATATTAAATATTCTTCAAAATTTTAAATAATTTTTAACTAAATAATTAATAATATTTTAATACTAAAACTTTTTATTTTATTTTTTTAATTTAATAATATTAATGTTGTTTAGTTTTTTTTTTACGTGTCACAATCAAAATATTGAAGTGTCGAGGTAGCAAAATAAATAATTTTAATTACTGAGTTGACAAGAAAATTGGTTTCTATATTATTTTTTAAATTTTAAATTTAGAAATTAGTTGAGTAAACATTAGTATCAATATCATTAATTAAATATTATTCAGTTTTTTTAAATAAGTAACTAAATCATTAATCATTAATATTGTTTCAAAAAATAAAATTTTTTAGTTTCTTTTTTAATAATTAATGAAATTAATAATATTATTTAATAATTCATTAATAAAAGTTTCGAAAATTTTTTTCTTATACTATTACAAATTTGTAAAATAAATATGAATAGAAAAAAAAAGCACTCAGAAATTTAAAAAGAAAACTCTATCTTCCTAACAAAAAGAAACTGCTTACCTCATATTATTATAAAATAATGTTGTAATATGAAAAAAAAAATTATATAGGCATTGGGAACTAAAAAAAGGACCTTAAATTCGAAATTATGAAGTAAGCATATTTACTTATTTAGGGAAAAAACATTATTTTTTGTGAAGCTATATTAGTATTAGTTACCCTCATTTTTCAACAAGACGAGGTAATTGTTGACAAACGAAAGAGAAAAAAAACAGGTAGACTTCTAGAATTCTATATGCTATGTAATTGGTTGCAATAGACAAAAATGAAAGACTTCTCGAAGCCGCGTCCTCCTTTGGTCTTGACTTCTAGAAAACCAGTATCTGTCAAGATTAAACGAGTCAAAAGGATCAAACGGATCTTAATTATTGAGTCCAAATTTGATATTATAGTTGTTTCGTTAAACCTATATAAATAAATATATATTTTGGTTTAATAATAAAATAATATAAAAAGTTAAGAGTCGCAATGGAGTGGTGGTCTGATTAATATTTCTGCTTTTACTTATATATTGATATTTGACTTGATAAGTAATTAATATCGCATTTACAAAAATAGCGAGAAAATGGACATAACGTAACGATTTAATAAGAAATCGGATAGAAAAATCTCCCTTAAATTTTTTTGCCCCATCTCATTTAAATTAAGAAGACGAAACTAGGCAGGATTCATTAATTAATTACCAACATTACGAAATATGAACCTATGATAAATTAACATGCAAGATTCAAATGTAGTGCTTGAAAACGACATCATTCTATTACATTTAGATAAGCTGAAAAAGAAAGGAAGAGAAGAGACACATCAAGACTGGAAAATTTTGGTGGCCTAATCTCAATTGTCAACATCAAAAACTTTAGGTTGCATCATGTCAACTGCTCCATCTAATTATAAATTCCTTTTTTAGTGAATGAATTTACCCATACATTGATGCAGTTCTTGTATATCACTTAAAAAAATAAATTAAAATTTAGTATTAATTTATCTTAATTAGAAAGACAGAAAAATATTATTATGTGTTAAAAATAAATTTATGAATGAGTTGATGTATCAAATTGTTTTTGTGTTGTATGTCAGATTTAAAATATTAAACAATAACATTTATAAGGTGTATACTTATTAAATTATTATTTTGATGTAAAATTAGTGGAGATTAAATAATAAATTTAACCCTTGAGTTTTTTAGATATCGTTCTTTTCAATTTAATTTTTGAATTTTTATTTTAGTTTTATGAATTAAACTTCAAGTATGGTAATAATAATAATTAATTAATTGTTGGATTAGGGAATTTTTCAGTCTAAGCAGGGGTTTGCTCAAGTTCAATCAACCCACCGAAAAGCCCAAAATAAAACACTAAGGCAAAAGCCCATTGTATGTCCCAAGATAAAACACTAGGCAAAGGCCCTTTGTATGCCAATGCCAGTTAGTGAATTAGATCAACTCAGCGAGTCAACTCAGACGATTTCAAACTTCTCGCTTTCTCTCATCTTCAATTGGGGTCCAACGAAAATAGTCTAATTTATCAATTACCAGTGGCGAATCTATGTCTAATCCATGCCCACACTGTTTCACTCTCAGTTTCAGCTTCATATACTTAACAACAACCTACGAGGTAAAGCATTTATCTCTCTCTTTTTCACTTTTTTTTTTCCCTTTATTAGCACAGAGATATGTACAATCCTTGCATTGGTAGCTCAGCTGTATCGACACTTAGAACAAAAGGGTCTCTTTCATTTTCCTTCGATGACTACTCTAACTTATTAAATGAGAGATTTGATAGGAGCCCATTACAATCACCATCTTCACAATGCTGTTCTTTGTGTTATAATTGTTGTTCTTGTTGTGCATCATCATTTGCCAATCATAGGCTGCCTATAAAGCCTAGCTTATTTTACGGGTTGAGGCAATCCACTCTTATTCAATTGTCGCCATGTAAAAGACTGATCTTTGACGGTAGGGACCGGTATTATTGCCGGATCCCGGCTTATGGCCTTGATCATGGTTGCTATGAGGTTTCTTGTTCTTTTAAAGAAGAAAGTGGTGGAGCAAGAATTGAGAGGAGAAAGAACGGAAGGATTTTTCAAGAGGAGAGTAGTGGGGCAAGAATTGGGAGGAGAAAGAAGGAAAAGGTTGGGGGCGATGTAAATTTGCGTGAAAGGCGGTGTTTGAGTAGTGCTGCTGATGCTGAGGCTGTGATCAATTTTTTGAGTGAGGAAGTGACTGAGCAGTATTTAGATGATACAAATGAAAATGGAATTTTGTCAAAGAGAGTGGAAATGGGAAAGAGAAGCAATTTTGGTGGTGCATATAAGCAGCGGAAGAAGAAGAATGCTAGGGTGGGTTTATTGGAGAGCATGTCAAAGAGTGAGTTGGAAGCAGTTACAAGTGAGTCAAGGAAGGAAGAGTATAGAAGGGAGGAAGGGAGGACAGAATTTGGAAGGAAGAAAGAAAGCAAAGAATTGAGAAGGGAAGAAGATAGGGAGGGAAGAGAAGAAAGGAAAATTGTTGCTAGAGGTGAGAATCGCAGGGAAAGAAAAGCAAGCTCTAGTTTTTCGTCTTATTACTCACTTTCTTCCACGGGGGGTTTTGAGCATGATAAGGAAGCTCAAGATGAGCGTGTTGGTTTACTGGAAGAATCATCTGGTGGATACAAGGAAGAGTTATGGAGCGGTGAGGATAAATTTGAGGGGTATGTGGTGGGAGGGTATGAAAGGCATGGAGATGCAGGCCATGGAAAGGTTTTCGAGCAGGGGACTAGTACCATAAGAAAAGGTGCTGATTGGGATTTGAGAAAGAAATCTGAGAAGAAACTTACTGAGATTGATGAAATAGAGTCCAAAATGGAATCCTCACAATTGGACTCGAAAATGGGAAGGACAATTGAAAGTGACTTTAAGATGGTTTCAGGCTCTCACAAACAAATTGATAACAAGAATGAGAAATTAAATTTGGGAGTCAATTTTGAGAAAGGAACAAAGAAGCAATATAGTCAAATAGGTGAACAAGTCACAGAACAGTCTCTGTTCAGAACAAATTACCAGGAAATTACTAATATGCAGGAAATCCAACCAAAGAATGAAAGAAAAACTTCCCGATACAATGGTAGAGAAGAAAACCTGTCTGTAGATGTAGATTTGGTTGGGGACCGTAGAGGAGAATGTCGTAATAAAGTTGCTGAAACTACTGGACAGAGTGATAAAAGAAGAAACACCTTGCAGCTCACTACAATGTCACAAATTGAAAATATCGACAGGGAAAGAGTTTCTAATTTGCAGAGGCAGTCCGAGTCTAGAATGAAAATCCGTGAAGAAGATAGAACTCTTGAGTCTGTTGGGGAGACAAATGAGAAATGCCACCAGAAATTGGAGCGGTTAAGTGGGCAAATTGAGTCAAGAAGAGGAACACAACAGCTCTCTGAAATATCAGAAATACATTACAAAAATGGCAGAAAGGCATCCATATTACGATCTGGAAATGGAATGGAGATCCAACAAGGAAGTATGGGTGTTGTTCATCATTCAGTTGAAGCAAAAGAGCAAAGGTCCCACACGGATCAAAAAATTACTCAGAGAATTCAATCAAGAAAAGGATCCCAAGATGCCACTAATATATCAGTGAACGTAACCAATGTAGCAGTGATTCATGATTCTAATGTAGAAACTGTCAATGATTCTCGAAAAGCATCAGGAAAGAGAATGATCGATCAAGTAAGTGAATTGACATCATTTGTGAAACCTATTCAAGAAACAGGAGAAAGAAATAATCAAACTGATGGAAGCATCAGTCAGTTCATATCAAGAAATGAGTCCCACATGGCCACTGAAGTATTGAGTTTTCAAGAAAAAACTTCGCAAGAGGCATCTAGTTCTCAAGCATACCTGAATATGGTTTCCCAAGCCAGTATACAACAGACTGATGTAGAGGGGGGGGATTGCCAAAGTTCACAGGTAATAATGCTACCGCCATCTCCACAAGTGATAGCTCGTGGTTTATCACATGTTGATACAATTAGTGGGATTGCAAAACAAGAAGTTCTCCGAGAAACTTCTGAAAGCAGCTCAAGTGCTATTTATTTGACTTCAGGAGGGAGAAATCCAACATCACAGCTGGAACAACGTGGAAGAGATGAGAAGGATGAGATGTATGGGGAACCTTTGAAACTTGTAGTCCCTGAAGATGCTATGGGTTCGGCCCATCGTCTAGAGGAGTCATCCATTCAGTTTGTTGGGGAATTCGTGGAGATGGCAAAACATGAAGCATTGGCTTCTGAAATCCAAAAGGAAAAAGATTCTGACTTGATATATGAAGGTGAGAAGGGAGAGGGTTCTGGTCAATATGGTTCTGGAGACTTACAGTTGAAGGAACAGGACTCAAGGAGATCATCTGGTGGTTCTGGAGTAAAGGGTCCTTCTGATGAAATGTGGGATGTGGCAGCAACATCTATTCAGGAACCTAATGATATAGAAGCACCGGTGGGTAGCATAGCAACTAAGACTACTGTAGTTAGAACTGGAAAGTCCATGTGGACTATCATAGCAGATATAGTTCGATTACGCTGGGGTTCACATGCTGAAACGCCCAAATCAGTCAGAAAGTCAGGTGGTAAGAATTCATCAAATGCTTCTGTTAGTAGTGAGGCATGGTTTTCTGGCCATGAACGTGAAGAAAACCGTGATAAGAATGTGGAAAGGGAAAGAAGAAGCATGCCACAAGATGTCACTTCTCATCATCTGCAACTAATGCGAACTTCTACCCAGGGTCGGGGAGAAATGTCTGGCGCAATTGGATCAAAGGACATAATAAGACAGCATGAAGAAGATAAATCATTTGCTTCAACTATATTGAAAAGTGGGTCCACATCAAAAGGCATTTCCTCTCCTTCTGAAGAGGAAAACCTTATTTGGGAACACGATGGGAAGAGTTTGTCAGGAACAAGGAGCCAAAGTGGAAGGAGTTCTCAGTTTTTCTCTCCTAATGTAGAATTAAAGGGATCATCATCTGCACCATTGCGTTATAGTGGCATGAGCTCTCCTGCTGTAGAAGAAAGTTATGGTAGGGGTAGAACTGATGTGCATGTCAGTAGCTCAATGGATCTTATGGAGCAAACTGCTAGTGCAAAATCAACTGATGTATCAGATCCTGATGTGAAGGATAGCAAATTGAAACAGAGGAGACTTCAACGGACCCAGCAAGTTGTTAGGGATAAATTTGATGAATGGGAAGAAGCATATATACGTGAAAATGAGCAGCGAAAAGTTGATGAAATGTTCATGAGAGAAGCACTGCTAGAAGCCAAGAAGGCTGCTGATACTTGGGAGGTGCCTGTTGGGGCTGTTCTGGTGCAACATGGGAAAATTATTGCTCGTGGATACAACCTGTAGGTTTTATAAATGCTTTTTAATTGTCCGATGTAGTGCTTGCAATGCTTTGGGTTCTTACTTGGAGATCTATGTTTCAGTGTGGAGGAGTTACGGGACTCTACTGCCCATGCAGAAATGATTTGTATACGGGAGGCTTCAAACAATCTTCGGTCCTGGAGGCTTGCGGTAATTTATCTTTTTCATAACCTATATTTACTCCCTTTCTCCAAGTGCATGTCCTTTTTTAAAACTTAAGTTCTTTTGGACTAATTGATTTTTTCAGTTTGAGTTAATCATGACTCTACAAAGTTCAACAATTAGTTAACTGAGTTTGATATATGAAAAGAAGAAACTATGAATTCTGCGGAAAGTTGATTTTTCAAGTATCAGAATCAATATATGGAAGGGAAGAGAAAACCTTTTCAAGTTGATAGCCTGGGAACTTCTTACTATCCTTGCATCTGAAATGCTTTTAATGATAAAATTTGAGCACAAAAAATATGGAAAAAAAATATCAGATTAGAAGCATGAAGTAGCTTCAATAAACAACGTTTTAGTCTTTAGATGTGAGAATAAGTGGCAGTGCTGACCACTGTGTCTGCAAGGCAATTGAAGTATAAATAATTGTGCTGTTTCTGGTCTCACTTTTGATGTATAGCCCTTAATACTTGTAAACCTTTAGTTTTGATGGGGGAATAGATATGAATTCCTGTAGAGCTTTTAGAAGCATTTAGCATTCTGGAGGATCGCATGAAGCAACCTTGAATCCTTGTTGTGCTTGCCTGGGTGTATGGATATGTTTTTCTCTTTATTATCACCACTTTCAGTTCTAAATTGCTGTAATTCAATGTAGATTCAATCCACCCAATTTTGCTTTTTGTGGGCTCAAATTCAACCATAAACTTGTAATTTTACAACGTATTAAAACCTTTAAACAACAAATTTCACAAATCCTAAATTAAGATGCTATTCTTTTCCTGTCTGAGTCTCTTACCTTCAAAAGGTTTTCAATATATAGATATGCAAACATTGAATGGTTAATTAAAGCTATGGTTTCACAAGAACAGTTGGGAGATTAATCCAACAAATTTACAATGTCTTTCTCCATCTCCTCTCCTTCCTCCTCCTTCCCCCCTCCCCTGCGCACCGGAAACATCACCTTTTCTGTTGAATGTTGCATTAAAATATGTTGTTTCTGATCTGTTGATTCTCAGGACACCACACTTTATGTAACACTTGAACCATGTCCCATGTGTGCTGGAGCAATACTTCAAGCAAGAATAGACGATCTTGTATGGGGAGCTCCCAATAAGCTTCTTGGAGCTGATGGAAGCTGGATTAGGTAAGCTACTGGCTTTTTCTTGAAGAATTCTCTTGCATTTTGTAACTCTTCTTCTTTCCTCCAAAAAGATTTTTATGAATGAGGTAAACCATTCTTTTAATGTTTCAATTTAACAGGTATTATTAGGGCTGTACTAGTCTTCAAATTAAGGGTAGTAATTTTGAGAATTTCTCCTCTTTTTGGCCCCATGTTCTAATAAGACTGTGTTGAGGTGTGGTTAGATAGATATTAAATTACTCTACATGTGAAGGATTATAATTTCAATGAGACTTATCAATAATCTGCTCTTGTTCTTTCAACTGAATACAATTGTCTTTCTGGATGGTTCCCTTTCTGTGGTACTTCCATCAGTAATCCTGGCGATGCCTTAAAATGAATCTGATGGCCATGGGCACCAAAATACAATGCATATATGGCACATCCTGCATATTACCAGTTCTTTTCTTTTTCTTATCTTTCATTTGCAAAAAAAGCAAGTGGAAATGATGAATCACTTTCTAGCAGCCATCTAAATTATTATGACTGAAATGCCAGAATGATGTGGAAAATTATTATGACTGATAGAGCACAAATCTTATTAATGTGTACTTTTCTGATTAGCAGCTAAAGATAAAATTAAAAAAATCCTCCTTGAATAGGATGTTAGTCCTATATTAGAGTGCTTATTTTTTGGTATGCTTGAGGGTATCTTTCCCCTTCCCACAACCGACTGACTGCACTTGCACCGCACACAATACCCCATGCACCCCTGCTGCTGCCTTTTCTCATGGCAGACCACCTAATAGAGATCTCAAGTGCTAACTTCTGCTATTGTTCCCTTGAGAACAGATCAAAGTTCATTAGTTAAAACCGATATTTGGATTGGTATCATGAAGAACATTGTTTGAATGGTTAATAACGTAGGTAAAACATTTAGATGTACTAAAAACAAAAGTATTTTCTTTTCTCTGTCAGAAGATTCCTTGAATTTCTAATGTATCACGAATACTTTGCAGGCTTTTTCCTAATGAGGGAGGAGGAGGAAATGGCTCTGAACCAACAGATAAGCCAGCTGCTCCAGTTCATCCTTTCCATCCAAAAATGACAATCCGACGAGGGATACTGGCATCAGAGTGTTCAGATGTAATGCAGCAATTCTTCCAGCTTAGGAGAAGGAAAAAGGTGAAGAATGAAGATTTGCCTCCCAAATCTTCTCTTCCAATTGCAAGCCAGCAATCAAAAATCCTTCGGAAGATGCATGATATTTTCCATGCCTTTTTGTGTTTGTAAGGGAGGATTAGCTGTGTAATCGGAATGGCTGAATGCAATTTGTGGTTTCACTTTTCCCTTTTTCTCTTTTTCATTTTCTATTTTGAACTTTTTCCTTTTCCTCTCTCTTTCATTTTCTGTGTAAATCTTATTGCCAAACACACCTCTCATGAATTCTGCTGGATCTATTTTCTTTTTCATTATACAAGTCCACAAGTAGTTGGTATGATTATGATACAGTTGGCAAATCAATTCCTAATTATTATTACCAGTCAGATGTTCCTTTACAATTTGTATACGTATCACAAACTATAAATATATATATATATATAGATATTTTAGGTTTGCTATTCTTCAAACTATCGGAATGCTTTTGACTCAACAGTATAATATACAATTATACAGTTTAATGGGAATATGTTAACTGGTAAGTGGGCAAATTCGAATTCACACCAGCTCTGGACACCCCTCCAGCACTACGCATGCACTGTTAACCGGGCTTGCAATGAAGTTTAATTTTTCATAATTCTAGCAGAAGCTAAAAGCATTGCTTGGGTTTTACTCTTAAGCGTTTCTACTTTTAAGTTTTCTAAAATTCAATAACTTGAGGAAGATGAAAAGATGAGTTAGAATACATAGGTTCAGATGGGGCACTATATTTGGCATTGGCTATTGAGGGATGCGAATTCCATATTCCACGTTAGATGCAAAAATGCCTTGCAAAGAAAATATAGGGTACGGTGTCCTGAAGAAGCAAAATGTATTAGTAACTGGATACCAAAGAAAATGAGACCAGAAAGGGTACCTGACCTTGTTTTCCTCCTGCATCTTTATTTAGACAATGACTGCTCAACAATGTTTAGGTTGTGTTAGGATCAATATCGTGGTCATTTCAGAGTAGGTAAAAGTTTTTACCAGCGAATTCCATCTACTTCCCTCCTTGTTTGTCTGGTTGTATTATTGAACTATTTGGAGAGAAATACTCATAAGAACGCTAAACATTGATATCAAGCTTATGTTATTCTCTAGAATAGAAACAAATCATAAATGAAATCCTTAAACAACACCAACATTTCTAACATCAATAATGATATGAATGAATGGACTAAGTACCATGATTTTTAAAACTGAAATGAGTAATATTTCCTTTATTTTGCAACGTTTTCAAATAGAATAAATAACTTGCTCACTCTAAATCATTAGAAAAGATGTCGCATTCCATTGAATACTACATTTCTCCATCCAATACTGCACCAAACTTTTTTGTTTTTCACATTTAAATTACTTAACTATAACTCTATATAATCATTATTTGTTTTGTTCTCATCGCAACAAGAAATGGGTTCAGTTTTTTGGGTTTTCATCTTGGGTTGCCTTTGTTTCCCATTAACCATTATCAATGCCCAAACACCAGCAGCATCACCGGTGACATTGCCTATAACACCTCCACCAGTGATCACTGTGCCTCCGCCTACAACTACCACTCCTCCAACCAAACCCATAGCACCAATACAACCACCAGTAAGTGCAGCAACACCTCCAGCTGTAACCACTCCCATATCACCACCATCTCCTAAAGTAGCACCGGCTGTCAGCCCTGCTGTCCCACCTCCTCAAATTCCAACACCACAACCACCACTAACTCCTCCAACTGCAGCTCCATCTCCACCACCCATACTGCCACCACCACCTGCATTACCACCTCCACAATTGTCCCCTGCTCCAGCCCAAGCGCCTCCTGCACCAGCACCAGCTCCAGCTGTGGAAATACCTGTACCTTCACCAGCAAAGGCACCCCCAACACCAGCGCCAGCACCAGCTACTCCATCACCGGCCCCAGTACCAGCAACTCCACCACCAGCACCAACACCTGAGTTAGTGCCTTCACCTGCACCAGCTCCACCCAAGCACAAAAAGAGAAGAAGACACAGCCACAAGCACAAGAAGCATCATCATCCACCAGCCCCAGCACCAACTCCCCCTAGCCCTCCAGCCCCACCAACACCACCAGCAACAGATTCTGATGACACAGCTCCTGCACCATCACCAAATCTGGTACATTACACAATTCCTCGTATCTAGGACTTATAGATCAATTTTCAAAACTAATATTTAAATTTCAATGAACAAGAATTATTGACACCAAATTAGTTTCAATTATTATTCTGTTTTTTTCTTTTCTTGGATTACAGAATGGAGGACGAGCAAGTTATCAACTAGGAGGAAGGTCTGGAATGTGGGCAAGGACATTAGCTGTTGCTTTTCTGCTGCTTATTACAAGTTGCAGTTTTTAGAAATATCATATCATGAAGGGAGAATTTTTATATGCACAAATAAAGATCACTGGGAATTTGTATAAATAGGAATTATCATGTAAAAGCGATGCCAATGGAAATTCAACATTTTTGTATTTTTTCAATTCTTATAAAGTTAGTATATAATAAAGAACAGTTTTGAATTATAATCACAAATGAAAATCTCCAAAGGAGAAAACTTTCTGAATACTGAAATTTATCATCACTTGTCAAACTTGATCCGTATTTGATTCTGCAGTTACTTCCTCCCGCAAATCATACTCAATAATGAGACCAAGATTGTCGGCTAACTTGTGATATCGCTCACAGCCTGCACACTAATAAGAAACACAAAAATATACTAAGGACAGGTGCAAAGAATATATTCTACATGTGGTCTGAATTCCAGCAGTTAACAAAACTATGATTTTTTTTTTCTCAAATTCATTCATTTAGGTAAAATATTTGCTTGCAAGTTTAGCATGTAGCGTGTATTTTCCTTAAATTGAAATTGAAAACTTACATTTCGTTGACATGTTAATCCCTATTTAATATCAACAACATTTCTTTGTGAAAATGTGAGTTTTTAATTTCGGTAGAGCTTCTTATTGCTTGAAGATAAACATAGAAGCCTTAGCATTGCATGTTTTAGGTTATAAGTTTCCCAGCAATGATAGGTATAACAATTTTCATCGTAAGCAAAAACTATAAGCATACATCTTATAACTTTAAGAATATCACCGCAGAATCACAATTCACAAATAAAAACTCTATCAGAATAAATGTTTAACAGCATTGCTGTGCAAAGAACAAGCATCTCGCAAATAAAAGTCAACAAAGAAGTACCTGTACATAAACAAGCCCCCGTTCATAGGCTAATCGGTTTATAAGCCTCTGTGTTCTTTCACCGCATTCACCACAAGTAAAATGCACAAGCAAGCTCCTCCTAGGCAGTTTTGTGTCAATAGTTGCATCCTAGAAACACATGCCAAAAAGCAGAAAAAATGGCAGCTTTAAATCACTTATTAACATATAAGAAAACTGCCTTGCCCATAAATTTCCAGATTAAGCACCATCACTCATCCACATAAAACACCAAACTTTGTGTAATCACCAAAGCAAACAACAACATAAAGCACCGAAATTTAACTAATTAAAATGAAACCAAACAATCAGATTCACATACCTTATTGAAATCGTTCGGTTCCGATTCTGGGTATGTCTCGGAATTGCCATCCACCAACCCAGCGACTGCAACTAACCGGTACGAGCGTTTGGGCGATATTAATTTCGTCTGAGAGGTTTTCGGCCTGTAAAAAAAAAGTACTAATAGAAATGTTATTTATTTCAAAGTTCGGTAATCAAATTTGAAATTTTAAGCAGAAAATTTAGCAGAAAAAGAGAAAAAACAGAGAGGGCATTTGGGCTTGTGACCTGGTGAGCGAGAAGTCAGGGTACGTGTTGGAGGAAAAAATTGGTTTGAAGAAGTTAGAAGACGAAAGAGAATCGATGGGTCGGGGAGATTTGATCGTGAGATTTGAAAGAGAAAAAAATTTGGCGCCAGAGAAACAACAATTAGGTAATGCAGCCATAGGTTTGATCTTGCGAACTGCCAGCAAACAACTTCCAGGTATTGGATACACAGATATACCTTGTTCTTTTTTTATTCTGAAAATAACTTGACCCCTTTTGTGTTTTAAAATACTATATACTTTTTTTTCCCCTTTTAACTGAAGCTATAAATCTGTGAATATATATATATTATATATGCGGTGGGTTGCAGAGTTACTGATTATGCGAAAACATAATTTTAACAAAGCTAAGTACTTTCAATAACAGAGTCTAATTAATTTGACGCAGAATTTGTATAAAGAAAAAATATTGGAAAGAAGACATGTGCTTAATGATATCTTCTTTTCCTTGGAAGAAGAATCAGTATAAAACTATGAACCATTTATTTTCCAATGTACATGGAACAATAATTAATCAAGTTGATGTGTTGTGTTGTTACAACAACAAGAACTACAACTTGTACAAAGAAAACTTAGGTCCCTATTGGAAAAATTTCGGTTTCTTCGATCCCGAATCGAATTCTGTAATCAACTGCTGCAAATTGGCATCAGTCTTCTTCATCAACTTCATGAAAAGGGAGTGGCACTGTTTTAACTGCTCTAAACTTGCCAGCATTATTTAGATGCTCATTCTCTAACCTGGACCAATTGTAAAAAATTCCCTATTAGACTTCACCTGATGAAAATTACATTTATGTGTGTGTGTACTGATAAAATTCAGAAAAAGAAATTTAGATGTGTTTCTTATTTTTAATTCTTCTTTACCTGTAAAAATTCCATTGGCC
This sequence comes from Jatropha multifida, assembly GCA_948099535.1. Lineage (NCBI taxonomy): Eukaryota > Viridiplantae > Streptophyta > Magnoliopsida > Malpighiales > Euphorbiaceae > Jatropha > Jatropha multifida. The sequence continues at coordinate 106,800 of CANUEX010052547.1, forward strand.
TCTTCTAATGACTTCAAGTGCAGCTATAAATAACCCAGTTACTCTATAGTCAACGCGTTCAAAACTTGAATGCAGAACTGTCTGTAACCATGCAAGTCTGAGGATAAGGTTCAATCCCTGCACAGAAATAACCAACTTTTGTTTAGAATTTACTTTAAAACTTAATACTTGTAATTATTTATAAAGAACTATAAAAAATTTTGCATCTTTCATTTGTGTACTTAAATTCAGACAGCATCTATTTCTGTGTTGTTATCCATCTATTATTCGATAGAAAATGGCATTTTCCATCAATTTTTCTCAGGAATATATTCATTTTTCTCTTTGAAATCTTATATTGGTAATTTAAAATGAAATAGGGAAAGTTGATTTGTCTAATCAAAGAACAGAATAACACGGCAGATGGAAGTGACAATTTTTGACAGATTAATAGTTTTGGCTGGCAAAGTATTCGTTTGCATCGTCTTCTACTTCTGAAAAAAATTTATGTATATATATGTACCATGGAGAAGTAGTAAATGAACTTTCGACGGAGCATTAATTCATTCCTTAGCCAAGGATTCTTGGAATTCATTTGAAGCAAACCCCAATCCTTTACAAAATCCCAGTACAATTGGTAAATTGTTGCAGCACTTGACATAACCACAACAAGACAAAGCCATCCAACACTTCTTTCCTTTTCATATGCTACTTTTGCTCCTGCTGCTAACATCGCTGATACATATTTGCCTAAATTTACAAGGTGGCTTGTCTGTCCTTCATCAAACCATCGCCTTGCGCACTGCACACACAATAAGTTAAGAAAAGAACTACTTAAATCTCAAAATTTCAAATTATTAATAGAAAAAATGGTGAACTATAGAGCTAGAGCTCTCATTACATACTTGCATAGCTCTCCAGTAGTAAGGCAGGAAGGATACTGCATATGCAAGATCGCGGTAGTGCTTAGCCCTCATGCAATAGCCATAGTCTTGTGTTTTGAAGCTTCCGGTTATATAATAGCATGCCACATACTCGAGATTCCTAAGCATCTGAACCTATTAGATACATAAAGAAAACTATCAGTAAATCTAATTATGTCGAGCATTTAGTGCATTTAGTTCGAAATACCGCTAGAAATCTACCTGACTACAAAGTTGATCAGCCATGAAGAAGTCTAGCATCACAACCTGCGGAGACAATTAGTATTTTGTTCAGGATACGAAAATAGAAAAAAAGAAAAATTTGAGAAATATATTACAGAAACTACTTTTACCTTGTATAGAGGTGACAAAATAATGTTCCTAATCACAGAAAGGAAACGGTAACGACTAGACCGGTAGCATATGTTAAAAGGGCAAACTAACAGTAAGAGAAACATCTGCAAATAAAGAAATAAGTAATGTTAGTCTTGGTTAAACAAAGACTTACGTGCATTAAGTAAATAATTTTTCTTTGATCAATAAATTACCAATAGCAGAAGACCGGGAATGGCTTGAACTTGGGAATATGAATACCCTTTTGTAAGAAGTAATAAATGAATAAACATCACTCCAACTACAGCAGTCATCGATACCGTGCATATCAAGAACACATCTCTGTACTTCAGCTCTTTAGCATGAGCAAATTCAAAAATGAAGCTATAATTTATTCTGGTCTTTCTCCACATGAAAATGTTGCAACCATAAAGAAACAAGTGTAGGAACAGCAGGCTGAACATACTGCAAATAGCAGAAAAATTAGTCCTTTAATTAACTGTATTTTCCAAAATAAACATTAAACATCATTTTAAGAGTAATTAACTTGCCTAAGCACAGGATAGACAGTTTCCATGTAGACAGTATCTGGCTGTCGTCTATACATCCCGGTAATATGAGCCATTATTACATATCCAGCAAGGAGAGCAATGAAGCAGCCAGTGAACAATCCTGATGGATTAATTTAGGACATGATTAGATTAATTCTTTTCAAGATTCGATAAATGTAAATTTAAATATTATCTTCGTAATCTGATAAAATTAAAATTAATTATTCAAAGCTGCAAAGTTCAAGCAGCATCACATAATGAAATAAAAATATTTTTGAAATATGAGTTTTCTTTGTCATATGTCCAATATGCAATGTTGGCCACTGGCACTTCTCTTCACTCTTTTCAAAAGTGAACAAAATTACCGATGTTGTCTTATGCTCTAACAGCCTTTTTGTTGTTCAGACATTGGTACGGCTTGATTTTGTATCAAACATATGGTGTGAAATGGGACCTTTACTGCTTTATCATCCACCAAGATAAAGTAATTCAGGCACTGAAACAATTCATTTTGAAAGTCTCTAGTGGCCTAATGGGTCCATACTTACTTTTGTTTCTTTTAAAAACTTATATGTTGTGATCACGAACAAAGCTTTCCACTAAAATGATCGATAAAAAGAAATATTATCCTGTGTTTTTAATAAGACTAAGTTCAATCGAAGATACTTACCAATGAAGAATGTTACACCATGTGATTCTTTATGCTGTTGAGGTTTAAGATATTTCACAGCCTTTCTTCGATCCTCTTGCGCGAAATGTTTGATGAATAGCTCTTCAACTTCATCTGCTAAGTTCATTACCTGTCATTTTTTTCAGACTAATAAGTAAATTTTTTTTTACTGATATACAAAATAACAGGAAATCATAATTTTCTTAAAAAAAAAATTTTCTTTGACAGACAAGCATATCTGATAAATTCAAATTCCATATATACAAAAACAAAAAAGAAAAAATTGTGGTGCAGGAGTAAATTGCAAGAATCGAGATCATTAGCCACTTGACAATGTCGGCGAATAATCAGACCAAATAAAATTGCTAGTGGCAAACATTTAAAATAATTCATCCTATCATATATAATTTTCTTGCAGATTTCTACCAGTAACATTTCTATCCATAACAGGCACCAGATGTTTAATTTTACTTAAATTCTTATTTATTTACCTTGTCTGAGCTGTTAAAATAGGAGCTTTCAACAACTTTTAGATATATAGGAAGAACTTGTTTTCCAGTGACCTAAAGATCAAGAAATTGAAAAAAAAAATTCAGTAAAATCACATTTTTATCAAATCTTCATACAAGAATATAAATGTCCAAAGAAATCAATATTTATGTTCTTACTTTGTCAAACTTCTTCAAAATCTTTATAAAAGCTAGTAAGTTCAAGTTCCTGAAACGTAATATAAGTTATAAACAAGAAATAATTAGCTTCTGCTTATAAAACTAATTAAATCCAATAATTTTTCTTAATTTAGAAAAAGATAAAGTATCAGTAGCTTACCTGTAAGTCTTGAGATAACCTAAACCTTTATAGAGCTCAACAAAAGCTCCTTTAATCATTTTTTCTGCATGATCCAACTTTGTTTTATTGATATGCAGTCTTTTTCCTTCTGGGTTACATTTCCTGGATGACTGGTTAACTAAATCTTCCCAAACTAAATAGCTGATTGCTGAGAAAGTACGAGAAGGATTTGTTAAAGGAATATTTATCTTTAAATTCTTCCCTTGGCAACTGAAAACTCGACTTGAAAGTGTTCTTAATTTGCTATCCTCTCTTTTTATAATACTCATTGATTTGCTCATTTCTTCTGATATTGGAGAATCTAATACTTCATTTTTCTCCAAATCATCTGTGTTCGTTTCATGAACTTGCTCTTCTTCTGTTCTGTCCCTAACAGAGTCCTCGTCTGCAATCAAGAATGTAAAAGATTTTTTACTTTCTGTGTATTAATCAATTTATTTTAAGGACAAGAAAATGTGAAAGGTTATATCCTGCAATTATATGTAAAACGAGTAAATTAATTAGAAACAATTCACATTGTTTTTTTTTTCCAATTCTTGAAATGGATTAATAGGAGTAAATTTTTATCTGTACCACAAGAGATGGTGCAAGATATAGAAGCATCCTCTTTAGAATCTTGAGCAGAAGTCCCATTTTTGAGCTGTTGTTTGAATGCAGTTTTGAGCTCAATGAGAATGTTCATTTGTTTTTTCAAAGAATCTCCTCTTTCTAAGAACTCTTGCTCCTTCGTTTTGTAAAATTGATTCACTTTATTAAGTTGCAAGTCTAAACATGCAAAAAACTCCTTAGCAGCATCAGCATCCTCAAATTGTTCAAGCAATTCTGTCTCGTACATATCTCCTTTACTTGCTGAAGATGCAAGTTTCGTATGAACCTGTTCACACCAAAAGAAACAGTATATTATTTAAAAGAAACAATAAATGAAGTATAAATTTTTTTTTATAGAAGTAGAGAAATATTTGCAGTACGTGAATGGCTCCATGGTCTCTATGTTGATGGGAAAATGGAGAGAACTTCTTAAGAGTTGAAAAAAAGTTATTGTATTGGCGGTGGTGCTCGGTGGTGGCAGCGGCCGCCGTGGTGGTGGTACTGTTATTAAGAAAATGGAAATTCTTGATGTCTTTCTTGAGTTGCCAATAATCAACAAAGGCATCTTTCCATTCAGGCACAAGTTGACCTTCAAATTGCTTGGAAAATTTCACCATTTTGTTTTTCTTTTTCTGGTTCAAGAACTTCAAGAAAAAAAAGAAAAAGAAAATTGGGAGGTGCAATACAAGAGCTAGTTAGCTACAGCTATTTAGTTCTTGAGAATGTGTGTTTTAAGGGTAGCCCAAGATCACAATATTTATGGGGAATGACTGACGAAAAAGAGAATACGATTGATGTACATAAGTACCGATGCTCGATAGCACATTCTAAAATATCCTTTTTGCGCACATATACTAATCCTATATATATTCGTCTTCCACTTGATTAGATGTTATAGTGGCCAAGATTCGCCGGAAATTGACCGAACCCTCACCGGATGTGATTACTAATCCGGCAACATGTTCTGTCATATTGAGATTTTGAAATGGTGGGGGGAATTTAAAGATGATGGATGATGATGGGGGCCATGCACACGTCATCTTCATTAATCAACATGAAAATCTATGAGCCACAGTTTTTAATAAATACGGTACCACACTGACATGACATGGACACGCCTATGTATGTGATATGTTCAAAATATTATTTTAATATATCACTTGCACGTTTGATATATGTATGTTGAGTCATACCTGAAAATGTCCACCATGGAAATTATGTTTAAGGAATTTATATTTAAGGAAGTGTTCAATCAAATTAACTGTTTTGATAGGCGATAACTGTTATAGCTGTTTGAGTAATTTTCAAAAAATTTTAAAAGTTAAATCTTGTAGTATTAATTTTTTATAAAATAAAATAAAATTTTAATCTCTAAACGTTAATTCAAACGCAATGTTATTGAACGTTATAAAAAATAATATTTAATATTTTAATCAGTTATTTAAAAACTATTATCGAACGCAATCCATGTGCTTCTATAAGCAGGGACAAAATTACTTTGAGACTATGCAGAATATACAAATTGGTTTTAGATCGGAATTGAACTGAAATCGGTTTGAATGAGAGGATTTTAGGTCAGTTGCAGTTCTAATTTTGGAGATTAGAATCACTCAAAAATGGTGGAATCATGTCGAACATGAAACCAATGAAATAAAGATGATTCCTATTCCAGGTTCTACGATGAAATAGGCAACCTTGGAATATAACCTCAAAATTCAATCCCCACAAATAATTTTATTTTATTAAAAAAATATACATATTGCCTTCCCATAAATTCTAATAATTCTATTTTAAAACCCCAATATCCAAATCTATTTCTACCCTACAAGAGCTAGAATAAGGGCATATTTGGGTACTTTGGTGAGCAATTAGCTAATAATTATGGATTAACTACCAAGATTAACATAAATTAAAGATGATAGGCTGATTATGTATAAGTTCACAAATATCTCTTCTAATTAGACCACCCAGATTTCCACTAATTTGAGGAAAGCATAAAATAAAAATAAAAATAAAATAGTCCAATTATTCTTTTTTTTTTCCTATGCTTCTATAGTACTCCATTACCTATTAATATTAGAGTTGATAACGTTACATATATTGAAATAACTATCATATAAGGTGCCGTACACATCAGCTATTCATTAATCTATTCCCATTAATTATTTTTTTTAAGGAAAATCTATCCGTCTGAATTAGTATATTATTAATTAGAATTTAAAAGATTCAGATAACCGTAAATGTAATTTTTTAGAATTTATTTAACTAATAATTAAAAATATATATGTAATGGGAAGAGTTGATGCGTGGCTATAAGCCTTTGACTCTTACACCAATTTCCCGATAATGCTTTGATGGGAATATATATAAATCATCATTACTAATCAAGAAAGAAATTTATTAATGGACGAATAATGGCATTTTAGCCAATTATATATTGCTTACCCGAGACATTATGGCCGACTTCTTTCTATTACACAAAATGTTTAGTCTGTATCCAATGTTTATAAAGCCTGCCACGTCATATGAACACTATTTTTTTGTCATGAAAATAGTTATTCTTGGCTTGATCATCATAAAGCTGGTCAGGTATATTTACGTTCTTCTATTTTAGTTTATTCTACCAAAAAAATAATTTAGCCTTATTTCTATTTAATTATGTTTTTTCTTTTCTTTTAATAAATATTTTTCCTTTTCATTTCTTGTGTTTACTTTTCTTCTTTTCACTATTCCAGAAAAAAGAAGTGACGAAAAGGGAGGGAAACGCAAGGCTGAGATAGATTCATATAAAAAAAATATTATTTTTACCATAATTGATGGGAAGATTTGACATAAAAAAGGAGAAAAAGTATTTTATAGCGATAGAAATTCGTTCAGAAAAGAAGAAAATTTAATTTTTGAAAATTTTTTTAATCCTGGCTTGTATTTTTAATATGAAATTAAAATGGCTTTATATATATTTTGATTCAAATATTAGTTTGAACTAACTAGATTCAATTTCAAATAAATTTTCAATTTTGGATTAGATTATTTTTAAAAATTTTGATGTATTCAGTTTGAGCTCATCTAATTTAATTTAAATAGAATTGAAAAAAAATACTCATCCCTAAATGGGGAATTGGATGTTTGCCGTGGAAAGTTTGGGGCCTATACATATATATTGAATTCATAGTCGGGCTATCTACTTCTTTTGTGTCTATTTCAAACAAAATTTCAAAAGCATCCATTATGCATCATGCATACCTTTTTGCAAAGTATTAGGATTTGACTCAAAATCTATGTGAAATTTAGAAAAAAGGGTTGTCTATTCATTGAAAGGATAAAAAATATTTACGCTCTATCGTTCGAAAACCTTATATACCTAAAAAGAATTAGAGTCTCCTGATAGACAGGTAAATAATGATCAACAGATACACTTATATTATTCTCTTTTGCAATCTCGAGCTCTAATTAGCTTTCATTATTAAAGAAAAAAAGGTTTTTTAGTAATAATAATAATGCAACAATCAAGGCTCTATGTTCTATTCTATTGTTCCTTTGTTCCCATATATATAGTGCCACTCACACAAGCACACCCCAACTTGACAACATATCTTTGTAACCCTAAACTACAATATCCTTCCTTGCCCTTGTTTTGTCCCCCTTTATCTCTCTCTCTACAGCAGCCAACTCCTTTTTCCTTCTCTTTTATACTTTTTTTTCTCTTTAAAAAAAAATAAAAGCGTTTAGATGTGATTAATTGTAACATCAACATTAGAATTGTGGAAAATTGACAGCGTGCCTAAGTTAAGGTGCATGGCTGACTCAAAGATTCGTTATAAATTTTTTTGTCGTTCGTGTTCTATCTCTGTCCCATACACACACATATATATACTTTTTACCATTTTGTTTTACTATTTTGGTTGATATCAAGTTCGGGGTGATATACTTTGATTTAGACCGAAATTAGTTCAGAATCGGCTTAAAAAGCACCGGTTCTCAATCGAAAGGGAAAGAGTGGAAAATTTAATACTTGCCATGTTGGCAAGAATGGAAAACTCAATAATCAATAGATCTTGGACATAATATGATATGGTAAAAAGAAATAAAGAAAAAAAGAACACACGATAATCTAAGGCTTTAGGGTTTGTCGAGCCAATTATATGAAATGAAAATGATATATTGGTCTGATTCAGATAGCATTACCCACCTCTTTCTGCTTCTTTTCTTCTACTCATAATAACATTATCATCTCCATATTCACATATTCTATGTTTTATTCCCACAAACAAACGTTAGACCGACCAAACGATCTATCATTCTAAACTGAAAATATCACACTCAAATCCTAATAATAAAATCCATTATCTATGGTATTGCAGTCGTCTGTAGAACTATGAGATTTGAAGTTCGAAAGGAACCAAATTAACTTTAAAAAAAATTATGTACTCTTACACTTTTAATGAAAATAATAATCTGAACTAAATAATTAAGTATTTGGGTTTGAAATTATGTTTATTTTTTTTTTATAATTCTGTACTTGAATTACATTTTAAAATTCATTCCTCTCTTGATTGTAAATGCATACGTATCTTAATAAGTAATTAAATAATATATCGATTAGGTATAAATCACTTAGTGTAGCCATAGCTTGTCCATATTCAATCAAATCAATAATTTAATTTAAAAAAAAGACATTATTTGATTTGGTTCTAAATTCTACAGATTTCATTCCTTATCTTCAATTTTGCCAATAGAAGAAAGTACGTAACTACATAAATTTTTTACTTTAAAATAAAATAAAATAAATGGACAAAGTATAAAAACTCAAAGATTCATTAGCCACTTTGATGATGGATGATGCTTTCTTTATCCAATCTTCACAAACCCTAAAAGTTATTGCTTCCTTTGCATGAGCTTAAGCTCATATATTTATGCTCATCATTCCACGTGTGTGTAGAGGGGCGAAGCTAAGATTTATATTTAGAGAGGGGCAAAAATTAAACATGCAAGTTAAAGGGGAAACAAAGTAGTGAAGTCTATGTTATATATTTTTTAAACGGTCAAGGTTTGAGCCTAGCGATTTTCAACTTACATTTCAGTAATAATTATACTTTTATCAAAATGAAATACCTTTGCAAAAGTTTAATCATAATACTATACTCTCACATTTCATTTTGACGAAGGGCAAAATATTATTGAAATGTCACGATTACGATGGATTTTATATAAAATTTAAAAGGCCATAAAAATAATCAGCGAAATACAAAGTGAAATATTTATACATTTGTCCTTTTATTAATTAGTTAGTGTATGCATCCATGCATGATATTGCAAGAATGAGATGCCAATCTTGAAGCACACTGTAATACTGTAGCTCCAAGATATAAGATCCCCCACAAGGACTTAAAATTCTTATAATATAACAATGTTTGGTTCATATTATTTCCAAAATATGGGAAGGTGATTCTAAGCATACGATTCTTGGTTTATGTCTCTTCTCTGAAAGCACCTGAAAATTCATCGTATAATATCTCAATATCCTTCACTAATTTAGTATCATTATAAATACTCTATTAATTGTTAGAGTAAGTGTATGGTCCATATTTGTTTTAACAGTCCACAGTAAATCTGACTAATTTTCGCTCGATCTCGAAGGTAAAAAGGATTGACTTGCAGGAGTTGTGTTGCGGATGATCGAACCTGTGACTTAAACCATGGTGGTCAATATCGGAAGTGTTTTTTATCACTGAACTACCCTCATTCAGATTATAAATCAATTGATTTTATACAAAATAAGTTAATCGAAGTTAGGTCTTAGCTGATAATACACTGCTTCTCCTTTGGTCATGGCTATGAGAGCATAATTCTTTTCTAGCTTTCTTTTAAAATCAGAAAATGGATTGAATTATCTTCATTATGTCCTCATCCCGCAGCTTGATGATGATTCAAGACGAGCATATACTTTCATAGGTACCATTTGAGTAACAGGCTTCATTTTTTTTAATAATGTCTTAATGCATCGAGGTCGTATATGTACAACATTAGACAGTAGCCATGCAGCCGTAGGATGTCTCCAAGTATATGCTCTACTTTGCATCTTTCATGTGCTATTTTGACAAGCCATATTAATTTCAGTAAGGGATTCTGATTCTTTCATATGTGTTAGGAACCATAAAATCCTCTGGAGAGTTGGGAGAGAATTCAGGATTGGAAAAAGGTATATATATATGTAATTAATACCATAAATCGAATAATACATCTTAATCTTTTAACTTTTATTTGGATGAGAGTATTTTTTTTTAAGGAAAGAAAATATGTGTGCGAAATATATATATAAAAAAAGGAGATTTTCTTTATTTGAGAAAGGGAAGGAAAATAATCAACGAAGTAAACTCTAAAATTATCTTCTACTTGTATCTACATAAAATCAGTCAAGAAAAATCGAAATTTATCTATTCTTATAGAATTATCCAAATATCCTCAAATTTGTAATAAATATCAATTTTCAAATTTCAATAAGGGCATGATTCTCAATTTCTAATAATAATAAAAAGTTTTATTCTTTTTAAATAAAAAAAAAGTATACTTTCTTTTATATTTTGGTATGATCATCATTCAGCAGTCAAACCAAAATTGAACTGATTAAAAATCAACATCAAACTGACGGTTTTCAATTCTAGTTATTCATTTTTTGAAATCAAAATTAGCTATTTTAATTTAAAACTGACAATTTTGATTTTTGACCGTAAAAAAATTTCTAATTTTATTTTAATTTAAAACTTTCAGTTTCAATTTTAATAGAATTGATAATATAATTGAAAATGTTATTTTATAAATTAAGAGATTGCCATCCTGAGATAATTCCACAGATACTGGAACTAGATTTTATTAAGTAGTGCAAATATAGCCGCAAAGAATCATTTAACCAGTACCTTCCATGGAATGTTCGATGTCATGAAGGACTTCAAATGTATTTTTTTAGGGAGACAAGATGTGAAACATTGTATTAGGGAGAAACGGATTCTGCGAATAAGAATAATCTTTATTTCATAATTTTGACGTGTTATGGCATCCATGCATGGTTTGGATTATTTAATTTTCTACCCTAAATTTTGTGTCCTTGCAAGATAAAGATGAATCTAATTATATTTTTTGCACTGCTGTCATGTAGTATGAAATAAGATTGTTGGGCAAGGGGCTGCCATTGATAAATCTAAATTTAGCTAGCTAAGACATAATTAAGATGCTTAAGTTGGAACTTGATTGATCATTTATAAATAAGCTTATCCGGTAGAGTTTTTTTTTTTTTTTTTAAAGTATTAGCGAATGGGATTTGAACTTGGATATATCATCAGGTCGTTTATTTATTTACCGTTAGGGTTTGAAATAAAACGACCTCGTTTTGATTAAGCAAACAACCCTGCTTTCTCTCTCTTAACTTTCATCGTCATCGTCCTCCATTGAAACTGTATATCTAAGTTTATAAATCGGAGTGCCCAAGTCATCAATATAAGATCTTGTATGAGTTACAAAACTTTAATATTTCTCTCTCTCTTTGATGGTAAAGTTTGCATCTCCCAACAGATCAACGGTTAATATTGGTGTCATACAACTTACAAACAATGAGATGAGATGATGAACAGTGTTTTCAAAAATTTAATATTTGAGATAATATACTTTTGAAAAATGAAACTCATGCAGAAAGATGCATGGAACGCCACTAGAACTGGAAGTGTAGAGAAATTTAATCAAAGAATAAAAGAAAATGGGATATTCCTGCATTAGAATTTTGATGCTTCTAATGAACGGTCAGTATTCCAATTAGCTAAGATACAAAATACGTTAATTCAATGTCTTTGTCAAAATCAAGCATATTTAATTGCTTTTGCCCCAACAAAGTTGCACCAAATCTTACCATATAAGCATATATTTATTATTTATTCTTATTACAACATTGAAAAAGAATTCAGAAATAACTCCAAACAAAACAAATTTTTCAGCTTCTATTCTAAATCGAAATCGATGATTTTAAAACCGTTTAAAAATAATAATATAAACTTAGAAGATTAATAATTTTAAAATCACCATCATGCCTAAGCAAAGCTTATTTTGATGGTTTAATTTAGTCTATATATATTTTGATTCGATTTATGGTTTTAATAGTTCAAACTCAACAATACTTTATATATTTTGAGTTTTAACTCGCATTTTAGATTAAATCGATTTGATTTATAAGATTTTTTAAAAATCAACTTGGATTAAAAAATTTTAATGTTTTCTATTAAAATCAAAATTAGCCAACTCTTTTTAAACTAAATCAAACGAATATGGTCAATCAAAATTAGCCTTTTCTATTAAAAAGAAAAACTTTTTTTTCAAAAATAAAAAAAGGTTCCAATCATTGTAAGCAATAAATATTAATTAACAAATACTCATAATAAAATATAATTAAATGCTTCGGTCACTTGATCACTTTTCTTTTGAAAGCTTTTATAATGTAAAAAAGGAATTAAATTAATTATATAAAAAAATGTGCTCTTTATCTTTTTATTTTTCCAAAAGAAACTTTGACCAACTTAAGACACCGCAGCCATAGTGTATATAGTTAGTTAGTTAATTACCTTCCTATGAATCGTCTAAATCCTGCGTTAACGAATAACAGCTAATTACCAAGATTTAGGGTAAGATTCTGCAACTGCAATATTGGCTGCTAAGATGGCTAAATCATTCATTAAATCTGCAATATTGTCAAATTTTTTTAAAATCTTTCTTATCCCGTTTTTTGAATTATTTATATGTTTTTTAGATAATAATCATTATAAATTAAGTTATTAAAAAAATATAGATATTTATTAAATTTAAAAACTACAACAAAAAAATAAAAATTATCTATTAAAAAATATGCAAAAAATTAATTACAATTTTGTTAATTTTTATAATTACTCAATCCCCAATTCGTTTGAAATTAGGGCTTAGTTACTATTATTGTTAATCTTTATACATATATAACGCATTAAAATGTAAAAAAAAAAATAATAATTTGAGATATATCATATAATAATATATATTTTTGGAAATGAATGTATTATATTAAGCTATGAACATATTTAGTTTCCAGTAGTTAAAAGATTCCCAACGAGAAAAAGAATATTCTTTGTAATTGAGAAACCTTTGAAGTTTCAAACTTCTGCTTTTTAAAAGACAATTAGAACTTTTTGTAAAATGAATGGGAAAATGGGAAAATTAATTAGGAAACAGCTCGACTACGGAATCATTGGTGAATGACAAAACTAAAAAAGTTCAGAACTTTGCAAAGTACAATGTCTTATAAGACCCTCAAATCCATAAAATGTCTCTTTTAACTTTATAATTTTAATTTAATAGCACCCCAACTTTTATCGGAAAAATTATTATGCATTTTTTCTACACCTTTTTACATTAATAATAATAATTTTTAGAGTTTATATCTTTTATTTTCAAAATATTGATTTAATTTGTGTTTAAAATAAATTTTTGAATAATAATTTTTATATTTTTTAATTATTTAATAACTATTTAATTTTATTAGTTAAAACATTATATAAAATGATTTTTCAAATTAACAAGCAATTCGAGAATGGTAAGTCATCTTTTTTTCTAGCACGTAATTACAAGAAGCTAACTTTAATTTGGCCTTTTTGACCTAACTTTAAGGTCTAAAACTATCTCCAACCCCTCCAAGAAGTTGGCTTTAAGCTTATAATAATTAAGTTATGACTTATATATAATCCTACTTTGCTTATTTTGTCCATATAGAGCTCTAAACCCTACTTAGATTTAAGACATGGTTCCCTTCTTTATCCAAGAAGCTGGAAATTTTTTAGGCCATTTTCAATTAACCAATTTATAAGTTCATTTTATATATTAAATTATTGAAATTAAATAATCATATATATCGTTTAAATCGACTTATATCAATTCAATTTATCTATTGATTAAAAGTCCATTATTATTATTATTATAAGTAAATTTTGATTAATTAATTACTGAACTTAAATTTCATTGAAAAAATTCTAACCCGTGATTATTTTTAATACATATTTATATTCAATTAACAATAATAAGAAGTTATGAACCAGTCAAAGGATTTGAGTTCTTTCTGGTCAAATCGACCCATTTGACAAATTTTTATAAATAGAGGACAAGTAAAAATTACCCTTTCATGTCATCCCTAGTACTAGACCCGGTATAAACAAAATGGTAAATTCCATAAGCCCATGGGCACATAACCCATTTTCTCTCTCGAAGTCTCCAGATATATATGCTTTTGGGCCATTTGAACCATAACACCCTTAGCATGCATTTCTAGGTAAAAATTTTTCAAGGTCAGTTATGCAAAACCAGGATCACCATTGTTGGAAACGCTTTATCTGAATACTGGCTCGGACTAAGTATGGATTCCCAAAGGAAAAGGGATATTCACTGCAATTGAGCCTTTGAAGTTTCCCAGTTTTGCTTTAGAAATTTTTTGGAAAAATGTGATCATTAATGAGGAAACAGGTCGACTTGGTGAATGACAGATCTAAAAGTTAAGAACTCTGCAGAGTGCATTGTCTTACAAGACAGCAAGAAAAGCAACTCTAACGATTGTAATGTAATAAGATAACTTTATTTTGGCCTTTTTGACCACAACTTTTAGGTCAAAACCATCTCTGCTCCGTCCAACCAAGAATATGGCTTTAAGCTTATAATAATTAACTTACGTTAAGCAATTATAAAAAGTTAAGAAACCCTAAAAATCAAAAAACCCCACATTACTTTTAATTCATCTTTTAGGTTAGAGATGAAGCGGACGGTCGCTGCCGTAAAGTGCCTTTTGATTTAGAAATGAAAGCCTATAGTTTGGTACCCAAAAGTCTCACACCATTACATTCCAATGTCGGGTTTCAATTCTTTTTTTCTTTTTTCCAATTCACAAATCTTTTTATTGCTTTGAATATTGAGGATTTGCATTTCGTAAAATTTTATTGAATGGAATTACATAATTCATAAATTATAAATTATAAAATAATAAATTTTTTTGAGAGAACAATGATAATAGTTATGCTCCTATTAGCTACAATTATTAGCTTTTTAATAATATTCTGAGCTCAAAAACTAAAAATAGCCATGACAATGATTTCTTTTTAAACCGTAACTAAATTCAAATCGAGTCCGTATATCGGTATTAAACTACGGTTAACGGTTTATGATTTCAAACCATAATTAAAACTATTAATTTTGATTTAAAATCGACGGTTTCGATTGGAAACCGTGAAAAATATATTATTAAAGAAACTCTCTTTCTTTTGTTTGATTATAATTTTTTTAAAAAAATTTAGGAATTGTTTAAATTAGCTTATTTTTTCAATAGTAATATTTATTATTATTATTGTTATTATTTATCTTAAAAATCATCTAAAAATGGTTTAGTATCGATTCTATCTTTCTTACGATTAAAATTGACGAATTTAAAATTGAAACGGACGGTATCAGAGCAATGCTCATGTCTAACTAAAATCACAAGTTAGAAATTTTTTTAAAAACTCCCCTCCTATGCTACGCAAGTACTTAGACCCATTATATTATACTGGCCCATGCTTACATAACCCATATCATTTCCAGATATATGCTTTTGGGCCATATGAAGTTAGAACCATAACACCACATATTTCCTTTGATGGTTAGATGGACCTGTAATATAATAGTAAGCGTAGGATTGATTTAGTCCAATCACATGATGCCATCTGAGTAGAACGGATAACACTCGATCAATTTAAGAATGAATCGCTTGGAATCTTGAAATAAAGATAATTTTATTTGAATATCACTTCGGTCTAAATTAACATAAAAAAATATATATAATTAAATGACATAATTTAATATTTTTTTAATATTTTATAGAAAGCCAAAGACCGTCAAAATTAACCAAGGGAGTTAGTAATATTTGATTTTCAACTTTTATCAATTCCAACCTAACTCTGGTCATAAGAGAGATGTAAAAATATTTATCTACACTGAATTTATAGTTTCACCCATGAATTAAATTAATAAAAATAATAAAATTTTAAAAGTTATTTTTATTTTTTTCTTATTATATGATTAGAAATATTTTTGTTTTAATAAAAAATTTTATTTTTATTGATTTAATCCATAGATAAGGTTATGAATTTCATTTACGCATTTCTACTTTAATCAATCCAACCTAACTCTGTTCACAATAGAGAAAAAAAAATATTTGTCTAGACTGAGTCTAAAATTTCATCAATGAATCAAATTAATAAAAATATTTATCAGTGTATGATTAAAAATATTTTTGTTTCAATCAAAATTTAATTTTAATTGATTTACTCTATGGATGTACTTATAAATCCGGTCTAATCTTCAATTTTTATCAATCCAACCTAATTATGTTTATAATAGAGACGAGAAAAATACTTATGTAAATCGAGTTTTTGGCTTTATTTATAAATTAAATTAATAAAAGTAAAATTTTTTTAAAAATTATTATTATTTTATCACTTTTTTATGAACATTCAAAAAATACTTTTATTTTAATAAAAATTTATATTTCTTTTAGTTTAATTTATGGATGGGACCATAAACTTGTTACAGGCAAGTCTATCCCACGAAGACGTTCCTTCCTCTTCCTTTGCCAAAGCAAGACAGGAATGGTGATTGGTGAATTAAAAGAAAATAAAATAAAATTTAAAAACAATTCAAAATAGGATACGACAGAGCTCAAAGACGACAAGAGCAAATGACCAATCCCAAATTTGTAAAAAATTCGCTAACATAGATTTTCCAAACGCCAATTGGCTCTTTCACATTTACAATTGCCTTCAGGCTTCCTCAAGATCTCTTCTTCTTCATCATTTCTAATTTCCATAACCAGAAAACCAGATTATTTCTTAACACAAAACAAATTAATTTTAACTGTTTTTGTCAATCTCGACTCTTTAACAGCTTATCGTTCCTATTTCTTCTTCTTTATAACAATGTCTTCTCCAATTCTTCCTCTAACTGTCAACCAATCTTCAAAATCCTCTTCCTTTCTTGACCCAATACCTCCATCACCAATGCCCACCTCTTCAATATTACTAAAACAAGGGGTTCTTGACGACCCAACTAGTAGGCTTTTGATTTCATCTTCATTTCACGAAGAAATTAAGCCTTTATTACCGAGAACTTCTAGTTTTGCAGGTAATACTGCCACCGCAGACTCTACCTCTGCAAATTCTTATCAACAGCAAAGACGGCGGCGGGTCGCTAGTGATAGTGACCTCCCAGACCTTTCTGATGCCGGTAGTCAGCACCAATCATTTAGTCGTGATGTGGGTCATGCCCCTTCTGAAACGTTTCTGCTTACGAGATTGACCCTCAAACTCTTGAGATATCTCGGGTATTTTTTTTTCTAAAAAATATATTGAATTTTGTGAATTTTCTGTTTTTGATTGATTTTTAGATGCTGAATGACTTTTTTTCCCCTCTCCATTTTTTTTTTCTTTGTTGGTTTTCGTATGCCTATATGAGGTTTGGTTGAGTGAATTAATACATGATATATGGGTTGATTGTTGCAGGGTAATAGAACTTAATCTCTATGAATAAAGAGAGTAAACAGATATAGTACTACTGTAAATTTATTTTCTTTTTGCCCTTCTGTTTGCATTTTGGCTTTGGGAATTTCATTTGTATTTCCCAACTTGTTTCAGATGCTTGCTTAATTTTATCCCAACTATAATGTAGCTTACTGATCATTTATTTTTCATTCAGGATAGGTTACAAATGGATCATGCGATTCCTTGCTCTTGGTTGTTACTCTATGATGCTTGCGCCAGGTCTTATTCAAGGTTTGTGGCATTCATTAATACTTTGCAAGACATTTCATGCACAAAAAATCCAACATGTAATTTGCATACGTTTGAATATCTAACACTAAATTTTTTGTTGCATTATAATCCTCTTATATTTAGATTTTACTTATGAATATGTAATGTTCTATAAATATTTAGTATGGAAAAACATAACTATCATGCTGGTCATTTGCAGTCGGATATTACTATTTCTTCTCCAGTCAAGTTCTGAGAAGTATAGTTTATGGTGATCAACCAAGAAATAGGTGGGATTTCATGAATTTTGCTTATTTTCTTTCACATTCTTGAAATAAGTTCTCACCCCTTGTAAATTTGTAAATCTATGGGTTTTTGGAATGACCCGGTAGACTTATCTTGCAGGCTTGATCTGTATTTACCAAAAAGCAGTGATGGGCCAAAGCCAGTAGTTGCATTTGTAACTGGCGGGGCCTGGATTATTGGGTGAGTAATTTTTTCATTCCTTACCATCAATATTCGAATTTGGGAGCTAATCATTCAACAGCTAGTGGTTTCTATTTCGTTACCTGATTGGTAAATGTATGATCTCTGTTTTGGCTCTGAATCAATATAAAACTAAAAGTGTGTTAGAAAGTCCCATTAAACAATAAGCAGTTGATTGGATATCGCTCTTTTTGATTTGTCTAGTGAGATTCCATAATTACATTGTCAAGTGATATTTTCATGCAATATATTATATATACCCGCTTAATTATCCTTGATGTATTTTGAGGAACTTTTTCATGTTGATGCAGTTATAAAGCATGGGGTTCTCTTTTAGGGAAACAGTTATCGGATAGGGATATCATAGTGGCTTGCATAGATTACAGGTGATTCTCTTTTTCGAGGCCAAAACACACTCTTCTAATAGTAGATGCTATTTTTTTTTTTTTTTAAAAAAAAATTCAAGCTCTGTTCTGGATAAGTTCAGTGATGATTTTCGTCCTTAACTTTTTTTAAACTGTATAGTCACCATAATGGTCTTTTTCTTTTTCCTTTGCAATTATACTTATTTGTTTAATGCTTGAAGACACAACCAACAAAGAAGGATATATATTTTCATGATTGGGATCTCTCTGCAATCCTTTGCATGTTCAGTAGTTCCATTCGATGAAGTGATTATCCATTTTGATTGCGCATTCAAGGTACTTTGATATCGAGCAACTGCTTGTATAATTTCAGTTTACAAGAAATCAAGTTTATGAACCTGTGGTTGTTATATTATTCATCTCTGTTGGTTGAAAGATGCTTCTAGTTTATTTTCATCAAGTTTTCTGTTTAGAATCTTCATTATCCTCGATGTACTTTGGTTGCCTGCAATGAACAATGCAGGCTGATGATCTTTTTTTACTGCTAACTATTTTCTTTTAATGATGAATGTCATATTTTTGTGTTCGAATTTCCATTGGTTCTTTTGTTCTACTTCCTGTTGTAATGCTATTATAATCATGCATTCTGCAATTCTTATGTTACATCAGTATAATTCCTTTGATTTGTGAATGGCTGTGAATATCAAATGATCACCCTAACTCTTGATCTCATAATTTTCTTGTGCATACAGAAATTTCCCTCAGGGAACCATGAGCGATATGGTGGAGGATGCTTCTCAAGGCATCTCATTTGTATGCAATAACATTGCTCAATATGGAGGTGATCCTAACCGGTACTGGATTTTTTTCCTTTCTCAATTTCTTTTTTAATATCAAAGTGTTTAGATTCAATGTACTGGTGAATGCTAATGATGTTGTTATCCCTGTCTTTTCCTTGATAGAATTTATTTAATGGGTCAATCAGCTGGTGCACATATTGCTGCTTGTACTCTTCTAGAGCAGGCAATCAAGGAGTCTGGTGAAGGAGAAAGCGTTACTTGGAGTCTTTCCCAGATTAAGGCTTATTTTGGACTTTCTGGAGGGTTAGCTTTTGTTAAGACAATGCAGTGTCTGCTTGCTTAAATGACCATAAACATTATATAGATTTTTTTATTTGAATTTTTTTTTTTTACAATTTTTCCTGTAACATCTACAAGCAGGTACAATTTGTTAAAACTCGTAGATTATTTCCACAGTCGTGGTTTATATCGCTCTGTCTTCTTAAGGTAAAGCATTTCTTCATTTCTTGTTGAGCTGTAGCTATGCTTCAGTTTCATTTAGTTAATGATGCCTTCATTCTCTGTGTCTCATTCTGATATGCTGATGGCTCCAAATTTTCATACAGCATAATGGAAGGAGAAGAATCCTTACGAAGATTTTCACCTGAAGTAATTGTAAAGGACCTGAGTGTGAAAAATGCAGTTTCTCTCCTACCTCCTATTGTTCTTTTTCATGGTACTGCAGATTACTCTATTCCAGCAGATGCCAGGTCAGTTCTCATGTCAGGAATCTTTTTTTTTTTCATATATTCAGTATTTTTTTATAAATTTAAATGGGTTACTTATGTGATAGGATTGTTGAGGCATGTTGTTTTTATGTTAACATTTATAAATCATAATTCACATTTTTGCTGTTCATCATTTTTAGACACAAGGCAATATCATCTCATGGAATATATAAATATATATTCATTATTTATTTTAGGCATAGGGCAATATCATTGTTAGACTTCTTTGAATTATCTCAAGAATAAGTTTCTGTTTTGTAGCTTATTTTTTTTGTTTAGATGTAATATGAATCAAGTTTTTTCACTTATCATTCTTTAGTTAAGTTGAGTGTATTAGGAAAGTGTATTGACTTAGGATTATTTGCTGGAGTTTGATAAGTTTTTCCTAGATTTCTAATAAAATTATTTTATTTTGTTGAAAAAAAAAAATATCATCTTTTGATGAAAGACATAATTTTAAATTCTTTATGCTGTTCTCTTTGTGATCAAAGATGATTGAATGTGTTTCATTTATGCAGAAATAAACTCTTTTTACTTCAAACAAAAAGTACCCTCATGGAATAATCTCTTTAAGCTACATTAACTATTACATTTGCATCCATAAATATGTGCTTCCTCCCTAAATTTCTGTATACATATTGGCGATATTGGAATTTTTCGTGTGAAGTAAATTTGTTTCTATTAGAACTTCGTCGTCGTTCTTTGCCTTTGGATGCCAAGACTTCTTGTGTGCAAGCTTTTATTAACATCCCTCGTTCCACAGTACAAGTTTTGCTGAAACTCTTCAAGGACTTGGAGTTAGAGCTGAATCAATTTTATATGAAGGAAAGACTCATACAGATGTGTTTCTTCAGGTAAGAGAATTCTCCAAGTTTTGTTGTCCAATAGTAATATTGGTTGCTTATTTCTGCAGTTTAATTTCTGTTTTGGTGCAGTTTCAATGTATGCATAAATGTTTAGTTGTGGGTTTAATTATTTATGTTAATGGATGGATGTGATTAAGGATCCAATGAGAGGGGGAAAAGATCAGATGTTTGAAGATTTAGTTGCCATTATTCATGCTGGTGATGCAGAAGCTGAGGCCAAAGATGCAGTGGCTCCTCCAAGAAGACGCCTTGTACCAGAGTTCATGTTACAGGTGGCTCGTAGAGTCAGCCCTTTCTAACACAACACCAATAAGCTTGTTGTTTATTCTTTCTTTTCACTCATGTACATATCATTAATGCAACTTTATTTTCTATCTATATTAAATTTTATTTTATTTTCAATAACTCTAATTAATTTTTATTTATTATTTTAATATAATAATTGCGCATGTGTTATTTAAGATGAGTATGATAGAAAAGTTATATAAATAAAATTATTCTTTAACCATAATAATTGTTATTTATTAATTTGTGTGAAAATAGAAGGTAAATTATCTTTTTTCTTTTTTTGGTGTAAATCATCGATATCCAAATCCTATTACCAGGGACTGTCTAATTCGGTTTGAGATTTAGTTATAAGTAAGGCTCTTTGACTATGCCTGCAGTTGTGTTTAGTAGGGATCGAACTCTTTACCCTTTCCTGAAGTTCTGTTTAGTGGGATCTAATCCGAAAACTCTTTTCACATGTACAGTCGTGCATCATCAATTGAGCAACAATCTGTAGGTAAGGTGGACTATCTTTTTGGAAAAAAAGGAATATTTTTTATACTAATACAACTAAGAACATTTTTAATGCTAATTTTTTACCGTATTTAATGTGTCATGTGTAATAAAAGGTGTGAATGATGATTTGACTAAATATTTATTCGTAGATGTTAAAATTTAAAAGTCTCTCTCTAATGCACTACTTTCATAACCTTTTGCATCATATTTCTCCTTTTCTTTTTCTAATTCCCAATTTAATTTGCAATCAATTACTACAAAATAATAGAAATTTTATAAATAAAATGTGCGGTTGATAATCTCTATTTATTTTTTTTAATTCGTCAACTTGACATACCAAATAGAATTATCATTAGAAAGCATTTTTTTATGTGACAATTAAATAAGAATAATCCATGTTAGCATTAAAGATGCTGTAATAATTTTAAACCAGATCCAACGTCGAACCCACATGACAACTTTGGATCGGATTAACTGAATCTGTAGCTGTGCGAAACTCTAAAGAACTTGTCAACAACAAGAGTTCCAATTTTCCTTGGAAAATTTTGAAAATGCGTTAGACAATATATGATCTATGACATTTCAACACGTTTCTGTTCAGAAATAACATTCTATGAAACCTCTTTTTGTTTTAATTTTAAGGTAATTGTTTATTAAACCTGTCTAGGTTACAAATTCAAAAATCTTGGTATAATTAAGTAATAAATAACTGAAGTTGATCATATTTGATTCGCACTAAAATATTTTAGTGATATATAATTAAACACGTCACCATACTTTCTCCTCCAAGTCTATATAAAGGGATTAGGCCTTTCCAATTCCTCACAAGTTATAATAAGATGGCCAAGAGTGCTCAAAAGGTCTTCTTTATCTTCTTTATCCTCCTCATCGTTTTGGTTCTCTGGGCGGCACCTGTGTTTTCTGCACGTCAACTTCTACAAGGTAACATCTTATTTTTTCTTTTATAACAGAAAATATTAACTAGTAAATATAATGTTATATTTATTTTAATTTTTATCACTGGGATGATACTGCAAAAAGCTCTTTTTGTTTCATAAAATATTTTTCTGAAATTTATATAGAAGCCCAGTAACATTCCATTAACTGTTAGGTGATTAAACCCAAATGGGATAATTCAATGAGGTTAGGTCGTGAGTTTGATCCTTCACAACACAAAATCTCTAGAGATATCTGATACTATGAAGATATCTGCGGAGAAACAGAATAAAAATTATAATTAGAAAATTAGAAAAAGAAACACATAATGATAATTTCATTTTGTTACGATTATTTATATATTATCAAATTACATCTACATGTTTAGCCCTAATAAACTGAAAATATATATGAATAAAATGCAACTAATAGACTGATTGGTTGTAGGAAGTGATGACTGTATGGTTCCAGTTCCAGACGGACTCAGTAAAAGGGGAGAACCATGTCCAAGTATATCGCCGTCCGGAGGAATCGGCAAATAATGCAGTGATCAGGCAACTTCATATAGTAGTTAATCCGACAAATATAAAATAAAGTCACGAGATGGATGGGAAGTTGAAAATATGTATACATAACTGCTCTTGAAGAAGTTTCTTCTTATTATTTTGTCTTCTACCACCTTTTTTTTAGTACTGGGAAATGAAATTCAAACGGGGATTTACTTGTTGATGTAATTGAAAATGGCACTAGCTATGTTTGGGGAGCTCTTCAGATTATTTGAAGGGTAAATAACTATTTAGTTCCCCTGATTTAATCATGCTTATAACTTCGTTGTCTCTCTACTTCAATATATACACTGATTAGTCATTGAAATTTAACTCCATTAACATTTAAACTATTTAGCCTTTCGTTTAAGAAATATCATTTTTATAATTAAATGAGGGGCTAAATAATAAATTAATTGTAGATTTTTTTTAATATATAGATGAATTTTCGAATGAGTAGTGTTATTTGGGGATCATGGCAATTTAAGGATAGATATAACTTTTAGTGGTTTTGGAGAAATCAATTGGTGGGAGAAGCCCTTGCGTGCCTATTGAAGAATGAGCCGACGACGAAAGGGATTAGGAAAAATGGGATTCAAGATATAAGTATAAAAAAGAAAAAAAGAAAAGAGAAGGAGGGGGACGAAAAATGCTATCCCCACTCGGACCAAGACTTAATTTTTATGGATGAACTAAAAAAGTTTGTGTAGGCCGATCTAAATGTTGGTTAGGTATGCATCTTGTAGTAAGAGGAGTAGTTATGAATCCTGTAGACCATCTCTCTGGGGGTAAGAAATTAATCACTTTTCTATTTATATTTTATAATCTTTTTTTTATAAGGAATCTTTATAATTAATTCTCCATCTTTTACCATCTCTAGTCTATCTATTCTCAATAATTAATTCTCTATTTTTCATCAGAAGAGGCCCATCTTTTGAAGCTATAATGGATTTTCGATCAGACTAATGACGTATATAATACTTAAACTCTGGATGTAGATGCTACATAGTTGGGAAAATATGAAAATAAGAGCTTCTGTTCGTAAGATTTGTGGGATTGTAATTCTTTCTACTTCTCGGGGTATTTGATTTATTCATAATGTGTCTCCTCTCGTTCAAAAATAAAATAAAGATAAAGGACTGATCTTTGAATAGGAAAAAGAGTGGATCCATAGGGTCCCAAATGAAATGGCTTATTCGGAAAAAGCCATATTCTTTGAAAGATCTATCTCGTATATGGTATTGCGTGGTTCCATTCTGTAAGAATTTCGAATCATTCTCTCGAAACTTATCCTCTTCATCATAAATGATCTACTTGCCCCGGGAGAGTTAGAGTCGAAAAGAGGATTCCTTATTGAGCCGGGATCGCTAACTAATACTAATCGAATAGGTCTGTTAATACCCCATAGGCTGAGGAGCAAAAGGAGGAATCCGCCTGAGGAGGGGCTCGCGTCTAATTAGTTAGTTTTTCCATTTTGTCTTCTTTATGATATGGAAATAAAGAGAGTTCCGTGAAATTTAAACTCAATCTTGATTTTTCGGTTGGAAAGAAACTTAATTTTGAAAGAAAATGTATGTATTAAATATATTTTCCCACAATTAATTATTTTACTTCACTTTATCACATAAATTGAGCGTCTCCCTCTCCCTCTCCCTGCACTTGCACTTACTTCTTGTTGTTCTTGTGCCTCATCATCAATAGAAATATCTTATCTACCTCTGCCTCTAGCCATCATAAACTAATTCCTGCATCTATAAATATTAAGACAAGTTCAACTCAAAGAAAGCATGAATGTGATAGAAAGAATAATTAAGTCATGGAAATTAATAGTACATGCTCTTGACTCCCATAACATGACAGATTTCTAGCTTGGCCTATCCCACACGTTTGCCAATCTCACACCTAATGTCTAAATTGGCCTATCCTACTTATGTTATGCAAAGCCAGAGTAACCTTCTTGGAACCTTTCCAATAACGTTTCTCTTTGTATATTTATAAATATAATTTTAAAATTGTGTCATACTATAACGAAATATTTATAGTACCATAAGTTTATGCATAATGATTCACATTTGTTGATTTTTCTTTCTAAAAACAAAATACACATTTATTGATTTCATACATAATCATTCAACTTGTAGATAGTGTTATGGATATTATATTAATAATGCACATAAAATTTGTTAATACTACTAATAGAATTTCATCAAAATATTTGTTAATGGACAAATATGGTCCTAAAATGTATTACTTTGAACCGTTAATCACAATTTAACTCTAATTTTAGTTGATTCAATTTCGATTCAGTTAGGGTTTATAATCAAATCTTGCTCATGCCTGACAGAATATACAAAGGTTTTTTTCCAAAGTATTTATGAGATGGTGAAAGAAGTAAATTCCTAGTTCTTGTATTGTCTACGTCAATAGCAGCGGTCTGAACAACTTGTCGACAGCGAGAGTTCCAATTTTCCTTGGAAAAAAAATTGTAATGTGTTAGAAAATATATGATTTGTGACCTTTCAACGCGTTTTAACTAATACTAGTATTTACGTGTCAAATTAAAATTTATGTCAATCAATATATTTATATTCTTAAAAAAAATTGTCAATCAATATATTTAAACAATGTTAGAGACAATTACTCACAAAAAAAACTCACATCCCATCGTTTATATTACATATAAACGTAGAAATAAAAAATAATGAAATTCAATATCACCTTAATAAAATTAATAATATCTTAAAATGATTTAATTACAGTCAATTTAAAAATTATATTTTATACTAATAAGTATGTAGATAAATGGTTTAATGCTCTTCTCAATTAAATGAGTTCGAATGTTAGATTTTCATGGCTGGGACAAATACTCGATGACAATACTTTATCCCTTCTTAGACTAACGCGGTACGAATAAGATTTAATTTTAGCCAAATTAGCTCGAAATACTTGTTGTTAAAAAAAATTATATTTTATTATTTAATTGGATATATTTTCTAAAAATTATTTTTTAAATAAATATATAGAATAATAAAAAGGAAAAAAAAAAGTATACTTTTGCTTCTCTGTATGATTAAGAGGTTTTTTGGCATCATAGAAAGCTTCTTTTACGTAATCTTTTCTTTAATTAATTAATTAATTAATTTATTTATTTTAAATTTGAAATTTAGAAAAATGTAAAAACAAATTAGATCCAATATTATTTGCTTTCTAATTTCATTTATTGACTTGGCTATAATTCTTTTTTTTTCTATTAATATCAAATTTCATTAAATTATAACATATGGTAAAGAATAGATTGATTTTTGAATTTAAAATTGATAATTTTTTTAATATAATCTATTTTTTATCATATATTGAGTTTAAAAAAAGTTTTATTCTTAATAATTATTTTTTATTTTTTTCTCTATTACTGAATTAATTTATAATTTAATTTAGTAAGAAATTTATCTCCCTTATAATTGATAGATGGTCTCTTGTTGCATTAAATATTGTTAATTTTTTTAATATTTTTTATTATATTCTAAATCTGTTGACTTAGAAGAAAATAGTATTTATAAAATTAAAAAAAATTATAACTATATATTTTTTTTTTAATCATTTTTTAGATTTCAATAATTTTTGTGTACATGAATATATTCTTTTTTTAAAATACTGGATAACTAATACTTTCATTATAGCCAAAATAATTATCATTATCAATTCAGATCATCTGTTCATCTCTTTTCTTCGTCTAACAATAAAAATAATTTATTAATATTTTTTATTATAGTTATATATAGATATTGATTTAGGATCAAAGAAAGAGTGTTGAAAATTGAATAATGACTTGATTTTCTTTCTGAATATTTATAATGGTTTGAGAATTTACATTTATAAATTAAAAACTGAAAAATTAAGTTTAACGATTAAGTTGAATTTTATTTTAAGACTATTACGTTATAAAAAATAGAATTAAGTACATAAAAAGTAACATTAAAAATAATTTATACGACATAGTTCATTACAAATTAAGCAATTATGTTTATTTTAATCTAAATACAAATTTTCACTATAATATTATATAGATAAAAAAATTAAAAGAATATAAATATATAACGAGCATAGTTAATATGTTCATAAAAAAATTAATAATTTAATAAAAAATATATATTTTCTTTAAAAAATAAATAAAATATTCTTGTTATAATTAATTAATAAATAAATTGAATTAAAGTTAACTATTATTTTTGTTTTGTGATGGACAATTAAACACGTCATTGGAATAACTACTGAGAAGATAGTTCCCAGTTCCTTACAAGTTATATAACAAGATAGCCAAGAGTATTGGAAATGTTGTCTTTGTCTTCTTTATCCTCCTCATCGTTTTGGTTCTCTGGGTCGCACCTGTGTTGTCTGCTCGTCAACATCTACAAGGTAATAGCCTTTTTTTCTCTTCAATTAGTAAATACAATAATATTTTTAATTTAATTTTGATCAATCATATAAATCTCCTATTGTTTCACAGAATATTTATAGATTTAGAATCTGATATTTGAGACAAGTGCACTTAAAATCATTAAGAAATTATTTATTTATCTTTATTAAATGAAAATTTTCACTATATCATGAATCTAAAAATTACTACAATTAAAATTTTTAATAATCCTTAAACTATAGATAAATATAAAACAAAATACGTAATAAATTATATATTTATTAATTTAATTTTTATGCATGTTTGGTGATATTTGCTTTATATTATTATCAATTAAAAAAAGAAATTAATTATGATGTTTGTAGGTTCCCGCATCAAACATTTTCGATCAGCAAAGTTATTTTATTAAATAATTTAATTTATAAAATTAAATTAATTAAATGCTTTGAAATAATTGAAAAATATGTAAATTATTATTTCAAAAGTTATGATAACTACGTATCAAATTAACATTTTATGTATAAAATTCAAAACCCTAAAAATTATTATTGTTAGCATGGAAATACATGCAATATTACTTAATTTGTAAGTTTAAATACACAGCCCGTAGGTTGTGAATTTATGTATTTGGCTATTTACATGGAGATTGAACTTTAAAATTGAAAAGATATTTCTTGGGCAACTAAGTTAGTTGTGGTCTGAGTTAGTCGTGGAAGGGTAGCTATTACAATAAGTAGTTGAAGCCCAAGATGAATAACTAACTTCCATGGATATTACCCTCAACAGCATTCTCTACTTTCTTGTTTAAAATCGAAGTTTCTGTACGCTCTTTTCTTGCATAACAACAACAATGGCTCAGAGAAATAAGAAGTTTACGATGATCCTCCAAATCATAATAATTCTGATTTTGGCTCTGCTTCTGTCATCCATAACTGCTCAAAAACAGCCCAGTAAGTATATATTGCACCTCATTTATCAATCCAACAATTATTTTTCAGATATTATAAGTAATTAATTAATATATAAGTTCATCAAATTATTTCAATTTCAGAATTAACTCTAAAAATGAATTAATTTGGCATGTGAAATAAAATGATCCAATTTGACAGTTATTTGAGTGACATATATATATATATAATTGTTGGTGTTTGTAGAAAGTTGCATAGATGCATGTCCAGGCAAGTCACAGCCCGGAGGACCAGGGATGCGTCCATAAGAAGCTCAAAATTTAAATTATATATGTGAGCAATTACACCTAATTTTTCTTGTCGTTGATCTTCTTCTTCTTCTTCTTTTTTTTTTTTTTTACCCTTTTAAATAATGTTTGAAATGTTTGAACTACCAACTCTAAGCTTGTATTCAAGGCTCTTAAAATCCCAAATGATGTACGAATAATTTGGAAATTAGTTTAACTCATCTGTTGCTGTTCTGCAATTTCTTAAGTACCAACTAGTTCTGCAATAACTAGTTGTGAGTTGTCACATCCTATTCTCATATTAATTAATGAACCTGATGAGACCTTCCTGGAAAGGTTCCATCCTCAGAAAGTCGTGGAATAAGTTTATAAAATGAAAATTCTGTGGAAAATGATGGCCTTGCATCGTCATTGATAAGGACAATTTATCTACCACATATTGTTTATAAAAAGGCCCACAATATTGCTGCAGGCAGTTCCAAGCTCTTTGGATATGGCTAATGATACTCATCACAAGGTTTTCATTGCTCTCTTTATATTAATCTTCATCATTTTTGTTCTGATAGTTCCGCCAACCTCCGCTCGTCGGCTTCTAGGTATGTATGGAATTCATTCGAGTACTGAGTTTTTCTTTTGTTCATTTTTTTCCCATGCTTTAATATATTATGACTTAAAGTTCGGAGATGACTTAGTATTATAAAGGAGCAACTCTTTGGTTGAGTTTGGATCTTGTGCTCGTTTTTTTTTACCCCCTTAATTTCATAAATTGACGTTTGAAATTGGATATGTTATACAATCAAGACATGTTCGGCAATATTAGTCATTTCAGCAACTGTAGTAATTATTAATTATTCTACAAGGTGAAACATAATCAATTTTAATTTAGGACAGCTATTCGAAATGTTAGTGAAAGACGGGATTTGTTATCTCGTGTAATTTCATCTAGAAAAAATATTTGAGACAATTTTTCATTATCTAGCTCGAATAAGAATTAAACAAATCAAACGGATCCATATCAAAGCTTAAAATCTGCATATAACATTCAACTTTAACTCAATTATACTATATCCCGATTCCTTTTCTTTTTAATTTGATTATAATCAATTGACAGAAAAAAGAAAATGAATTCTGAATTCTCTTATTTTTTGCACATGAGGAAGATTGACTATGATTTTTTTTAATGAAACTTGACCATTTAAATCTTTTTAAAATATTATCTAATTTATTTTCTAAAATACATACAGTAGAAAAATCAAGAAAATTTCATAAATTCATAGATTTTAAATTTCGTCAATTTAAACTACCTTAGCGTAACTTTTTTTTAATGAATCAATTATTGATATTTGTAGACTGCGCCATTAGTCCATGCGGCAGTGGGTCACCACCAGGAGGATCAGGGAAGCGCAAATGAGTGCAATCCATACACGAATGATATTAATTATAGTTTATCTATGAGAATACCAATCAGATAACGTGTGATTGGATTTTTATAATAATTTTACTGCATTATTGTTGATTTATATGCTTAAAAAATTATAGTTTTTGAAATTATTTGTAAATAGTTTCTTTTATAAATAAGAGAAATAGAAATATGATATACATAAAAAATCTCAGATTCTGTTAGATATTTTAATTTAATCGGTATTGTAAAAGAAATCCAAGATAATTTTCTAGAGGACTAAATTAGCTGTGGAAGAGTAGCTATTACAATAAGTCGTTGAAGCCCAAGATGAAGGATGAACTTCCATGGATTTTAATTATCATCTGCAATATTTGTAGAAATGGATAAATGCCTTGTAAGGGGGTGCGGCAGTAGATCGCGACTAGGAGGAACAGGAAAAAGCAGATAAACCCATCCGTATCCCTTTGGAGGCTTACGTGAGACGTTCGGTATAATATTTTGGTAGCTGTTAACTCTTTTAGTTGTGTTTAACTTTTAACGTTTCATTTTTTAACTGTTTGTACAGTAAACGTTAAAAGTTAAGCGTTACATGAGTTAACTTTTCACAAAAACGCTACTTCAATTTCTAAAGGTTAATGCAAACTATATGTTTATTCAATAACTTTTTAAGTATTATTTAGAGTTTTAATCGGTCAAAACTCTAAATATTATTCAAAAAGCTGTTTGCATAATACAACACTAGTATGTTTTATTTTATTTTAAGATTTTGATCTCGTTATGAGTTCATTCTTATTGACAGAGCTGCAAATAAAGCAACTGACCTTTTAGCTAAATAAAGCATGCCTTAAAAATATTTTGTCCGTGAATCGAATATGCAATCCTTATATTTTTTTATCTAAAATTTTGTATTTAGATGCCAATAAACTCTATCAATGAAATTATATTTCATTCTATTAAAAAAAATGAAAACTTGGTGCATTTTCAGAAGTAATATTTCTGAAATATTATCCAACAATGTCATATCCTAATTGGTAAAAGAAAAGTTTTCATCTTTGAAAAAACTCGTCGATGAACAAAATCAATAACAGTGACATGTTCACGAGGGCACTAATTTATGAGTTGCAGAAGTTCAAAATAACAGAAAAAAAGTATGAGGTCCAGCTAATTCGTAAAGTCAGCAATTTAGGGAATTGACTATATAGCAAAATTTCAATCTAGCGTGCTGTTGAAAATTACAAAAAAGGAAAAAAAAAAAAAACAAGTAGAGCCCAGACCATCATCAGTACCCTATATAAATCAAATCAATATCCCCATTAGTTGCAGAACTTGCAAACTAGAAACCCAACCAGAAAACAAAATGAAGAATAATAATAGTAATAACCCTTCATCTTTCCTCATCATCATTTACTGCTTCCTCTTGTTTCTTGTTTTCCACTCCATCCCACAAGGTCAAGCTTCAAGAAGATTATTAGAAGATACTGATTGTCCAAGAGGTAATATGTATATATTATTTGAAAATAATACTAATTTTTCTAATTTTTTCATATTTTAATTTCTGCTTGTAAATTCTAATAATTGCAGGCCAAGCGCCAAGTCCTACACCAGTAAATAAAGTAACGTACAAAAGCGCAACAAGAAATGGAGCTCATGCTGGTATAGTTTGTGTTAATGGAGAATCAAGGTCTCAAAGTGGTGCACTCCATGATAAAGATGACAACCCAGTAATTGTAGCAACTAACCATACTGGTTCTTCAATTGGTTCCATTAATGATCCTTCTGGTAAGCCGAAGATACAAGCGGTCAATAATACAGATTACCAAACTGCTATAATTAATGGCAGTGATGGAAAACCAAAAATTGAAGTGCACAAGTACACCAATGGTACGTCTATAATATATTTTTTAGGCGACGATGGGAAGCCACTCTACAATATTAACTATCTACCTCCGCCGGAAGGTGAAGGGTCAGGCATGACAGCTCCCGACGGTTACTCTTTCACTCCTCCGATGTTGGAGGTTCCGCTTTCTCCTCCTGCTAGTCCCAACTAGCTACACAGGAATTATGAAAAGTTTTAAGAACAATAATATTATGTAGAAATTTGCCTTTCATATTTTTCATGTAAGGTAATGGGAATTAATTATGTTTGCAGCTTGTTTATGGATTTGATAATTATATGTACGCTATCTTGATTATCAATAACTATGTTCTTATTCCATTATCAATAACTATTTGTTCTGTATCTATGCAACCTATATATTACCTGTGTCATTATTTCTTTTACTCTTAATTTAACAGACACTGATTGAAGGGCTTTAACTTGAATTTTCCGACATACATTGTTCAATTAATAAAGATTGTATCAAGTTCTTAGATTAGTATATTGTTGAGTGTTATTCCACATTGGTTGGAAATGAAAAAGGTCGAACACATTACAAGTGATGGAGGGCCATAAATTCAACGGTGGCTAATCATTTTAATAATAGTTGAACTTCATCACAAATTCAAATTTCCTGCATCGCCTCTGTGTTCTAAGTAAATATTCTCTAAGTAAATTATTTTCTAAACATGGACAGAGTCCAAAAGAATATGTTATTTCTTCATATTTTTTTAAAAAATTTTTAATATTATAATTAATTTCTACATCAATGATATTTATACAATTAAATTGATTTAATAATAAAATATTTTAATAATTAAACAAGATAAATAGCAAATTTTCATATCAATAAAGATATAATATAATTATAAGATAAAGAATTTGAATTTTAATGTTGACTTAGGTCAAGTCATTGTTATTTTCCCTTCGCCTACGGCCATCTGAATCTGCCCAACGAATTTGTTTGTTCCATTAGAATACTTCTTGCCGGGATTAATTGGTGACACCGAGTGCTAAATAATGACTTGCCCTACAGTAGTCATTGTTTGTTTCCTCTACAAATTTTTTCGACCACTTCTAGAAAATATATGTGATTTCTTCAACTGATTTTTTTTTTAATTTAAAAGCATATAATATTATATCTAATTCTTGAATCATATGAAATTATCTGATAATAAAAAAAATCATATTCAATTTTTTTTAAATTACTGGTATCTGAACCTATTACCAAGAATTCGACTAATTCGATTCAGGATTTAGTTAAAGTGAAAACTTTTTGCCCCTCTCTGCATTCACAACTAACCCACAACCCATAAGTATAAGATATTCAATTTTAATAAAAAAAACATAAATAGCAAATTCTCATATCAATTAAGATATTACAAGATGAACAAATTGAAGTTTTAGTATTGACTTAGGTCAAGTCATCGTCATTTTCCCTTTGCCTCTGGGCATCTGAGTATGCCAAATAAATTCGTTTGTTCTATTAGAATACATGTTGCCGTGATTAATGGCAACAATATTGACCGCTAAATAATGACTTGATGCCTACACAACAATAACTGCTACAATCGTCAGCTTAACTACCGCCATCTCTCACAGAAACCCAAAAATATCTTCTACTTCCGAAAAAGGAAGTTTCTTGCCTACACCCGGTGTATGAGTGGTCCAACACACTAATAAATCTTTCATCTCGACTTGTAATTATTTTCAACATGCACGAGACTTGACTTTGCATAATGTGGGATTCATCTGCAAACTATTGATTATATATGAATCATGAGTCATTATCTACCTTCAAGGCTATATATATATGGATTGCATTAAGCATGTACTTTATGAGCCTTGGCAAACAGATTGCAAGAACTAGATTAACCATACACAATGAGAATCAATAAGGCTTTTTCCTTCCTAATAATCATTTGCTTCTTTCTTTCAGTGTTCTTGCACACCATTCCACAGGGTCTAGCTACAAAAAAATTATTACAGGATATTAATCCTCCAAATAGTAAGTATTCATTCTTGAATTTGCCAAT
Organism: Jatropha multifida; assembly: GCA_948099535.1. NCBI lineage: Eukaryota > Viridiplantae > Streptophyta > Magnoliopsida > Malpighiales > Euphorbiaceae > Jatropha > Jatropha multifida. Next base: position 140,993 of record CANUEX010052547.1, read on the forward strand.
CTTTCTCTGTGTCTATATGTGTGTTTGTTGTTTCTTTTTTTATATATAATTAAAATGGTGTTATATTGGGCAGGTGATAATAATATGACAGGAGAAGGATATGGATATAATAACACAGAAAAAGGACAAAGTAGAATAGGAGTTCAGGGAAGCGAAGACGACCATGCAGGTTCAGCCCATGGAGATAGTCCTCCTTCGGAAGGGACAGTGCAAATGCGACCTCCAACAGCACTAACCAAGGTTGAAACTGAACACTCTCAATACTATAGCCCGCCGGAGCCCCAGTACCAAGGCGGCTTTTATTTCAGCCCTCCAGACCAGGAGTAGACCTTAATTATATTTTGTATAATATTTAATAGTAATTGATGGATTTTAGTTCTATTATCGTCTCTGGTAAGTACTTCGGATTTGATTTTAGCCCTTCCATTTTCATCTTTTTAGAAAATAATTTGAACCAGCAGAATTCTTTCGCGCTTTCAATAGTTTTGCTGCAAATGGGCTTTTATGTGGACTGCTTAATTCAGTTGCCTGGAAGACAAGAAAAATGACAGGTTGTGCATTTGTCTTTTTGATATATGGTTTGGCTAGTTAATGAAGACGACAAATCGTCTACTTTTTTATCAATGTGAAATCATATAAATGTTTCGTATAAATTCATGGTGACATGAAATGATATTATAAAGTTTTATGTAATAATTGTATTTTTACTTTTTTGTAATAATTTTTCCGTTTAATATAAATGATCTTGAAAGAAATTAATATTCTTTATATTTATATTATCAAACGCAGTGATAATTCCACCTCAACCACTGTTACAACTTGCTCGCCCACCCATTTACTAGCGTTACTTTCAACCCCGCCGCCGCCGCCGTCATCACTGCACCGTTGCCTTCACTGCATAACCTCTAAATTCTTGCCCGTATCTTTGTGGCTCCCTCCAACTGCTTCACTTTCATATTTTTCACAAAAACAAAAGAATTTTCAATTTTGAATATATTCCAAACTTGAAAAGTTAATTTACAAATGAATTCTATCGCAGAATTTATTTATAAATTTTATATTTTGAATTTATTAATTTGCAATCACTTCTCTGTCTCCTCTTTAATTGCAAACGATGGCCAATCCTGGAAGAGGAATGTTGTGAACTTTTAATGAGAGAGATAGGAATCTTGTTCTCAAAATCCCGTTGAGTGCTGTTTGCAAGACTGACAATTGGTTGTGGAAGGAGGATAAGAGGGAATTACACGGTGAGATGTGCTTCTAAAAGGTTGGCTTCAGCTTCTGTTTATCAGTCAGCCTCATCTGATATGGCTCGCTTTTGGAACAAATTTGGTGTCTGAGAGTTCCGCCGAAGGTGAAGAATTTGATTTGGCGAATTGGTAATGGTTGTTTTCCTGTCAGAGGTCGGTTAATTAGCAGAGGTTTGGATATTGATGGTAACTACCCCCTTTGTAATTGTGATATGGAGTCCTTGCTTCATGCGTTTGTTGTTTGTCCTTACGCACAAGAATGTTGGATCTCAATCTTGCCAGGTGCTTTTGATATTTTTCAGTTGTTGAATCCTAGTTCTGTTTCTGAGTGACTGGTTAACGTGTTTATGGTTCATTTAGAATCAAATATAGAGTTGGTTTGCATCATGCTTTGGGTAATCTGGAAGCATCGAAATGCCGTTTTGTGGAATAATTCTGACGTTTCTGCGGCTATTATGCTAACTCAAGCTGCAAACTAGTTGCAAGATTGGCAACGTGCCCAATTAAAGGTTTCTGTCCCTCCCTGTGCTTCTCGGTCCAGCTTGATGAAGTGGACTAGACCAGCTGCGTCCTTCTTTAAACGCAACTCTGATGCAACAGAGCATCAATCCTCTCATCAATCCTCTCACGTGGTTGACAAAAAAGAAAGTAGAAGATTGAGATCCATGATTTCCTAACAATTGACATATTAATTTGCATTGATGAGTTTAAAATAACAATTTTTATTTCATTATTGCAAGTCAAAGAAGCTGACTTGCTTCACATACACCAGTCACCCAAGGTCATGGTTGGTTGCACACATATTTGACTGAACGAAAAAAAAAAAAGAAAAAAAGAACACAAAACAACTAATTAATAATTCTTGTTTTCAATTTAACTGCATATATGATTTTCTTCACACATCATCTGCAAGTCTCCGTTAGTTAATCAGTTCTTCCCTGATTTGCTTCCTTTTCCCTACGCAAAATTAAATTTCATTCAAAAATATTAATAACCAGATGCAATTTATATATTTGGATACAATGAAATTAATCTTTGTACATATGTGTATTATTTTTGGTTCAAAAAAGATTTTATAAGAATCAATCAATAAGTTTTTGTTCTAAAATACTCCAAGAGAGGTGGATTAACATTATTTATAAGATAGACGATCGACTAGTAACAAATAATAGATAATTATCGGAATTACCTTCTTCTTGGATTCCTTTGGTGCAGCCTTCTTGGGGGCAGATGACTTGGAACCTGAAGATTTGGAGGCACCATCACTAGCTTTGGCTGCAGGTTGGCTCTTGGCCTGCCCAAAAAGTTGAGTGCCTACAGATTTCTCAGCCTTCAATGATGCCATTGGTAAACAAAGAGAAATAATGGGTTTGTGTATTTAAATTAATTGTGGCTTATGCTATATATGCACCATTTCAAATAAGGTATATATACACATTTAAAGAGTATAGAGTTAGTTAAATGTGATAGAGGAATTAGAATAAGACTGTAAAAGACAGAAGATGATAAGAGGATGGTGGAAGGTGAAGAGGATGGAATAACTGATTTGGAGGATAATGGCATTAGATGCTTTCTTAGCAACCATCAATAATATCATTGGTCTTATATCAATTTTGAGGAATATTTTCATCTTCGAAGAAGGCCTCATTTTGGATTTCTCCCACAAAATGCCTCCCAAGTTAGATGTTTATATGATTAACAATATTTCAAGAATAGGATTGGAATTGCCAATTAGACATATTAAATTAAATTTGATATGACTTTAACAGAATGAATCTAACTGAATTCATCTTCTACCATGAATTGCCAACATAAATCCTTTAAATTCTTACCCAATTTTCAGAAAAAGTTAACAGATTTAATATTAAAAATAGTTTAGATTATAAATTTTTCATATATTTCAAAATAAATTACGCACCACTTCTCATATATATAAAATTATGATTGTTACTTAATCATGAAGAATGGGAGAGTGATGGTTGAGTTTGCGAGAAGCTCATGATATTGGGCTTGGCATAATATATATTATAGTTAACAATATTAACTGTGGGCAGTGCAAAGTTATTATTAGTGATAACAAAATATAATTTTCTCATATCTTGTTTTAATGAGAGCTTTTTGAGATAAAAGTAGATAATTTGCGTGTAAGTTGTACTTTGCTTTTAGTATTCAATCCTTTATATAAAAGAATAAAAGGTGAGGTAGTGGAAAGAATCTCTTCATTACTAATTGTGTCTTTAGTTGAGGATTTTAAGGGATAGTGGATAAGATATGATTTTATTAAATATATTTATATACCAAATTAATAAGATATTTTATTTTATTATCAAGAGTCCCCCAAAAGGGTTTGGTCATTTATGTCCAAATGTGCATGTCTATTACAAACTGTTTGTCTGTGTATTTGTTTTAGTCTATCTATCAGAGAGCTTGTTTTAAAGCTCAGCCAGAACTCCTTAACTCCATATATCAAAGAGCTTGTTTTGAAGCTCAATTAGGACTACTTAAGTCCGTACGTGGAAGAGCTTATTTTGAAGATCGACCAAGACTAGTTAAGTCCATATGCGAAAGAGCTTATTTTGAAGCTCGATCAGGACTGTTTAAGTCCGCATATTAAAGAGCTTATTTTGAAGCTCAACCAAGACTGCTTAAGTCCGTACGTTGAAGAGCTTATTTTGAAACTTGGCTAGGACTACTTAAGTCCATATGTGAAAGAGCTTATTTTGAAGCTCGCCAGGACTAGTTAAATCCATATATGAAAGAGCTTATTTTGAAGCTTGGCTAGGACTACTTAAGTTCGTACATCTAATAGCTTATTTTGAAGCTCGCCAAGACTAATTAAATCCATATATGAAAGAGCTTATTTTGAAGCTTGGCTAGGACTACTTAAATCCGTACATCTAATAGCTTATTTCGAAGCTCGCCTAGGACTGCTTAAGTCCATAAGTGAAAGAGCTTGTTTTGATGCCACGCCCTGACTCCAACCACTAGAGAAATTATTCGCTTTGAATCAAGCTGATTTCATCCTATACTAGATCGGTAAGACCAGCATAGTTTTGTCCTGTAGGTAAAATGGAAACTTTCCAGAAGGTTACCAATCCTAGAATTTCTATCAAACGAGCACGCTTAACCCTGGAGTTCTTCCAACTCTCCAGCAATTCCACCAAAAGGCGCCTTTAATGATTAGTTTCCCCTTTTTTGATATATAATCCGATTCATTTCTATGTCTCGCATTCCACTACCCTAGCTAGCCTACCATCCTAGAAGCTCACTAGGAGATCTTGCTCTACCTGCCCTCTTAGGATCGCTTTGTCGGGTCGGGATATCACATTTAAAGCTTAGCTAGGACTGCTTAAGTCGATATGTGAAAGAGCTTGTTTTGAAGCTCGACCATGACTACTTAAGTCCATATGTCAAAGAGCTTGTTTTGAAGCTTGGCTAGGACTACTTAAGTCCTTAAGTTAGAGAGCTTGTTTTGAAGTTCGGCCAAGACCGCTTAAGTCTGTACATTGAAGAGCTTATTTTGAAGCTTGGTCAAGACTGTTTAAGTCCATATGTTGAAGAGCTTGTTTTGAAGTTCGGCCAGGACTACTTAAGTCCATAAGTCGGGGAGCTTGTTTTGAAACTTGGCCAAGACTGCTTAAGTCCGTATGTCGAATAGCTTATTTTGAAGCTCAACCAAGACTGCTTAAGTCCATATGTGAAAGAGCTTGTTTTGAAGCTCGGTCAGAACTACTTAAGTGTATATGTCAAAGAGCTTATTTTAAAGTTTAGCTGGGACTGCTTAAGTTTGTATATCAAAGAGCTTATTTTGAAGCTCAGCCAGGACTGCTTAAGTTCATACATTGAATAGGTTATTTTGAAGCTCAGTCCAGACTGCTAAGTCCATATGTAAAAGAGCTTGTTTTGAAGTTCGGCCAAGACTGCATAAGTCTATAAGTCGGTGAGCTTTTTAGAGTTCGTTCAGGATTGCTTAAGTCCATTTGTCAAGGAGCTTTTTGGAGTTCTGCTAGGATTGCTTAAGTCCTTTTGTCAAGGAGCTTTTTAGAGCTCGTTCATGACTGCTTAATTTCGATAATCAAAGTGAGTCAAAGAAATTTTTATGAAAAACCTCAAGAAAAGTTTAACATAAATAGTCATTCCCAGACCCTAGATCGGTAGACCCTTCTGATCTCTCCCGATGCTCCTCTAGCTTGCCTTTTTGCACAAGACGTTCTAATTCTCTTTTAAATTGCTAGTAAGCTTTAGTGTCATGTCTAATGTCTTTATGGAACTCATAATATCAGCCCCTGTCTTTACATTCCATGGTGTTTGTTTTTTTTAATTTCTTGGGGAAGCTTATCTGTACCTTATTATCTTGCTCTAATATCCATGCTAGTGTCTTAGTGCATGATTTATTGAAGGGGTTGAACTCCCTTTTTTTAGTGAACTTGATCTCTCTGTGATAAGGGGCTTTGACTAGGTAGCTTATTTTGGGTGTTTGATGGACAACCTTCCCCTAATTAGAGATGAGTATCGCCTTCCACTATGTCTATCATTTTGGGGGAGCTCTTTTATCATGCGAGGTAGGTTTCATCAAGTTTTATGTACTTATCATCTCTTGCCATTAATTCTATAAAAGAAAGAGGAGGGTAAATGCTTAAACTTTGAAAAAGTTTTTCACTTACAAATCTTTGCCATGGTATTGATGGCGACTTCGTCATTCAAGTTCTCCATTCTTGTGACATTAATTGCTTCCTCAATAGGAAATTTGATTGAAAATCACACAATAACATTACTATAGTTATTAAACAAATTAATCTCATCGCATCAAACTATAATCACATCACAATTTTTTTTAGAAATATTATTTATTAATAATAAAATCTTATGTATTACAAATATTTCTATTGATATTTATATAAATCAGATATAAAATTTACTATAGTAACTGATCAAATTATTTGTTGTCGAGGAGTTAGGCCCACTTAAAATGGGCCTCCTCAGACTAGATTCTTGCGTTCATGAACTCCGGACTGCAACACCTAAACCAGTGGCCGGTGCGCCCCATGTGATGTCTTAAATTGGGACGCAACACCTAAATAGATAATCCGAACTAGAGAGGCAATGACTATCACACCTAGTAGCCCCTTTTCTAGTCTAAAAAAAATAACTGATCAAATTCACTGATACTTCTAACACACCACGTCACAAATTTTTATGTATATTTTTTTTTTGGAAGTTTCAGAAAAAAAAAATATTAATAGAGTAAACTCAAAGAAAACGACACGACTGCATCATCAGTGAAGAGAATATGACATGTAACATGCTCTTACGGGGGCCATTGGATCAGAATAAGTTGGGCATGTCGGCCTTTTCCTCCTGCATTATCTTTTCCATCACATGACTACTTGAAACTGTTTTCATTGATTATAATTGTAGTTCTAGATGTATTTTTTCATTTTAATTAAGCATATGACATATTTTATTATTACGTAATATCTTTGAGGTTTCAGGTTGGTTTGACAGCAGAATTGGAATCGACATTTGAATTTCTCTTAAGTCACTTTTGATTTACCTATTCATATTAAGCTACAGCGTTGATTTTTCTTTCTAATGTTATTGATAATTGATGCCTTATAGTTAATTGATAATTTATGATTTGCAGTTAGTTAATCAATATTAATATTTGCAAAATTATAACAGCAACAAATTTATGAAATACGACTTTTCATAAATATACGATAAAATATCTAAAATCTCTCAATTTATTTTTGCTACAAAACATCTAATAAATATGGAAAAGAAAAACAATTAATATACTCTTAATATTTTATTACTATTGGAGTATAATGAAACCCTAAAATTTGTAATAATGTATACTTTCTGTATTATATAAATAGAAAAAATAATAATCTTCAATAATTGTTTTTGTTTGATTAATTAAGTCTACGTTAACATAAACATCCCCCGTTCTAGGAATGAACAAAAACTAGATTAAGTAATTAAAATTAGAACTAGCATTGTTGTGGGCCCACTTCTCAAAGGAAGGAACCCTCCAAAAATAGGCGTATGCCGCTATCTGCGGCGAGCACACGGTATTCTTTAGTAAAAGGCGAAAGAATAGTTCGCTTTGTGCTCACCGCGCGGCTGCGTGATTTGTGAGTGCTATTTGCTTAATGTTTTATAGAACTTTTGTTGGCATCTCATGTCTTGTATTTGCGATGTGGGATGTTATTTAGATACCAAAGTGTGCTGAGACTCGTCCACTTGTCCCTTCCTCTTTTGCACCTCTAGCGTCCTGCGGTTTGCTTCTGCCCACAATTGTTCTAACAGGTTAAGTTATATGTAAGATTGAGTGATAGAGTTTCATTTCTGCACTTCGATTGACAAGTTAACATCGAAATTAATTTTCTGATAAAATAGCAAAGCGAAAAAAGAAAAGGACCTAAGTAATTTGAATTGGAAATATAAACTTGGAATTGGAATTTATTTAGAATTACAATTTTAATAATTGAAATTGAAATTTTATTGTTTGGAGTAAATAATAAAATTGGAACTAAATTACCTAATTCAAATTCCAATTTCAAGGTGATTCAAAGCTACTTTAGGTTATTAGGAGTTTGAATCCTTTGAAATTCAGGTTGCCCAATAAATATTGAATTTCCGTTTAAGTTATTTATTTTGAGAATTTTTGTGTTATTTCAATTTATAGTCTATTCCGCCCTAAAAAAGGGAAAAATAAATTAAAATTGCATCACACGTGTCCAGTGATTGTCTTTTTGTGGAAGTGAGTTTCTCGATTTTTTAAAGCAAGCTTTCCATCAAATAAAATAATTAATTAAGCAATAACACAAATCTAAATATGTATTTTATTTATTAGGCGAAGCCTGTAAAAGGAGAAATTGCATATAAGTAGCAAGCAAGCAGAGTTATATATTGAAGTCCATATTACAAATATGGATTAATTACCATGAATTGAAACGACTAATTCATGGTTTCTTCACATTCTTCTCTTCATTTTGTTGCCGGCTTTCCGGTTACCTGATAAATTACCAAAAATTGAGTAAATTAGATAATACAAAAATTATTTATCAATTTGATGAATTAAAATTATCGGTAAAGTGAATTGCTCAATCTAAATAATAGATTCCTTTAAAAGAAAATCAAATATTAAAAAACACATACTAAATTTTTAGGCGAGGAAAATTAAAAAGAATAGTGAATTATTTTATATATGTTCAATTCAATATGAAATATTTTCTCTGGTAAATATATCTATACCTTCTTCCTAGGCTCCCGGGGTTTCTGCTCAGGTTTGGGTGCACTGCTAGTTTTGGATGCACTACTAGATTTGGAGGCTGGAGCTTTGGGAGCACTGCTAGATTTGGCTGGCTCTTTCTTGAGTGCAGCTGGTTGAGAACCAGTAGCAGGTTTTTCAGCCTTGAGTGATGCCATTTTCTTTATACCCTAAAACAGAGCTTTCTATATAGTAAGTTGTGTCTAGGTTTTAGCTGGCCTCGAGTTGCATAATTCCATTGACAACCCATATATATATATATATAGGTTTTGACGAAGCAAATTGTGACATGGAATTGGAATCAGTAATAATAACATCAAATGGGTGAATAGATAGATCATAGAGGGAATAGAATATAACTTGGTTGAGGGCTGTTCTCAGGTTAGAGATGCTGCATCTGATGCTATTGGCATATATTTTTAAGTCACATTATTGGATTCTTGGTGGATATTATTGTTAGTAGCTCATCTTAAACATAATGTTTCATCACCCAAAAAAAAAAAATCTTCCTTTTTCTAAATCAAAAAGAGGATAATAACTCCAAACTTTGATGCTAAAAGGTTCCTATAATATCTGAAGACCTGTATTCCCATGTGAAGCCTGATGAATAGCTAATACCTCAGCAATGGAATTGGATTCAGTACAAATTTCAATTTATTAGAGATATATTATAAATGGAAAAATGGTTTTAAATTCTTAATGCACACCTAACTCGTCTTTAAATAGCTAAATGAAAATTCACAAATAAATTTTGGTTTCAAGAGTTTTAGAATTTTAACTCCAACAAACTTTCATTAAAACAATAAAAATCAGAAAAGATTATCTCAAACCATTGGACTCCTATAAAAATAGACGATTCTTGCTAATGAGTGAGCCACTCTATTAGCTTGTCGAGCAACCATTGAACTTGGTTTCACACATGATAATATATTGCAATTTATTAGAAATCAATCATAAATGAAAAAAATGGTCCCACTACAAATAAATTTTTGTTTATAGAAATTAGAAAAACTGAACATTTTTTTCCGAAAATTGCAATAATTTCTTTTATAAACATATCAGAAATATTTTAGGAATCTGAATCACTATGAGTGGATGTAAAGTAATGGACCAGATTAAGAAAATAATAGAGTCCTGGGAATGGGGACCACTTCCTTAGTAGAATAGAATCTATACACATTTTGTTACGCAATTTTGTCCTTTTATGTTCTTCAACAATAAAACAGAAAAAACAGACAAATTTACATATAGTTAATTAGGCGAAATGCATAGATTTCTCCTAATTCTTTAGGGCATCTCAAACTTGTAATATAACACCACCTGGGTATGGTCTTTCAATAATCCTTTGCTCCAGCTCTCTGAGACAATTCATCAAGGGTGATACCTTACCATGGAGAAGACAACATCACTGCGCTGGTAAACGTGGAAGCACCTTATGAAGAATAGATGGGATGCGCTCGTTTAGCTGGCAAAGGGAGGGCCTTTGATGGGTTGCGAGCATGGACAGTGAATCGGTGATGGTGTAATATTTCTTTGAAAAATATTATTATGTCAATTTTCGTTCAGTAGAATTTAATTTTTTTTTTTGTATATTATTACACAAACTTGATTACAAAAGAGAAATTCTCATAAATCATAATTAGTGCATTATACCCGGTTACAAGCTTAATTAATATTAATTGGACAACAAAGTTGACAGTGATATGAACTCCAATTTACACTTAAGCAAGCAGTTATAATCTTCAAGATTTCTTCCCACGACAAGAGTTGAACCTGAACCTATAATTGGAGAACAATTTCCTTGATTCCTGTACTTACTCAAAATGAATACATAAAACAGTTAATTAATTACCATAATTACTCAACTTCAATCGCTTGCAGTCAAATGGGTCAGTTTCAGCGGGGTTGCCCCATTTTCAAAGCCAGATACGCCAAAATCCTGTAACCCACCAACATTACAGACAAAGCAGCAACATCTCCCCACATATTATCAACACCCAGATACTTTACTGCGGGAAAATCTATTACTCTGCAATGGATTCCCTTTTCACACTCATAAACTTCATTCACTGAATATTGTACTCCTACGAGTAGCTTGTAACAATAGTGACTGAAAGATATGTATTTCAGCCAAGCTATAAATTGTGGGATATGCTGAATGTAGTATCCACCTGCTAGTAAGAAAACAAGCATTGTAACTGAAGCTAAGGTTGTTGCTTGTTTTACTTCCATTAAAATTGCTCCGAGGGCCAGACCTAGTCCTTGTGATGCTAGCACATTGAAAAGGATGATCAAAAGGGTTAGTATAAATGTTACCAAGGAAGGCTTTAGACCACCCATCCAGTATGATATGGTAACAAATATTGTGGGAAGAACAAGCTCCATTGGCAAGTCACCGGCTATTCGCGCCAGATAGTATGAGGAAAGGCGATACATGCCTGAGGAAAGCTCTTTTATAAGCATTGGTCGCTCCTGAGGGAATGTGAATATAGCATTGAACAGAGGGAAAAATCCCCAGAATATTGAGAAAAAGAACAGAAGCCCCACCTGTTTACAAAAATATATATATATATATCATCGAAATAATAATGACTTCTTACTGCTGTTTTAACTTGTAATACTATAAGTATTAAATGCAGGGTAAAAGATTATCATACCTGATCTTGTATATGTGAAGTATCAGAATGCCACCATAAAAGCCCAGAAAGAATTGAAACTGACAAAACTTGGAAAATCCTTAAGCCTGAATAGGATTCATGTTTTCTTTCTCGCAAACCTCTTCTTAGTAACACCTGGAATTGCTGCCACCAGGTTGTTGTCCATTGATCTGCAGAATCTGCGAAACAGTTGCAAATGGTTACTACAGGTTCTGGAAAATTATTGCAGCACTAATAACAACAATGAAAAATAATATAATATAACTAAAGAGTTTGCCCCCCTGCTAGTGGAGTCATCTCCAGGAATACTATGAGTTTAGTTGAAAAGTTCACAGGCCTTGCCTCAGTCCTCAATTTATATTGAAACTTGTGGGCCAGACAGGTTTGACCTTTGTAAATTGGACATTCTTCAGGATTAAATCTGGACCATATATATATATATATATATATATATATATATAGAAGCGGAGAGGTTTTTGCTTACATTTTACTAGTGATGAAGGTCCTGATGAAGAATCTTGAAAATTTTGATGAATGTCAGCTTTCAATGCAGGATACAAGTTCTTCTTGTAAGATGATATTAAAGATTGCTTCACTGAATTTTGTTCATCAAGATGGTCTAATCTGTTATGACTCTCCATCAATTGATCACCATGTTTCATGTCAGGAACTATACCTGCAAATCCAAAAGACTTTGAAATTACTATTTACTCACCAAGAATTAATAAAAAAATACAATTAACTAATAAAAAGTGATAATCGCTATCATTTAAAAGGGAAACAGGATTGCTGGAAAAGATACAAGATTTATATAAGACAAAGATACACTTGCCACCCAAAGTTGAAAAGTTATACATCTGCAAAATATTTTTAGCTCTAACATTTTCCATTTTCACTGATCCTTTGAGTTATCATTAATACAACAATTTTCGATGATAACTAGACGCAGGACTAGACTCATGTTATTTCAAATGTAAAACAAAAACATAAAATTAATGGCGGTTGGTGACAGTTAGTTAAACTATCTTTATCATAATTAAATTTGAAAAAACAAATCTACTACTTCTGCTTCTGCTATCATAATTAAATTGTTCTTGGTATTGAAAGCTTTTCTTTATTTTTCTGCTTCTGCTATGAGACATAAATGGCAAAAGTTTTAATGGGGAGTTGTCGGCTACTTGTAAGGTTGACACTGGTAAAATCGTAAGCTTCATGGCATACATATGTCTATGATTTTAGGGTCTTAATTAATTAACTGTGCAGACATCAGAATATAAAATTGCTGATGTACAGTTCATACCAACAACAACCATATCTGTTCCTACATTTAGTCCTTATCATATCCCATGTTTTCTTATGACACTTTACTTGTACAGTTACTTCTTTCAATTAAACACTATTTAAATCCAGTTTGCTTTTTGGCAATACCAAAAATAAAGAACACAAACAACCTCCCTCCAGATGAAAGATGGATACGTCAACTCTTCCTAAAATCCATAAACATGAGATGTTTCATGTGTTAAATCACATTTTTCTACCGAAATAAATAAATAAAATAAGCAAAAATAGTTTCTTTTTGAAATATTCGAAATCTTTTCAAAGAAAATAACATTCCAGTAAATGTATTATAGTAATTATCATTTACATGAGATAAATTAAACTTACCATTAGCAAGGTCAAGCAGAAAATCGGCGGGATTCATGAAATTGAACCCGGGTATGTAACCTATTGACCCGAAATACTCCATGACTCGACTAGCGTATCCGCTGTATATGGGGCATCCATCGGATAAAACCACTACCTTATCAAACATCCGATACAGCCTGCTCGAAGGCTGATGAATTGTGGTTATAACAGTCCGACCACCGCGTGCGAGTCCCTTCAAGGTACCTACAATGCGTTGGGCGGTGGTAGAGTCAAGACCTGAAGTGGGTTCATCGAGCAACAGTAAGCTCGGGTTGACCAACATTTCTTGCCCGATACTGACCCGTTTTCGTTCCCCACCCGATACACCGCGAAGTAGAGGCCCACCAATTACACTATTTCTACACCTGGTTAATCCAAGCTCTGCAATAACCAACTCAGCTTGTTCTATTTTCTCTTCTTTTGACAGCTTTTTTGGTAGCCTTAATAAAGCAGCATATGTCAGTGTCTCTATCACTGTAAGATGGGGATATAACACATCGTCTTGAGAAACAAAGCCAGTTTTGCGCTTCGTGGAGCTAGAGAAAGGCATGCCGTTGTAAGATATGGTACCGGAGACTTTTCCAGGCAATCTGCCGGCTAGAGCTGTTAAAAGGGTAGTTTTTCCACTCCCCGAAGGGCCTAGCATTGCTAGCAGCTCACCAGGACGAACTATGCCACTAACACCATTAAGTACACTTTTTGTAGTCGATTTTGGTTCATTTAGATAACAACAACTTCTTTTTGTTGATAAATTGATACTGTAGGAAACATCTTCAAACTGCATTAATCATGCCAAGAAAATATAAATAAGAAAGCTGATATAGGCAAGATCAATTAATTACCATAGTTACAATTTCTACATACCTTGAGAGTTACAGGATGTGAAGATTCACGTAAAATCAAGAATCTTGATGTGTTTAGTTCTTGTTGTTGATGATCTGGAACTCTATCTTTTGAACATGAGTTGGCACTAATGGATGAGACAGGCGGCTCGGCATGAACAGAAGAAACCGTTTCAGTCCAGTTGTTAAGCATGATACCACTGTTAGCTGGAGGGGTAACAGGAATGGGAGTTTCTTGCTCCGGGGGCATCATTGGAGAAAAAGAGAAACAATTAAAAATTATAAAAGAAAGAAAGCTGATAAAGATTAAAGAATGGAGAAATGTAGAGAGAAATGGAAGAAGAAGAGGCAAAGAGAGAATTGAAGAGGAGAAGAAGAGGTCACATGCAAGAACAGAACATGTGATGGTTTATAAAGCAAGGAAAGCACGAGAAGTGGACTTGGGTGTGATCCATGATATAGCCCGAGCAACTACCACTACTACAAAGGCAAGGTAGAGTAGTAATAAACAGTAATAGTATAGTATATTTACTATAACAATAGAGCTATATTTTTGCCTATTAGGGGATGTATTGCATTGATTGATGAATTATTATATCCTTTAACATTATGGTTTTGTATACGTGTAAGTAAAATATTTGTTCTGAGCTTGTGTCTGCCACGTGGAGGTTAAACAGTTCAGACTATTCAGTATCCATGGTCCATGGATAGCTGTTAAGTAATAGTTAATAACTGTCTGAATAATTTTTAATACCTCGCTAAAAGCTAAATGTTAATAATTGTGATTAAGTTCCGAGCTTTTTAAACACTATATGATCGAATACTATAAAAATATAACATTTAGTATTTGGATCCATCAAAATACTAAAGTCACTTAATAATTTTTTATCGAACGCAGCTTAAATATTAGCCGTTTCATCCTTTCTTTTCCTCTTGATTTGGTATATTAGTTGTATACCACAAATGAAAAAGAAGTACTAATTTACTATCATGGAGTATTGAAATAAGCAATTAAATGTTCTTATCTCTTAAACGAGGTTGAAAATTCTATATTCATAAATGAAATATATTTCCTAAAAACGACTCGATGGAATTGGGTTAATGCCAGAAAGAAAAATAGAGTATTTTATTTTTCTTGAGGGAGACTAAAATCTGAATTTTAGCAACACATTCTGACAATACTATCAATCTAATCTTGATTATGTTATGTTACATATAAATAGGTTTATCTAAAAGTATGAGAATTCTATAAAAAAGAGTATCTCTGTTACAAACCGCACATCATTCATGACTCATTTGACTTTCGTACTAATCCACACATCCATCCATTGTCATGATCACAAAATTTCCATTGATTAAATATTTCTATTAAGGTTGGTATGATTGGTCAAGAATACTATAGCCAGAGGACGACGTGAATTATATTTTTTTTTATTTTAAAAAATTAGACTAGAAAGGAAAACAGATCGACTTTGAAGGCTCATAGTCATAGTGGACCTCTATGTTTATGGCCAATGATTATTCGCATAGCTCATCCACAGTGGCTTTCGAAAGGAGCAAGATTTTGACAATCAAGACATGCACCAAATAATATCATGCTTTGGTATAAATATCATAATTATAGTACAAAGAATATATCACAAATGCAAATTATATGCCAGTGTGTATATATATAGTTTCACTTCATATACATAACAACCACAATATTATATGTAATAATAAAATTTTAAAAAAATAAAATCCTCCTATATATCAAATCAATAATTAATTCTTATTTAAAAGAACTAATATCTTTATTTTTTTATTAAAAAACATTATTTGCGCCAAATATCTTTAGTAAATTAATTTAATAATATAGATAAATATTTCTTATAAAATAAAACTTATGATCATCCTCCTCCAAATATTAGATGAAGACAAATTATTTAATTTATTTTTTATTCAATGCTGGATAAATTATTAATGAGAAAAGTTAGTACCAAACTATAATTTTTTTTTATTTTTTTCACGGCTGTATCCTGTAGGTTGGAAGATTATGGGTATCTCTGCTTTGGCGGGGGCAACTTATAAGAGCAAAAAAAAATTAAAAAAAGGGAGGAAAAGTGGGTTCCTCGTGCCCTTTCTAGGTGTCGAATTCTTAGGCAATCTTAAGGATAGTGGCTGAGATTGTGTCGTGTTTCCTAAAAAAGGCTTTGCTTTCAAAGTGGTTCATTATTATCGTCATTTATTTATTATAATTCAAAGGTCTAAATTTTAATTATTTTTCCTTTTTTCTTTCATTAATTATTATATTATATTAAGCTTCACCTAATTATCCTAATCCAATCCACAAGAATATTAGAAGATGTAACAATTAGAATATGAATTACCCTTTCTAATTACTTTGTTAGGTAAAAGAAAAATATTCTAGGAAAATAGAATTATTTGATTTTCAATTTAAGGACACGAGAAAGCAAAGACCAACATACCTAACATTTTTGTTTTTTTATATAAATATCTAACCTTTTAGCAACACATAAATAAATATATATTCGATGCCTTTGCCTAAATATTCTTAAGTTATGTTTTTGTTCACTGCAAGCATAATGATCACTTCCCATAATAATGAATTCCACTTACGAATGTGCACATTATTAATTGTATAATTTTCAAGAATTGGGAAATGTATTTTTTTTATTGGATATAAAATTTAAAATGCATGTAACCAAAAAATAAAAATAAAAATTGCATTATTCTGTTTTTTCCCTTTTTTTTTTTTTAATTAATTTGTTAAGCTTTGGTTGGTCTTACCAGTTTAACAGAGAAATAAATAGTATTCTCTCCCAACATTATTAAGCTTTGGATACTTGTTGAAAATCTGAAATGGTCTTGAGTGATTTTTTATCTTTTTTTCAAAGCATACTTACTTTTACTGTATCACACAGTAAATTGGATTCTCCTCTACACTATTTGCCTAAAGTGCTGTTGCCAAGTGTCGATTGCTTTGTGCTTTTGATTTTTTCAAATTTTTGGCAAGAGTTTCTTTCCACTTTGCTACCTAAGTGGATGATGGAAACTTTTCCACGTTTCTTCTGACATTTTTGTAGTGCCTTTTTAATTCTTTTTTTTTCTTCTTCTTGATAGTGAAATAAATTTTATTTATGCAGGCTTGGAATGATTGGATTGGCCAATGAGATCCTTCACTGTGGGATCTTGTCTAACAGTTTCGCATGCTTTAGTTTTCAAAAATTTGCATCCTTCAATTTAAACGATAATTTTTTAATAAGATCAATTTGCTGCTAACTTTTACTTTTGAGGTTTGATTATGAGATTTTTTCTGTTGCTTTTTTTTATTTTATATAATATATAGAGTTAAGATACGACACAAATTATTTTAATGAAAATAAATAAATAATATATTTAGATCATATTTGATACGGCTTAATCAATCATGTATTGATTAAATTATTTAGTATGATGTAATCAAAAGTTATGTAACCGAACACTATAAAAAATAACATTTAATATTTTGACTATTTAAAAACCTACCGCTGAATACGATTTTAAAATTGAATATTGATACTATAAATATCTCCAATCTATTAAATTAAGTTTAGTCCTATTTGCGGCGTGTCAAAAGTATAAAAGAGAAGCGCTTCCAGCAAAGAATATATATTGACCTTTGATATGCCTCTTAAATTATAAATTGAAATAGAAATGAATCAAAATACTCATACGTTGTTGAATCTCTTGCTTATGAAATATTGATTTGAAATTTATGAAGTTGAACCTATTAGCTTAAGTTGGTTTGTTTTCAATAAATAACTTATTTTTCAAATATGTTTTCTAATTTTTTTTAAAAAAATATTTTTTAAATGTCTTGCTTCTATAGTTTAGTTGTTAATATGTGGTGATTAATAGCGATTAATCGATGAATATTGGTGTTTGATAAAATTTTGACATCAGATATTGTTAAAATGTAAAATAATCTTTAAAAGTATAATTACATAATATATATTTTTAATTTTTAAGATAAATATAATTTTGTATTTTGTGTTATATGGTTAAAAACGCTAATTAATTTTTTAAAATAATTTTTACTAGAATTTTGTTGTTTTTTAATAACATTAAATGAAATTAAAGATCACAAATCAATTAAAAATATAATTTATAATAATTATTTTTATAAAGTTAATAGAATAGAATAGAAATAGAAATAAGTCATCAGTTCATATGAAAAATCTCCAAAATATATTTGACAGATTCAACAGTTGCTCAAAATTTCTATCAATTGTGGATTAAAATCCTAACCAAATACCTACAATTTAACGATTGAACACGAATCAACTGTTAACTACATGAATAAGATAAATTAAGATCAAACTATATGAATCAACTAAATCGAGTTGTATGAATCAGCATAACCAAAAATCCTTTTAGAACTTTAGTTTTACTTATGAACAATAAAATAAATTTAAGTTGAAATTTTAAGTTTTAAATTATTTTTACCAGTCAAAATAAGCTATTAATCTAATGATATAATTAGAATATTATTTTTGTATTTTTGTTAATTAAAATATGACAAAAATGGAAAATCACTATTATGCCAAATCGATTGATTATATTATTTTTTATAGTTTACTATGTGCTAGAGAATAACAATATGACATATATTGATTTTGAAAGGATAGCAAGATATGGGATTGTTAGCTGCCACTTTCTCTACCACTCCTTTTCCCTTACACACAAAAATATAGTGATCTTTTGAGTAGGTTAGGGAATATATTAACAAAACAACCTAAATAATTGTTTGGAAAAAGTTAATTTCAAATAAACAATTTATTTATTTAATTAATCTCTGTCTCTGAAAAGAATGTTTCTTTTGTAAAGCAGGGAATTGAGATGTCACAAAAGAACAATTGATCATTACACATGGGATAAAAGAAAACATTAAAAAAAAATTCATTTTATTTAGGATATATGACGTTTTTTGGTCAACCTAATTCTAATTAATTTGAAAATTATTCTATAATTATAATTAGAATAATACTTAATTTATCCTATGACCAAAGTTTGAGAACGTGACAACTCATAACTCGTAAGCAAAGGTAATGGAATAAATAAAAACAATTATGCATAGTATAGTTAATTAAATATTTTATAATAATATTTAACATTTATTTATTATTTTTAAGAATTATAAACAGACTAGTCACATAAAAGTATTAAATTGAAGATAAATAATACAAGTTAAGATTACAAGAATCCAACAGAAAACTCAAAGGAAATCAGATTCTGCAGGTGAAGTCAATAGCTAATTGAAATTTTTTTCAACTATCAATTGTTGAATCAGATCGAATTCATCTTTTGATTGAATATTATTATTACTCATATGTTTATGATTTTTTATTAAAATATTTCATTTAATTATTAATAGATTTAAAACTTTAAAGTCATGTGGTTGAAAGCTTAGATATAGTAATTAAATTAATGTTTATTTTCTTGTGATTTGGGCGGTTTAAAAGAAAGAGTCGATTCATAGATTAGACAATTTAAAAGAATTCAGACAATTTCAATTCTAATAAATATAATTTACCTCTCTCAACAATAAAAAAATATCTAATCATTTTCTTCTGAAAAAAATATTTATTCATATTACCAATTACTCGATGTATATGATAATATCATATTTTTAACAACTTATGTAATTGATAAAAGCTCATATTTTTTTTATAAAATATTATATTTCCTAATTAAATAAAACTTACTTCCTAATTAATATTTTTTAATGCTTCCCATTATGTATGCATGAAAATAAATATTTCCTTCATTCTCAAAAGAATTATAGTATATATTTTGTAATTTTAAGATGATCTTTAATTACTATTCCTTCACTCTTCTTTTAAAAGAACATCACAGTCACAGCAGCAAAATATCTGAATAAAAAAAGCCAAGATATCAAGAAAAAAAAAAAAAGAAAACTTGAGGGTGGAAAAAGAAAGAAAAAGAAAAAGCATTAACCTGAAAACAGCTGTTATATATATTGAGGTGGAGTTTCCCTGAGACTTATGTTCATCAAATTTTGGAAATAGCAAAGGTTTTACAATCATAGACGGTACCATATGAATTTGACATCTGAGGAAACATGTGGGGATACATTTTTTTTATTTATCTTTATAAGACAGCTATTGGAAAATGAAAACTAAGATATGAAATGCATATTCTCTTTCATTTAGCCACCACCATCACCACCACCCACTTGACCATCAGTACAATTCCGTCCGTCACTTCTTTCTCTGCAATTTTGTTGTCTTTTAGTTTCGATTGTAGCTTTATGTGAAAAATTATAATGGCCACTCAGATTCATTACTATGTTTAGTACATCTATCGTTTTTGGCCACTCGGATTATTCACCTATTTCTAGCTGCTTTTTTGTCTATTTCGATTGTGCTCTAGAAGCCAATTTTCAGTGATGAACAATCTCTAAGTTGACAAGTAGATGTACCTTCTGTGCTTTTTTTTTTTTTTTTGAGTTACATCTTTTTTCTCTTTTTATAATTTTCTTATCTTTTAATGTAAATATTTTGTTTTTAATTAATTGAAAAAATAAATTTAATAATACTTGTTATATTTTATTATAGAAAAAATAATATAAAAGAAAATTTTGGAAAACTTTTGTATGAATTTTAAGGCTATGAACCAGTAAACAGTTGGTTTAGTTAGGATGTATCAGACAATACTAATTGTTAGTTATTTTAGCCGTCAATTATGGCCACATTTGATAATTTTAATAGTTTTCTTGTTGTAATAGTTGTTAGATAAAAGATAAATGTTTAATGAGAAAGCGAGGATAATGTTTTTTTTATAAAAAGGTTTGATAAAAGTTTAAGAGTTATTATAAATACTATAATACGAAATGGCATATATAATTAATAGAAATAGAGTTTGATCAATTAAAGTGAGCTCAAACGCTGTTATCAAATAATTTTTTAAAGTTTTAAAATTAATAAATCTCATGAATTAATTTACAAGCCGACTCGGGACCTAACTCGATAATAATAAATGAAATTGTGAATAAGCTCATGTTCAACTTTAAACTTACAAACAAGCCATAATAATGGTATTATATTTTACATAAACCAAGTCCCAATTCTAAAATATAAAATCACAATGAACTCCTTGATCCTCAATATTACATATGAATCTAAATTTTTTGTGATATATATTTTCTTTTTCTTGATGACGGATCGAACAGATAAACTCCAACCATCCAGGTCGACATCTATAAATATAAAGTTAAGAGCTCTGACACTCTTTGCAATTGCAAGTTAGTGGCATGGTGAAGAGACCTCGATAGCTATAGAAGTGGGTAGCAGAAGGGGACATCCAGCTTGAAGTAAAGTGCCCTTCCCAAAAAAAACCACATCAGGGACATATTAAAGAGGGCAGAGCACCACCATTCTTCTTTTCATCTTATAATCTTTGACTCCACTAAATCTATACATACATATAACACAGCAAATGGACTATAGTAGTCATCTAAATGCCCAAATTATTTGTCTTTGTCTTGCTAAAGTGAAGCATGCATCCACTTTAACCACCTTCAGTTTGAGATTCAAAGTATATTACATTATAATGCTTCTTAGCATTTTCTTTTTCTTATCTGTTTTATCAAATTCTTATTCATCGAATTAACCTCCATTTCCATTACCAAACTTGCAAACTAAAGAGCTGCCATTTATATATGTACATTTATCCATGAATGTTTAGACCAAGAAAATCATTATCGCTAGTTACATTCATGCATGTATTTTTTTTAGCCTACATCTATTTGAATGTCAAACTAAGGTTTATGATTATTCCTTTCCATCAATACATTTTCTCTATCTCACAAAGATTGTCCGTTAAATTTAAGCATACGATCTTACAACCTGAGGCAATTAAATATTCTGTTCTTTTCTTTTCTTTTTCTTGATTTGCTCTTAATTCTTTTTAGTGCACGATCGCATGTGGTGGTGCAATTTGTCTATTGTGACTTCTGTCACAAATGAGAAGTCGTTTTCACTTCTTTTATTTTCTTTTTCCTAGAAGGCAATGACTCTTCGATATCTATGAAATCATTCAGACCAAGTTATTTTTTAAAAAAAAAAAAAAAAAAAAAGAAAAACCCTCTGAAACATAAATCAAATCCTTAGAATTTTAACCAAAAGGGATAAGCCATATTGTTGCTGATCGTTATCTGAATTGTAATAATAGGATCAATGCTTATTAAACGATTTTTAAATGCATAACTTAATTGGAAAGTCCACATTAAAGTTAGGGATTAAGTGTTATAATTGCTCAGTCGTAAGATATTAGATAGTGACTTAAAATATAAGTCTTCCATAAAAAATCAACCGTTTGATTAGCTAAGCCAATATATATGACGGCAAACGGCAGATAGAGCACTGTAACTATTATTCTAATATATATTGTCATGTCCATATACTGCTTCTTGTGCTCATAGAATGCTGATAATAAATTTTTATCATTACAATTAAGCAAGTGACTAATAGCAATTTCGAGGAACTAACTAATAATATTAATATAGAGGACTAAATAATAAAGTATTATAGTTATTTTATAACGAAAAAGACAATTTTTAGACATAATGGCTAAATAATTTAACAAATTCAAAAGTTAAAAATGATTAATTTATTTAATCAGACTAATAAGCAGTAATTAAGATCAAAATTTGGAAACTAAATAGTAATTTATCCTCAAAAATTCGCTATTCAATAAAATAATTATTAACTTTATTTATTTAGTAATATTTATATATCTATAGATAGATATTATATATTTATATAGATAGATACCAATGACAAATATGAAAAGATATTTCATAATATTATTTTCAAAAAAAGAAGATATATCATAATATCAATAAATATAAAATGGATTACACTTCTCTAGACCGGGTTCATGACCTTGCATATAAATCAAATAAATGAAAATAAAAAATTTTTAAAAAATTCTATCTACTTTATCTTTTTTTTTCCCAATATATGGTTAAAATTACTCTCCTTTCAACAAAAATTTCTATTTACATTAGTTTGATCCGTGGATATAGCTATGAACCCAGTTCTAACAAGTTAATCCCATATAATAACTATCAACTATTTCAATAGTTATTAGTTAAAAGTTAATCTGAGTAACATTGCATAATAGATGACTTCAATATTTAAATGCTAGTATATATACCAAATAGGATACGTTAAGATCGCGTTCGGCAATAGCTTTTTAAATAATTTTTAATATTCGGTAACATTGCATTTAAATTAATTTTTAATCTAGCATTTTACAAAGAGTTATCTTATGTAACATTTTAATTTTTAGCGTTTTTATAAAAAATTATTCTAACAGTTAACAGCTAAAATAATTATCAAGACATCTGATTTGCCAAACAAACCCAAATCAGAGATGAATGGTAATTGATGGTTGAGATAGACATTATCCCTTACATCAATCAAATAATGTGAATTTCCAGAACCTGTGTGTAAGATTTTAAACAGAATTGATGAGTTGGCCGCTGTTGATATACTAACTCCTTAAATAAGGATTCTGCTGTAGTTTGCAAGTTTGTTACTCAATTGTCCATTTGACAAAACATTTGAGTTGACTCAAATCCAATTCTTTTGCCTAAACAAACCCACCTGAAAGATGAAACCAAAAATAAATTCAAAGAGTTCTTCTTTCTAACATTTCAATAAGACAATAATTGAATTTTAATGTGACATCGCTATGTCATTTTCCCATTCCTTTGAAAGCTCAGCAATCAAAGGACCAAATTTATCAATTTGTCTCGTCACCTTTCAATTTTATGTGCTTTGAATTTAAATATTATATGTCTATTTGTTCCTTCCTAAGCTTTAGGGTTTTAATTAGACAAGAAAGAAAAATCAAATGACTATATATTATGTTGATGCACAATAGGATTTCATCATTAAGTCGTTTACTCCAAAGTTTTTGTTTTATTGCCATTATACCCTAATTTTCAAAATAAATTATTTTACCCTAATTTCAAGTTTTTGTTAGTTGGGTTTCGTCGTTCCGTCCCACTCTCTTTTCTAATTTCAACTTAATTAATATGTAATTAACTTTTATTATTTTTAACCATAGTAAAAAGAGAGAGTCAGATTCAACCGTAAAACCCTAATTAATTCGGAGAGACAATGCAAATTTCACTTCCTCTTCAATGTAGGATACAATTGCAACAAGGATTTGAATTAAGTTAAAATAATCTACTTCTTGAAATTAGAAGCAATCACAATAAAATGTAAAATTGTGATATTTATTAATTAAGTAATTATCATATTTTTGTGAAGGGTCATGATCGGCTAGAATCAATACACAAGGAAAGAATTAATTTGCTTATCTTGTTCAAGTTCTATGTTACAAGGCATCGATCATAATTATATTTTCCACCATTAATATAGGCTAAAGCTAATCTAGAATATCTAGGGTTTCCAATAAGTTAGGCAGGATTGCATTGTACCGATACATAATGGCTTTGCACCAAAAAAATAAATTTTATATTTTATATTTTATATTTACTTAATTGAAATGGTTAATACAGAGTCAGAATGAAATAACAACAAATGAAGTGACCTCCCACTCCCACTACAAGACAGTCTCTCGTACCAGCTGCCTGTAAATGTAAAGCAAACTTTTTTTTTCAAAGAAAATTCTTTTTTCTTTTTTCTTTTTTTTGCTTAGTTGAAATTATTTCATATTATTTGTTGTAAAATTGAATTTATTGTAAAAAAATATAAAATATTCAATAATAAATTACGTTGAATAGATTAAAATAAAAATCTAGAGCGGCTTGAATTTATGTTATAAAGTTGATGTGGAAATTAGCGTAAGAACTTGAGAACAGTACAAGAATCAAAATAAGCTGGAAATCACTAAAAATAGAAGTGGGAGATTGCTGATTATATATATATATATATATACGTTGCTTGAGGAAGCTTCATAACTATGGAAGGAAAGTATTTGCAGAGACATGTTTGATTGAACCTCACCTTCCATGTGGTAGGAGACGCATTGCACGGTATCTCTCTTTTCAACAACATTTCGCATCTTTATTTTATATTTTCTGTCTTCACAACCCTCACAGCAAAAAGAAGACAAGTATCTAGATTTCGGACATCATCATTATTATTATTATTCATTGGCATTTTTGTTAGTGGACACTGCAATAAAATCTTCCGGACAAAAGGATTTGTGTTATTCGAAATATTCGTAAAAATATTCACCTTAACTATAGTTAGGTTCCCTCAGAGTTGATAATTAAAAATACAAACAATTAGTTGAAAGTTTAATTCAATTTAATTACCCATATACTTTTTAATAAATTCAAAATTCAGTTTTTAATTATGATTTGTTCATGATTAAAATTCACAAGTGCATGATTTATTTTGCTAAAATGATTAACGTGGATTGCTTTAAAATTGAAAATGATTATATTGACAAGGATTGAAATTGTGAAAGAAAAATTTACAATGAATTGAAATTGTTTAAGATTGATCTTTGAGTTGAATCGATTGGTTTTGCCATTATGTGTTTTAGCTTGTTCTTTGACCGCTCCACTTCCACACTTGATTTTCATCCACTAGTTAAGAAATTATGGGCTTTTAATATTTTGGGCTAATCAATTTAGTTTAATTTAAAGCCCAAATTAATTTTATATATGTTTACTGAAGCCCAAAACTCATAAATGGTATAAACATGCAGTAAGGTTGCAAAATAACAAAAGTATCCAGAAACAAGAAACGCTTTCCATTGCTTAAGAGAAACAAAATCCATTAACCATATCATATATGTCTGTATGTTTTACGACTACTTGATCCTAAATACAGTTATCCTAAATATTTTGATAGCCACCAAAGGAGAATAGAAATTATAATGACAACAAATGAAAAGGCATAGATGATAGCTTTCAGTTGACAAGTTGCATATCTGTTTCACTGAGCTTGAAAGAGTTTGCTCAACCTGTGTTCCTCATCCCAGCGGCAATCCCATTAATAGTTATCAGCAGGGCATCTCTCAGCTTATTATTGTCATCGTCGCTTCTCAGCCTCTTTAGAATCTCCACCTGCAACATGTTCATGGGATTAAGATAAGGAAGCCTACTCTCTATAAGCCTCCTCAGGCTCCGGTTGTTCTCCGAAAGTTTCTCGTGCTCGCTAACCACTAAGACATATTTTTCAGTTGTCAAGAGTTCCCTCCTAAGCTCAGCACCAATCTCTCGCCTGTTTGGCGATACAAGTACTTCATCATAGTGCTTTGCTATAGGAATGTCTGCCTTTCCTAAAACCATTTCTATAAGGTCAATAGTAGATTGGAAGAAAGGCCATTCTCTGTACATTGCTTTTAAGTCTTCAGTGAATCCCTTCTCACAAGCATCCTTTAAACCCGCTCCAACTCCAAGCCAGGCAGGAAGAACAAATCTAGTTTGTGTCCATGCAAATACCCATGGAATGGCACGGAGATGCCCAATACCAGTTGAAGCTTTTCTTCTTGAAGGCCGGCTTCCTATGTTAAGGAAGCCAAGCTCGGCTTGGGGAGTAGCCTCATGGAAATAGGCAAGGAATTCTGGGTTTTCATAGACTGTGCTCCTGTAAGTCTGGCAACTGATTTTTGAAATTTCTTCCATGACATTACGCCATTTTTCTTCTCGGGGTGGATGCGGAGGACGTAGAGTTGAAAGCAGCACTGCAGTTGTGTATATCTCTAGCTGTCTCACAGCTGTATGTGGCAGACCAAACTTGGCCTGCACCATTTCTCCTTGTTCAGTTGACCTAAGAGTGCCCTGCAAATTGAACCCACATGCCATGTTCGACATCAGAATAATTTCTTCGCCACAATCACTTGACTCGCTATTATAGAAATTTGACAGTTCAGATAGGATTTTGGAAAATTGGCAGGTGAAAATAGTATTCACCAAAAAAAATCATCAAAAGAGACTAACAGTTCCCATCGCATAGATGCATAAACTCACCATTACTGAGCCAGGTGGTTGGGATTGTATAGCAAGATAGGTGGGACCACCACCACGACCAATGCTCCCTCCACGTCCATGGAAAAGAGTCACTTTGATACCATATTCATTGCATGCTGCCACAACATCCTCTTGAGCTTTGTAAAGTTCCCATGCAGCAGTAAAACGACCAGCGTCTTTACCAGAATCAGAATATCCAACCATAACCTGTCCATGACATTTGTGTAGGCTACAGAAAATTACATAATAATCCTACTAAAATCAACTTTGGAAATGGCTTTTATAAAATGAATACCTCCTGATGCCCATTATGGTTCTCAATAATGTGCTCCCGGTACCAATCAATTGATAACAATTTTCTGATCACTGAACCAGCCCCTCTCAGGTCCTTCACAGTTTCAAACAATGGAACTACTCGTAGCCTGTTCCAGTATGTATGTATTGTGATAATATATACTGAATACTGTGGATGCAATACAAACTAAGGGCATGCACTTCCCTGCTCAGCCCTGGCAAGTTTTTCTAGCATGCAAGCATAGATGACCGAATAGATTATGCATATACCATCAATCAAAAATAGAGATTCAAATGAAAATCAAACCTCATGATAAGAATGCCATGTGACCACATCCAAAATTATATCTAATACCCATGTGGCAGATTCACCATTAATAGGATCATTTTCTTTCCGTAAATCCCAGAAGTATGAATTGACCAAAAATGATAGCCAGAAATCACTTAACTTCGATTGCTCAAAGTAGTGCACACATAAGTGAGAACATTAATCACAGGAAACACATGCACAGCAATTTTAAGAAACATGCACACATTTAAGACATGCATTGTTCAGAACATATGACATATCATATCTGGAAAAAATTTTCTCAGAGTACCGAAACTAAGAAATGTGAACTCACGTTCCACCAGGACATGGTCTCCCTATCTGCCCACAAACAGCAAGCCGAGCATCCTTTTGCAGAAGCTCCACAGCAAGGACATCACTTGCCTGCCAAACAGCAAGTTCTACCATTCATTCTCAAATAATTCGCCTCAAAAGAGGGGAAAAGACCTCTAAGAATAAAAGGCAGATGATCTGATATTAAATTCCTAGGCAGAAGTTAATTTCTTATGCAGAAAAAAGAAATGGATTTGCAAGAATCAGTAGCGATAGACAATCATACATTAGATGCCATAGAAATCACATAAGCTCCAAGTGAATCACTCCCCAGCTCAGCAGCAACACGAAAAGTATCCAAGACTTCTTTAACATCGGGAGCAACCTGCAAAGGCCAGTCAAGATGAGGCAAACATATCCACTGAAGCAATATGATAGGAACAGAACAGAAAAAACAAGTAAAATGCACCATATATGATGTAAGAAACCTTAGCAATGCCATCTCAAGAATAAAGATGTAATGTCAAATTAATGAAAGCAGAAAATATGATTGGCTCTTATAAAATACAGCATATATTTGGCACAAATTAAGTTGTGAAACTTGAAATAGTAAACCATTTTCGTTACTCCAGGCCGACATCAATGTAGAGTTGGCCTAGATTGTATGACTCTCTTCGACAAATGTAAATCTATACCCAAGGTTTTGCTATTATGTAGGAGACTGATTAAAACCTTTTGAGAGCTTCAAAGTGCCACAAGTGAACTTTTATAAATATAACTATACTTTGGAAATACTTAAAAACCCAATAGATGGATACCTTTAAAGCACTCCACAGTTCAAAAAACTATATTGCCACATGGATTTGCAAATATCAGGGGGAGTACAGATAAATCTCTCCTTCTACTACCTACTTCAAAACTAAAACCAGCGAACGTAGTAATTCAAGTCACTGAACATTAACCTCAAGTTATTAGTGTATCTAAAATATAACAAAAGCAAAGAATTAGAGGGAAAATGATGTTCTTCAGTTGTCTTTTTTTTTTTTTCCATTTTCCAGGAAGGAAACCTTAAACAAACAAAAAAATTCGTTCACAAAAAATTATTCCTCAAGTTGGCCCATTAGGAAAGGAAGCCTAGAGAAAATTGTACTCAATATTGCATTTTGCATGAAGTTACTGCACTCAGGCCCTAAACCTGCAACCTTTTAGTTGCAAGAAAACAGTTTTTTTCACCATTGCCTATTTGCACTAACAAGCAACGAGTAAGTTTCTATATCTGATTTTCTGACCAAAAGTCACAAAATGATGTCTAAACATGCTGAGTGTTACCTCAATAGAAGGAGGAACCAATGGTCGCTTCCCTTTCAGTTCTCTTGCAAGAAATTCCAGTTTCTTTTCTTCATCCCACTCACTGTATGTGCCCATATCCAAATATTTGGTGATTGCATCTAGTGTTTCAGCATGCCTAGTTGATTCCTATTACATTGCAAAAATTTCAGGAAGAGGAACTTTACGAAAGATCATAAACACAGCAAATAAGCCAAAACAAGATGCACCTGCCGCAAGTCCAGCTTCATTAACACCATCCCGAAGGTAGCAACTCTTCTTATCAGATCAGCCAGCCGACCATCAGCTAACACTCCAGCTCCACAGGATTGCTGCAAAATTGGTACTGAACATCAATTTCAACTAAAACCACTAGCGTTGACACTTTTTATCATTATTATTCAAAGGAGAGAATTGTTATAGAATGATTCAGATAATACCAGGGACTCATAGCATAGAAGCAGTGGTTCCAATAATTGATCTGTTGTCTCGTAGTACTCCAGTGGATCATTTTCACAGGGAAGATCCTCTAGAAGAAGTTCCAACCGTTTTCTTGTTCTTGTAAGCTAATATCAAAGATCATAAGAATGAATACATCATCCATCTACAGTTAATAAAAGGGAATGATTAAATAAGAAGTCCTTTTCCTCCTACTAGTGAGAAAGCTATTTTAAAATACTTTCAAGACTTCTTTTCTAAGAAAAGGGAACTAATGATAACAGAATCCTTAACAATGATAAACCAAAGGCACATCAAACAAAGTCACTGTTAATGAAACTAAAACTTAACCAATTGGTGTATTGATTACAAACACTTAAAAGTTCTCTGACCAGAAGCCATTTTGAATGAACTGAATGCTAATTTTAGAAGTTACTTTTATCTATGTTTTAAAGCCTTCTCCGGTTAATTAATCCTTCTCTATAACAATAACTCAAACAGAGCCATACTGTGTGCTGTAAAAACAAAATAGAAGACAATTTTTCAGACAACTGCCCAAAAATCATAGAGTTCCACACAAATCCTTCCTAAGAATCGGTCATCCTGATCTAATTACCATACTATATCCTCATCCTTAAACACTTTACAAGGTTTAAATTTTGCAGATAATTAATTCATTATATAAATAACATCCTCGTCAAACTGTTTCTCTATATGAAAATGGATAAGAAAAACATACTAGGCTTCAATCAAGTTAATCAACTCACAGAAACTACTGCTAGTCATAGTAATTAAAGAGGCGAACTAAGGCGCAAAGAGCTGCTGGAGCCTAGGCGCTAGCCTCCAGGTGAAGGCACGCAGTGAAGTGAGGCGCAAAAAAAATAATAAAAGAATAAAATACATAAATCTGAAAAATATATTTTAAGATATCAATAAAAAAAGAGAAAAAAAATAGAAAACATGGAAAGAAAAACACAAATCAGAAAAAATGGCAACAAGACAAATCATATTTTAAGATATTAAAGTTAAGATAGAAAACAGTATAATCAAAAAAATGAAAAAAAAAAAAAGAAATAGAAAGCAAAATATAGGGAGAAAAATTGAAAGAGTAATATCTAGATGGAATGGGGTAAAAGGCTAAATTGCAAGAGGTGAGTACCAGATGGAGTGGAGGTTTGATCACAAAGCATATCATCAGTCTTTGTGTTGCATTTTATTTCTTTTATATTTATTTATTTATTTTGTGTAAGCTGGTGTTGGCTCGATAGCTTTATATTGAAAAAAAAAAAACTACGTGACTTGTTCTTGAAAACAAAAAATAGCAAGGCATGCCTTTCTTGAACCTTAGCCACAAAAAAGGCACAAAAAGGCGCACGCCTCTACCCAAAGGCGATAGCCTGAGAAAGTCGCGCGCCTCAGGACTGTTGAGGCGCAAGTCCTTGAGCCTTAGGTAAGGCTCGCCTGAGGTGTGTCTTTAATAACTATGCTCCTAATCTTACACCTTTTTATTATATTGGTATTCTATATGAGCCCTTAATATCATTTCTTTTGAACTCTGACTTTATACTGTTGGCTGGGACAGTCCCTGATCTTGGCTAGAAACTTGTTTCCTTAGCAGCACCATAATGACAATAAAAAAAAATGTCTTTTTTTTGTATTTGACAATTAGGAATACCTTGTCTTTCACATTGCCAAGGACAATTCTATAAGGAGCAATTCCAGGACGTTCAGGCAGACTTGGCTCTAGAAGCTTCTGGAAGCTGGATCTTCCTGTCATAGATTCTGCAAATATTTTCCTCTGAGCAAGTAGTTGAGTAGAGGTGAAAGATCCTCGCTGTGTCCCAGGGGTGGCAGAAGCACTTGAATTAGCAATACTTCCATTTGGAAACGAGTTATGTGAACCATGACTAGAATTTCCAGAATTTGAAGAATTCATAGCATCCTATAAAATACAATCAGAAAGAAGAAAAAAAAAAACTATTTCAATAAAACTCCAGCTACAATGATTATGTTAAGAAGAAAATTTAGTCAGCCGTGTAAAATCAAGACCCAAAATCATGGCTCACCTGAGAACTCAAGGGCTTGTACTCAGTCCCTGGAAGTTCAAGTTTGGGATACTGAGATCCACCATCATTGCATTCTACACAAAGACACAAGTCCAATAATGAATAAGCCAATTTTATTATCAGGCAAAGTAAATGACTTGAAAAAAGAAAGTGGCAAGCAAGTGGCACTTGGAAGTGTATGTAGAGCTTGACATGATTTGTAACTAATTTAATAGTAACTACATGATTTGTAACATGCTTTTATACAAGAGTCTCAAAAAAAAAGTATTATGATATTACTTGTTCTAAAATTTAAGTATTATAGATATGGTACTAGATTAATTTTAAGAAAAAAAATACAATAATCTCAACGTAATGTGATTGCAGTTAAGCCATAATTATATAGATAACTCTGGATTTATAGAGGAAATTGCAAAACAAATTTATTTACCAGTGCAAGCTGGAAGATCAGCCCTTTCTGGAAGTTGTGTAGGAAGAGATCTAGCTTGTTGGCCATGATGCTTTATTTGACTCCTGCTACCAGGTTGATTCCAACTGTCATATCGATCCTCTGATGAAGTTTCTGTAAAGCAAATTGATCCACCATCAGATCTCATTACGATTTAGGATGCAAGTGAAACATTGTGAAAATCAAGACAGATAAGCCAAAAATAAGTTTACATGGAAGACGATATTAAGTATTAACATTCATTAAATTTGTAATTATATTGAAGGTACATAAAGACAAATTCTCTAAGACTGCATATGATTTCTTCACTTCATATGATTCATGCCAAGGATTTTTAAAAAAAAAAGCACAGACATAATTTCAACATAGAGTAACCACAGAACAAGGTTCTTTTCAGATTATAATTTCTCAGAACAAAACAAGAAAATACATAAAATAGATAACTATATTCAGTAAGAGAAAAGGACGCGAATAATTGAAAGGTTTCATGACAAAATCAAAAAATTTTCAAAATGGACTGCAAATTTTAAATGAAGAGAACATGACCATAATATAAAAAGCCATACAAAAAGAAATGAGAAAACGAACAGAAGAACACAACCACTTTATCCTTTGACCTTCATAGTAAGTAAGAAGCTATACCAAATTGACTGATGTACAATGCATCTAATTACAGATTTACATAAAAAAATTCACCGAGGGCACAGCCTTTCTAAAATTCCTTTATGCAGTTTATCTTTCGTTTGTTGGCAAGGGCATCTATAATAAACTTAATGAATATTGTTAGATCTCATAAACAAGTTCAAACAAGCCAATGACACAAACCTTCCATTAGAATGTCATTTGCCACTTTTAACAACCTATCACTGCACTGGTTCATGGATAGCTCAAATCTGAGGCTATCAACTTCTCGAATGTAAAGGTCCATGGCCATCCATCTAGATAAAAGAGAGACATCTCTTGTAACCTGAATCATTGAAAGACCACTTGTCAACATTTTGTTCCTGAAAGAAACAGTGGGATATGATTCATGTGAAAGTAAAATAATTTGCAAAATACACACGATCTCAGGACAAACATAACACAAAATAAAGCATGCTCCAAAAACAAAGTTTCTTGCAGTCCAAAAATAAGTGATTATTCAATTTCATCAATGAAAGAGTGAAGCTGCATATGCATCAGGGGTGCCATAAATTTCGATATGAGCACTTAAGTTTTCAATTCAAAATAAACCGTAAACATTTCAACATGAGCAGTTAATTTTTCAGTTCAAAAGAAACTGTACTATTGGGAAACTGAAAGATAGGCTCTCATTGAAACCTATAACAAAAATGAAGATGCTAAAATAACCTAAGACAAACGACTTTAATAACAACCTTAGAATTCAATAGCATAAAATGCTGTGGTTAGCGAAACAAAGGTGAAACTTGTTTACTCAATACTTGCCAACTTTTTCATGAACACCTTACTTCTTTCATATTCACAAGGAATACAATGGTAGATTAATGTATAATTAATTGCAAATGAAAGTATGCAGTCAATAATTAGTGAAAAAAGGTTGTCCTTTTATATTTTTTCCTGCTCTAAGACAAGGATATGTTATTCCTAAAATGATGATAAGGTACTACAACAGAAGAATGACTAGACAAGTTCATCATTCCCATTCCATGTGCCATTTTTCAGTTAAATTAACAAATCAAATATGTAGTAGAAATCCTACCCACAACAAAGCTGCAGATAATGGAAGATTGTCACGACTAACAAGCAGCTGAAGGAATTTTAGAAGTCTCTCACCTTTGATGTTACATTTGGATTTCCATCTCTATCACCTCCCATCCAAGACCCAAACTTTATTGGTGTGCAAGTTAATGGAAGTGGCTTCCCTGTATGCTGAGGGAGGAAAAAGATTGAACAAAATGGAAAAGCAAAGCAGCAGTCATAATCGCATGTGAGAATGGGAAAGTCAGTGAAATCCCTAATACGTGCAGCCAACCAATCTACCAGCAATAAAAACATTAAAGGGCAACAAACCTTCTTTAGGGCATTGCTAACACGACGCAAATAATGAGGTACAGCTTTCCACAGGGACTGCTCCACAATGTTCAAGCCTGAGAGGATTACAAATTAAAAAATCATCAATCCTGTCCTAGAGATGAAGGAGATTTCTTGCAAAGAACCCAGCTTGCAATTTCTTTATTATTTAAAAGCCAAATGCTCTACCAGCCCTAGCTTCATCTACTGGTGTAGGTTTGTGACGCCTAAGCTCATCTGTCTGCCATATTGAAGTAATCTCTCTTACCTGCAAAAGCAAGAGCAAACTAAAAACTCAGAAAAAAGTTCTCAAAGAAATCATACACCTCCCACACTCTATGCTGGCTTTTGTGAGAGATAAGTTGTCAGGCATGAGAACTATACCAGATCTTCAATCAGCATTTCCCGATCTTCATGAGTAAGATCAGTTCGGTCATTGTAATCTAAAAGATGCTGCAAGAAAACCCAAATAATATTCAAATAAATGGGTTATCTTCATGCTAACTGCCATCAATTCCAGAAAAAAAAAACAAACAAAAAAAAACTTACAGCAATTCTGATGTGCTTATATTGCAAGGTACGACGATTAATTTGAGTAGGATGTGCAGTAAGAACAATTTCCACCTCCTGCAACAAGAAAAATTGGATAAACAAACACAAAAATAGTAAATAGTAAATAATGGTTTATCAAGCTCGCTCTCAAATTTGCATCTGTATTATGCTTAATATGCTTTATTTAACTGCAGAGAAAGTTTAAGAAACAAATAGGAATTCGTGTTGTTATCTTAGGCATTCAATCTGTGAGATCCCTGTAACGAAAGTTTACTAAATGAAGCCCAATACAACTATTTCAGCTGCATTGACATTCTCTTGTATTTTTCAGAAACTTGAACAATGTTACTTATATTTAAAAATCTTATTTTATCTTAATTCTCAATATAAGTTACCTGCTAAAACATCACCCTAAGGGAGAAAGGGGAAAAAAAAAGGAGTTTAACTCAAAGCCAAAAACACCAGTTAGAAAAAAACCTGCTTGCAAAATGTGTCATAAAGCTGCTCCGAAGAGATTCCACCTTGCAACAGCTGATTAAAAATGTCATCACAAGATTTTGACAGGTGTGTCATACTCCGTGCCTTGCGAACCCTGTAGCATGCAATATTTATTTACATAATTGACAAAGAAAGGCTTCCCAATTTAAAATTGAACTACTCTCAGAGGAGTGCTCAAACAGTAAGGAGGGAAAGGAAAGTAACTAAATTGAAAGGCCATTTGTTTCTTCATCATCAACTAACTCTCCACTGGTTTACAAAAAATATATGATATAAAGGAACAGAAGAAGAAACTCAAGAATGAGATTTCTTATTTCTAAATGGGATTCTTCCTTTATTTTCCTTCCTATCATCTAAGAACCTAAAGAGCATTAGCTCCTCCTTCGTGTTATTAGAAGCAAAGAAATAGAAGTCCACAAAACAACACTTCTTGAATACAACAAACATTAAGGACAATGCAATGGCCGATAATGCAATTTATTGCTTCCAAATTAAGCAATCCTTAATATTGATTCATCAGCTTATGATAATTCAAGGATATTGACATATATTGAAAATAAAGTTAACTTAGCAAAAATGCATAATACGAGATGACAGTATGCAGAAACTACCTATGATGGGTCTCAGCAATCCCCATCAAAGTAAGATAATGGCTAAATGCACGAGCAAGAGTCAGGGCTTCCTCTAATGTCATCCTCGATATCTCCGAAGCCAGCTGCTTCTCCAGCAGCTCAGCCATATCTTCTACCCCCGCCAATCTCATATTACAAGCACTCTGTAATGACACCCATATATATTTCTAATCAATATCAGTATACTATATTTCCACATACCAAGAAAATGCAGAAAGAAAATAACAATCAAAATGGTAAACAAATGATATTTGCTTGCCATGTGAATGACTGATTTCGTATCAAACACATTCTAAATCATAAACTTATTTGTGATCAAAACACCAAACAAAATTCTAAAACAGAAACACAACATTGAAAAAATTGAGCCAGTAACAGTTAATTTGACCATGCTGATTTCTTAACCATGCTGATTTCTTAATGTCGTATAAGAATATCAATATGAAATTCTATTAAAAGGAGCAAAGTTAAAAACAAGCAAATGCAGAGAGAATCCAAGATCCCGAATCTGCTAAAAACTTATAATATAATTGTAAAAACCATTTGGCTATTTCTATAAATAAAAAAACATAAACCTATTGGGTTATAGGTTACTTTCTCTCCACTTTCTCAGTATCCAAACCGACAATACACTCAACATTAAATAAATACTAAACAACTAAAACACAGATCTACTGGCCATATTTTCTCTCTGTTTTCGCAGAATCCAAGCACATAATAAACCAAAACATAACACAAAAATTATGCATATTCAGCATCAAAGAAAACTGGAGAGAGATTCTTCAGAAGGGAATAGAAAAAGAAAAAGAGAGACAGAGTTAGCAGTTCGTTAAGTTAATTTAGCCTTGCATTTTCCAGAAAAAAAAAAATCAAAAAAACTATAAAGCCCCATATCATATTTCATTTCACACTATTTCCTCTGCGTTTTCAGACACAAAACAGAACCATGCATAACAATACTGACAACATCCATAACCAAAACTCTTATACACTCTAACAACAACCAAACAAAACCCAATAATCAAAACAATTTTAAAGCATCAACACAATAACTTATCTCACAGAGTTAGTGAAGAAGAACTTGAAATAACAAATTTTTTAAACAAAAAGAAACCTGAGCGAGGATCCGATTCCTTTCAAGTTTCTCCATGAATTGGCCTCCGACTTCTCTCTGCAAAACATCATTTAACAAATTCCCCAGAAGCTTACAATCATCATCAAAGCTTTGAAATGAGATTTCTTCCGCTATATCATCTGTTGTGTCCGTCATTGTATCCAAACAGCCAAAAAGAGAAACACCAAACACTAAAACAGAGCACCTTTGTACACAAATCCCACTGTCGCTATAGAGAAAGAGAAATCTAAAAAAACAGAGATTCTGTTTTCTCTTTTTTTTTTCCAGGAGGGAGTGAAACAAGGAGAGCGTGAAGCTGGCAGTGTTAATGGAAATGAAATAGAGAAGGAGGAGACCTTTCTTTTCTGGTATTTTGTTTCTACGAAAACTTCCGTTAAATGTAGGGCCCAGTACCTTTTTTATGGTAAAGGAAATGCCAGGGAGAGGTTAACACGTGGCGGTCGATGAGAGAAAGATGGTTATTTTTTTTTTTTTGTCTCTTGCTGATACCGAAATTTTTGTAACTTTGTGATAGCCAGTGGTTTCCGAGAGTTATTTACTTGAAAATTTTCCCGGAATAAATTCTTTTAACTTCATGTTTTTTACATGTAGGACACCATGAAGAAAAATAGGATCTTTTTAGGAGATTCCAGATTCCTTTGAGGGTGTCGATATATTATTTGGAATATTTCTTTTTCAGGCTTGGATAGAAAGCTTTCTGGTCGTTTTAAATTTTAAATAGTTTATTATCTACTAAATTAGTTATATTATTATCAGTATAATTAATTATCATTTTTTATTTTATAAGTCATTAATTTTAATCTGTTTTTTAGAAATGTAAATCTTTGCTAATCAATTTTATAAGCATGTTTTGGTTTTCTCAATTAGGGTTTTTCAATCACTATATAAGAAAGTATATCATAATATAAAAAAGTAATTTATATTAAAAATTAAAGGATTGAATGTGAGACTATTTAACGTACTTCAGTCATTTAAAAAAAATAAAAAAACTTAAATGTTTTGCGGTAAGAAAAATAAAATTTTAACATTTTTTATAAAATAGCATAATCTTATATTTGAATTTCTCTAAAATAAATTATAGGGAAAAACATATAACTTTGTATAATTTATCTAATAAAATTAGAAAATTTATTATAATTTAGAAATATTGTTGCAAACAATTAATAATGGTAATGTATTCTCAAAAATTAATAATGTAATGGTCCCATGATTTAAAGAGGAGGCAATGTAGCAACATTTGTCTGTCTCAAATCTCAATCAAAGCTTCAATACCCAAAACCAGATCACATCTTAGTATCAATTATTATATATTGAAAATAACAGTCTGTCTGATAAAATAAAATTTTAGTACTTTTATTTGGAGGAACATAGTGGAAAAGGGGCCAAATTTGTATACATTGCAAGATCACGTTAACAGTGGTAGACCCACAAAATCCAGGGCTTTATTCTTGTCGAGGTGGGCTCCACTAACTTTATGATTCGTTAAAAAGAAAAAGGGAAACTTTTCATTGTCGTAGAGGATCATTTACGACGACCTTTCATGAAAATCTTGTGTCTGTTGTTTCAGGGTTAATTTTGATGATACGCTATTGGTGTTGGACTTTGGTCGTTTAGGTTGCCAGTTGAGCCGTTTCCATTGCTTTTCAGTCTATCTTATTACCCCGCGTGCGTTCCCCACCCTCTTCATTAGTGAACTCCAAGTTTCCGACGCTAATTTATTTAAACACACACAATATTTTGTTTTTTGGTTTTAAGAAAAATACTTTTATATTTGTGTGGTGTACTATTATTGATATTTTCAAAATTTAATCATTTTTTATATTATTTCTACTAAATAGATAAATAAATGTAATTACTAAATCACCCTTCTATTAATTTTTGTTATTAAGAGAAAGAAAGTTATTGGAAATATCTAGATCAATAAAGTTGGAAAATATTTAATACTATCTTAATTTTCTAAAAAATACCATTTATATATTTTGTCCTGCTCTAAGTAATGAATGAGTGTTTTGATTTAGTTTAAGAAAAAGTTAATGCTTTGATGAGTGAGTGGTTATGACAATATTTGATTTCTTACTCACATCATTTAGTGCTGTAAGAATATTCCCTCAGAAGAATATGCTCGTAACGAACTTATCAATCATCAGATCTACCCATAGTTATCCAATTTTGTAAAAAAAAAAAATAACGCTCTTTTTATAAAAAAAGAAAAACACATATATATTGCAGAAATTCTTCTTTTTTAGAGTCAAGAGGTGTTGATTCCTTTTCGAACATAGAGTGGAATGGCTGTTTTATCTTCTCCCTGAATGTGATTCTCGCAAATTGAATTTATTTTTTTATTTTTATGAAAATTAAAACTGTTTGTCATCTCGATCGGTAATTGGGTGAATTTATTTACACAAACTCAGTCGTCGTACGGGCTTAGATACACTTATTGTGCTAAATCAGCCTTCTCCAATACACGCAGCGGAATATAGACAAAACGCAAGTAAAAGACTTCCCAAGTATATTATCGGTTTTAGAAAGATTTTTTTAATGGGTTTAGAAAGACCTTATTAACACTAACTATTTGGCTAAAATGATAAATTAAATCAATTAAAAAATTTAAATAATAAAGCTTAATTTGTCCGGTAACGTGGGAGCAATATGTAATTTACTCAAAGCTAAACTCTTTATACAGTATGCACCAAAAATTAAATGCTCAATCTTCTATCCGGAAACTAAATTATCTAATATATAAATTAAATATAATTAAAAATATTTAAATATAAACTAATGAAAACATAAATATTTAAATAAAT
This sequence comes from Jatropha multifida, assembly GCA_948099535.1. Classification (NCBI taxonomy): domain Eukaryota; kingdom Viridiplantae; phylum Streptophyta; class Magnoliopsida; order Malpighiales; family Euphorbiaceae; genus Jatropha; species Jatropha multifida. The sequence goes on from CANUEX010052547.1 coordinate 180,553, forward strand.
ATTATTTTTACTTTATCCATCTTTTTCCGATGAATGAATTATAAGAAATACCTTGTTTGAATAAATTGGCCTATAAATCTTATGTAGGCAGGGCAATCCTAATCCTTTTTAACCTAGAATAAAAATGGTCACACCAATAATTGATTCCATGGGACCGTCATAACTTGATAAGAGCTCAATCTTATCCTATTTTGTCTGATTTCACGTCCAAGCTCTTTTCAAGGTTGGCTAAATGATGGAGGTGCTGTGCCTACTTCCTGAGTAATTGTATATCGCACTGCCACGAGTCTTGGATGAGAAATGAGCTCATTGGTGTGACTCGGAAACCATTATTGTGAAATGGAAATGGCCATCAAATCAAATTGACATTTTGTCATCTCTCTCCAACTATACCTACCTTGAAAAAAAAAATATCTACTGAAGTCAAAGAAATAAAAAATAATTGAAATTCGCAATGCATTGTCAAAAAGTTTTAGTGTGATAGCTTATATTATGGTAAAATGTAATTCAATCATGTGAAATTAGTTATAATATATTTTAAATTAATTACGGGACTATGGTGGCTTATCATCAATTTATTCATATGTTCAAAACTTATTAATTACCGATTATTGAAAAAAAATGTATATTCATTGCTTTCGTATTCTTTATTGAGCAAATTACTACTATTATTTCATATTTTTCTTGTTATATAATTTTTACATTTATTTTAATTAATAAGTGTTAAGCTCTCAAAAATTGAGGTGTAATAAATTGTGAATTCATCTCTCTTTGGAGTAAATTTTGGATATATATACTGTATCTAGAATAATTGTATTAGGATAAAGATTATGAATTTTGTATTATATATTAGTTAGAGTTTATTTAAGAGTTTAGTATTATTATTTTAATATATTTTATTATTATGTGTTAACAGTAGTCTTACCTTAGTTATTTGGTCATTTATGTCCAAAAAATGTTATCATGTGTTATATTATATGTGTATACTTTATTTTTTATAATGTGATTACTAATTATTATAAATACCTTTTGAGCATGGAATTCCTTATATGTTCTTATCAATTCAATGGTGGTTCTGTTTGGGAGAAATAGGGTGATGGTTTGTCTGCCTAAGAAGAATCTTGAGAGTACTTTCTTTCAGTTTATTTAATCAAGAACTCTTTTGTTTATCCTTTTTAATTTTGAATGTTGGCATAATTTCAATTTCTAAGTGTTTTTGATAAAGTGTTTTCCACTTAAACTGGAATGATGTATGTAATCGTCAAAGAAAGGTTCACCTTATCATCCTTAAGTGTGAACTTATTTAAGTTGCTTTAACTTGAAATTTTATGGACTAAGAGGAGCATTTTAACTGAAGGACTACTTAAGTTCGAGCTGAAATGGACGACTGTTTAAGTCCAAGTCGAACTGGAGGATCTCTTGAGTCCGAGCTAAACTAAAGCCGAACTGGAGGACTGCTTGACTCCGAGCCGAATTGGAGGATTGCTTGAGTTTGAGTCGAACTAGAGCTAAATTGGAGGCGAAGTGGAGGACTACTTAAGTTCAGGCCGAATTAGAGCTGAACTGGAGGATTGCTTAAGTCAGAGCTAAACTAAAGGATTGCTTAAGTCATCTAGGTGAGCTATATATGTTTGAGCTAATGGACTTAGCAAAAAAGACCACTTAGGTCATCTGGGCAAACTATGTGTAATTGAGCTAAAGGATTCAGTGAACATGATGGCTTAGGTCATCTAGGCGAACTATGTGTAACTGAACTAAAGGATTTAGTGAACATGACCGCTTAGGTCATCTGGAACTATGTATGATCGAGCTGATGGAATTAGTGGACAGGATCACTTAGCGAACTATGTATGTTTGAGCTAATGGACTTAGTAAATAGGACTGCTTAGGTTATCCAGACAAACTATGTATGTCTGAGCTAATGGACTTAGTGAACGTAACCATTGAGGTCATCTGGGCGAACTATGTATATCCGATCTAATAGACTTAATGAACAGGAACGCTTAACTCATTCCGGCGAACTATGTATGTCTAAGCTAATGGACTTAATGAACATGACCATTTAGGTCATCTGGGCAAACTATGTATATTCGAGTTAATGGACTTAATGAACATGACCACTTAGTCCATCCGGGCGAATTATGTATGTCCAAGCTAATGGACTTAATGAACATGACCGCTTAGGTCATTTGGGCGAACTATGTGTGTCCGAGCTAATGGACTCAATAAGCATAACCACTTAGGTTATCCGGGCAAAATTATGTATGTCCGAGCTAATGGACTTAGTGAACGTGATCGCTTAGGTCATCTAGGCGAACTATGTATATCCGAGCTAATAGACTTAGTGAATAGGACTACTTAAGTCATTCAGGCGAACTATGTATGTCCAAGCTAATGGACTTAGTGAACATGACCGCTTAGGCCATCCAGGTAAACTATGTACATTCGTGCTAATGGACTTAATGAATATGATCGCTTAGGTCATCCAGGCGAACTATGTATGTTCGAGCTAATGGACTCAGTAAACATGATTGCGTAGGTCATCTGGGTGAACTATGTATGTCCGAGCTAATGGACTTAGTTAAGGGATCGCTTAGGTCCGAAGTGGAGAACTGTGTATGTCCGAAGTGATGGACTTAGTTAAGGGACTACTTAGGTTCTAACTAGAGAACTGTATATGTCCGAAGTGATGGACTTAGTTAAGGGGCTACTTAAGTCCGAATTGGAGAACTGTGTATGTTCAAAGTCATGCACTTAGTTAAGCGACCGCTTAGGTCCGAACTCGAGAACTGTGTATGTCCAAAGTGATGGACTCAATTAAGGGACCACTTAGGTTCGAATTGGAAAACTGTATGTCCGAAGTGATGGACTCAATTAAGGGACCGCTTAGGTCCGAACTGGAAAACTATGTATGTTCGAACTGATGGAATTAGTTAACAGACAGCTTAGGTCTGAACTGGAGAACTAAAAGGAATGCTAAAAAATTTGTACGTAAGATCCTTTAGGAAAAACTTAATGCATCACGTCTTTCTTATCTCTATAAGGTATGATACATTAAGTGAAAAAAATCTGAGATCTCTTTATTATTTAAATATAAAGTTACTTTACATCTTATTGGGTGGAGATACAATATGCCTTTTTTAGATTATTCGTATTTCATGTCCGAGGTAGCTCAACTCCTTCAATCTTCCTAAGCTTATATGCCCTTGGGCTTCTCCTCTTTGATCTACAATGTTGAACTTCCTCGGCTTCGTCTAGTTTTATGTATTAATGGGCTAGTGTCATGAGTTTGACAAAAGTCAAAGGTGGGTCTATACTTAGACTTTCAAATAACTTATTATACCTGCAGTTCTTAGCCATGGCACTGATAGCTACCTCATCATTCAAATTTTTCATCTGCATTGCCATCCTTTGGAACTTAGAGATATACTGCCTTAGAGTCTCTCCTTTTCTTCTCAAGTCAACTAGGTCGGATGACATTTTCCTAGATGGTACACTTGTTATAAACCGAGCTTGAAACTTCTTGGCTAGCTATGAGAATGATTGAATAGACCCTGTTCTAAGTATCTGGTACCACTCTTGAGTTGCTCCTTTCAGTTTGATTGGAAAAACTTTGCACATGAGGTCCTCCGAGATGGTTTGGAGATGCATAATAGTTCGAAAGGTCGATAGATGGCTTCGTGGATCAATAGATCCATCGTATGATTAGAGGGTATGAATCTTAAATTTGGGGGAAATATTATACTCAAAACATTAACTGGTAATGTCGAGCCTTGTCAAAGACCATAATCCCCTATTTCTCCTGTCTATCGACACTCTCGAACTAGCTCTTAGCAATGTTTTATAGATTAGAACAATCCAAAATTGGTTGGGTATGACTCAATTATTAGCTACCGGGGATAGTCACACTTGTGTTTGCCTCCAAATCTGCTTTATGGTATCATTCAAATATTGACAGACTTCAGGCCTTAAGTGAAAGTGTGGGGATGTTGTGTTGATGAGGGTTTATTAGTCTGGTGGGTGGTATCAGTTCGCCGCTAGGTTGTAGGTTCTCTAAGAAGCGTTTTAGCACAGTAGTGAATTGCGAATAAGTTTGGGCTAGAGTAGCTGCTACCTGGGGATCAATGGTTGATAGGAGAACTAACATGGATTTCCCATTAGTATCACTATTGGTGTTGCCTTGGCCTTCTATGTTGAGACATCGGTGGAATCATTAACCATCGTCTTCTAGAAAAAGTCGGTGTTTTTAGCATATGAAAGTGTGTTTCACGCTCACCATACCAATTATTAAACTCTCAGAAATTAAGGTATAATAATTGTGAATTCGTCTTTTTTTGAAATAGATTTGGGGTACACATACTGGATCTAGGATAATCTTATTAGTATAAAGATTACGAATATTGTATTATCTATTAATTAGAATTTATTTAAGAGTCTAATAATATTATTTTAATATATTTTATTATTATGTGTTAACAATAAGTTTGTCTTTATTTTTTAAAAAATTAATTATTGAGTCTGACTAAACTAATTACAAAAATTTAATTTCTCTTGTGTCTCTGATTCTTGAAGTAAAAAGGTAGGCACAGGCTCACAACCCTCAGGTGGGCTTGACTTGGACAATTTGTCCAAACTCTTTTCTTGACACATAAAGCCCAAGCAGAGCAGGCATATTTCTTTTTTATTACTTATATTTATGGTGATTGATCTTTTTTTCTTTAATATTCTAATGTCTCAATGACCAAGTTTTTTGTAATCAGACATTGATGTCTAATTTATCACCGTTCAAAGCTAAATAACTAGAGAAATGTGAATTATGTCTTAGAATAGATGTCTTAGAATAGACATTGATGGCGTGGTGAGACTCGTGGTGCCCGGAGCTGCAGCAAGAGATAGAGAGAGCGTGCGATGGAGGTGGAGTTGGCGTGAACTGAAGAGGAAGAAGAAAGAAAATAAAAAAGAAAAAATGAAAAGAAAGAAAAGGAAAAGAAAAGAAAAGAAAAAAAAAAGCAAATTATTATTAAAAAAACAAACTGTCCATCGTTTAATTGTCGGGAGAAAAGAACAGTAATACACGGTAATTTAAAAAATATCTGGTTTGAGTTCAATTTAAATTAACTCGATCTAATTTAATAATTGATTTGATTTAACAGTTTCTCAAATGAATTTTAGGGCGAATCAAAATGGTTTTCGATCTCAATAAATATTACGTGGCATAATATTATTGGCTAATAAGTTACAATTTAATTTAAATATAAATATTTCAAAATAAAAATTTTGAGACATTACAATATGGTAATTAACAATAATGCAAGAAAAAAAAGTAGACTATATTTTCAAACAAATAAAAAGGAAAAATAAATTATTGTTTTGGATGAAGAGAGCATTTATTTTCACTTTCACCGTAGAATAGGCATGGCCGGTTCGTTGAATCGCCATTTCTAATCAGTTTCAGTGCGATTTCAATAAATAAACTGTTTTGATCACGGTTTTCTGTGATATATGTATTATTTTTTTAAAAAAAAGTTTGATTCTAATTCTACATTTTCCTTTCGAAAGAAATTAATGGGTTTCAAAATATTGATAAATTTTATTTTAAATAAATTTTAGAATATTCATACTTAGATAAGAATAAAATTAATTAATTTTACAAAATAATTAAATAAATTATCATTTTATTTTGTATAAAGGTTATTAATTAAATAAATTCTTAAAAAATTTTGAATAGTATTTCAAACAATGTAATTTTGAACTAAATAAATAATTTAAAAGAAAAAAAGTTAAAAACAATATAATCTTAGACTAAATATTTTATTTTTTTATCATTTTACTTTTTTATATTTTTAACTTTTCAAATAACTTGCAATTTCAAAAGAAAAATTTTTTAAATAAAGTATACTATCTATGAAAATATTATTTAGACTTTGAAGATATATAAAATAGTTTAAGTAATTATTGTATTGAAAATAAAAATAAAAAATTTACAATTCGAACCCGATTAAAATCGTTGATTCTAGACTAGTTTAAATTTGGATTTTAATATTCACATGGACCTTAATCGATTTTTAAATCTTTGATTTAGAATTTTAGACCTATCATTCAGATTCTATTATATTTCATCTACAATGCGGTTCGGTTCGGTTGAAAATCAACCGGTGGGCATGCCTAGACTAACAGACATTGAAGCTCTAGCTTGTAGAGTTAGATGTCTGAATATTAAAAAGAATTTAGCACGCAATTGCGTTTGTAATTGCCTAAAAAAGCCTTTGTATCGTCTCCCTCCTCGACAATTAGAAATCGCAGATCCTCTCGTTCCATCAATTCTCTCTTCTAGAGTTTCACAGCATCTCTTCCACCTTGATCCTCCACAACCACAAGCTTTGTTAAAAACCGCATTGGCTTCGTCCACAGATGGAATGGACTTTCTCCATCGATTTTTTCTGGCAACTCACTCTTTCTGGCAATTTTTAAACGGTTACTACTGTCAGTTGATGTGGTCCTTCAACTTTCCGAGAACATTAGCGAAGACGGTGGCTGCGTCTTCTTTCGATTACAGGTATGGGATTCTTATTCTTCAGTTTATTGTCTTATATATTCATTTACTTTACCCCTTTTTTTTACTCGGAACATCTGAAGGAATAACGAACTCTGTGATGCCACGTTGCTAGCAAATCAGACTTTTCTAAGTCCCGTCACGTGGCTTTCTTTCATTGCAGAGTTAAGAAAAACTCTACCTATACCCGCAACAGGATATCCTTTCCCGTCATTTGTAGCGGGGAAAATCTCGAGGAAGACTGGTATAAAATGCAACAAAAGGACGCCGTTTCAAGTTCCAACTCCAGCAAAATCAGATTCCATTTGCCCACTGAAAGGGTTAGAAAAATGGAGAATGAAGAGAAAAAAGTAGAGGAACCTGTGCCCAGAGTAGGCGTGGTAGTTTTTCTGTTGAAGGGGAAATCTGTGCTTCTAGGCCGGCGCCGGACTACCGTCTGTGACTTCACGTTTGCCCTTCCCGGCGGTCACCTCGAGTTCGGTAGGTCTCTCTCTAGGGCAAATATTTACATTACACCCTTAAGTGACACCGTTAAATTTTGAACTCCAAAGTTGTTAATTTCAGGCGAGAGCTTTGAGGAATGCGGAGCAAGAGAAATGAAGGAGGAAACAGGTTTGGATATTACCAAAATAGAGTTTGTAACAGTAACTAACCATGTCTTTTTAGAGGAACCAAAGCCATCGCATTATGTTACTATCTTCCTTCGTGCATTCTTGGCTGATCCCAAACAAGAGCCTCAAAATCTTGAGCCAGAGAAGTGCTATGGTTGGGATTGGTACGATTGGGACAATCTCCCAAAACCATTGTTTGGACCCTTGAAAAAAATGGTACAAAGTGGCTTCAACCCTTTCCCAGTTGACTATAATGTTCGACTAGATGATGGCTAAGTTGTGTTTTATGTTTGCTCTGTTCTTACTTGCTAGCTTATGGATATTATCTTATTGTTATCAAGAATTTAAAGTTCAGGGATTTGAGTATTTGCCTTTGGAATATATTGCTGAAACAATTTTTTTTTTTTTTCAATTATATGAGATGGCCTGTGAAATTTAAGTTTGCTTTGTTATAAATCTTGTATCAGTTGCCAGTAATGCACTTTGGGTTTTAAGAATTCATCAAAGACCTTGAATTAACAAGAGCATGATTACTCTTCATTATAGTTATATACCTGTAGAAGATAAATATTTGTCGCTTAATATAATAATAATAAAAAAAAGGTCCAAAAAGGCGGCTAAGGGAATACCCGATCCGCTAATGCTGTGATGCTAGCAAATCCAACTTTCTAGCAAGTCAAATTATTTCCCGTTTCCCGTTTTCGTTCCATGGCTCGGGTTACTTTCATTGGTGGGTGACCAAAAAATCTATATGCAACCGCAACACTCTACCCTTTTCGCGGCGGGAAAACCTTAAAGATTGGTGCGCAACGCAACGAAAGGACGCCGTTTCAAGTTACAACCCGAGTGAAATCAGATTCCATTTGCCGACTGATCGTGTTAAAATTTGCGGAGATGGAGAAAAGAAAAGTGGAGAATGGAGAGGAAAATGTAGAGAAACCTGTAGTTAAAATCAAGAGCCTCAAAATCTTGAGCCTGACAAGTGGTATGGTTGGATTGGTACGATCGGGATAATCTCCCAAAACCAATGGTTGGGCCCTTTGAAAGATTGGTACGAAGTCGCTTCAACCTTTTCCCAATTGACTATAATGCTTGACTAGGTGATAGATAAGTTGTCTTTTCTATTTGCTCTGTCCCTACTTGCTGGTTTATGGGTATTATATTGTTTAATATCAGGAATTTAAACCTCAGGTTGTTCGGGAATTTTTATTGGGTCTTGTGGGTTATCTTGATTATATTGCTGAACTCTTTGGTTGAATTATATGAAGTGGCCAGTGAAATTTAAGTTTGTTATAAATCTTGTATTAGTTGTTTAGTACTTTGTTTTTTATTTTGATTTACACCTAGCTGAATATAAATATGTATGAGGTCTTTTTCTTTGATTTCTCCATGGCCTGGTAATTTAGGTTAGATGACAGGGTACTGCTTGCACCTCCTTTCAAAGTGAGGCATTAAAGCCACTAATAAGTTTTACCGTTTTTTCTTGTTTGCAAATATGAAAATTCAGAATTCATCAAAGACCTTGAGTTAACAAGAGCTTAAGTAATCGTTATTATGCCTCTAAAATATATTTTAATGCAAGAATTTCTCAAGGCTGCAAGAGCAACAGATATTTTTATGGCTGAAATGCCAATTTCACCTCAATAATTGGAATACACAAGAAGCACAGCTCTCTTGTTTATTATTTGGCGGTACTGGAACAAAATTTTAGAAACCAGTCAACTTAGTAGTTGTGGCAGCTGATGTACTTGAAAGTAGTAGTAAAAGAAACAAATGAAAACAGCCAAAAGTAGTAGAGCCTAGAGCAAGCAAATCTTCTCTTCAGTGCGTTAAAATGTCACAGGTAGAAAGTTGAACTCCTCTTTCCATTAACCACAACCACTACTGTATTAGTATCTCTTTGATCTCGTGTGGCTGTCTTTTCGTTTTCATGTCTTAAGCTAATAGCTGTTGGATCCTGGCAGTGGCAAGCACAATTCTTACCTTTATTCTTTTCTTCTGAAATTTGATTTCATTGATATTAATAATTAGTGGTACAAGCTACTGCTAACCCTTTTTTTTTTTTCTGTTTTTGCTTGTAGTTTGGATAAAGTAGTAACTATATATAAGAGGATTGTATTTTACCAAACAATATAAATTATAAGATCAATTGGTTAGTTGCTTGGTCTTCCTGCTATATTATCCAGAGTGAAATTCAATCTTTCTTTTTTATTTTGGAAACTCTTTCCATGCTTCAAAAAACTGGAGGGTACAACTAGGATTGAGATTTGTCTGTTATTATTTATGCACAACTATATGTTCCAATATAACTTATTTCGAGCCTTAACAAGCCTTAAATATTGTGAGACTAAATCTTTTCACTTCCTTTCTATGTTAGTGAAATAGGTTTATTGAGGATCAAATTATGGTTGTTGAAGATTTGATTGACATGCATTAATTTAGTAGTACTAAAATGACAATATTAAAGGTGCTGCCAGCAACACGTAAAACATGGGATGAGGTGGGAGTAAGTTGAAGCTTAGAAAGCAATGTAGCCATGATGCATGCCCTGCAAATGATTTTGGCTTTTATAATTAGAGCGATGCTGAAAATTAGTAATGCTACATCTGATTTATTTATTTTGAGACAAGTGGGACTATGTATTTTATGAAGATGAGCGATAGTAATCTGATCCACAAGCTTTAAACTCTTAACTCTCCTAAACGGAACCCATAAAGATGGCAAGTCTATTCTTTTTTCCCCCAGTAGGACATAGACGCTTACAGCCTCACTTTTGAGTTTCCAGAAAAACATTTTTAAGACATGATTTGTTTATTACCTTTTTCAATAATAACATTGCCATTTCATTTGGCAATTAGATAATGAAGTTTATTCAATTTGGTTGCATGCAGAATCAGGTCATGCTTAAAAGTAGCATTGACCTAACATTGAATCAACTTTCTTCTTAGTTGTGGTATTTTTTCCGCAATTTTGGTCTCCTTATCTACCACTGCCTGGTAGTTTTGGTGTTAAGAGAGCTGAGGACATGAAATGATCAGCGACAACTGGCCCATGTGACATAATTTGGTTTTTTACGAGTGCAGTTTAAGAACTATCAGTTATAGTTTTTGGTAATTTAGCATTCAAGGGTTCCATATTGTAATGCATTTTCTGGATGATGTATCGTATTATCATAAAATATCAAAACTAAAACAATCTCATTTAGGTACCTGTCTACAGTGCTCCACCAGTTCTGTTGCTGGTATGTCAAATTGCTTTCATGACGCTGCATTAACATGTCCTCTGGGCTGCTTTATCTGTCGCCACTACTACATTTTCACTGCCACATTGATGTGCCACTAGAACAGCTCATTGCTTTGTCACTGTTTCCAAACTACTATCACTGTCTCCAACACTGTGTTCACCCCAAAACTACTTAATTACTGGCATTTTGATCGCTGGAGTTAGTTACCTTTATACAGGCATTGTTTGCACAGATAACATTACTACAAACTGTTGCCATTGATGCATTAACACTGACTGACTAGTTCAACTATCATGTTAAGTTCCCATCACCCAGGTCTCCACATGCTATTTTCTGTTTTGGTTGCATTGTCATTAGTGATATTAATCAATAGGAATGCAGTTATATACCTTTTTGCCCTTACAGAACCATAAATTACATAGTAACTTCGACAAATTTCCTTTTGATTATGTAAAATATATGGTTCTAACTTTTAAGGATGAAGGTATGATGTCCATCACCTCTATTTTAAAGGGACCAAGTGGAAAGTTGAGTATTTTTACTGCATTGGTCTGAAAGGCATACTCAGTAATATTCTTCACCTAAGATGACCTTTATCATTCCCAAGTTGACTATTGACGATTTTAATTACATTACTATTTACTTTTTTTGACCATTGGGGTAAGCCCAATGTAGGGAAAAGGAGAATTCACCAGCATCAGGTACCTCTAGCAATAACCATACATGTGGTAGATTTACACTCGTATTTATTACTTTTCCAATTCCCCATGTTCAGCTTAAGTTTTCTTGTCACTTTTAATGATTCTCACATGCTGGGAGTTCATTTCTCTTAACGGGGGAAGATAGAATTTACAGTATGCAAAGAAAGTCAAATTTGGCTGTTAGTTTTTCTGAGAATCACATGGTCAGGCTCTTTTCCTACTTTTGCATTTCATTTGACGATGAGACAAAATATGCTGATTAAAGTTAAGTAATCTCACATATTGGGAGTTCATTTAAAACACTTGACCTTGGTGATAATAAAAACTTTGGGTCATGGTATTGTGCACAGTTATGAATCTTTTGTGTTATATTATTAATGGACTATCATAGCAGCAGTTAAGATGCATGTTGACAAATACCACAAGAAGTTTATGGCATCTGCAAATACAAGCATGAGGTCATGCTTTAATATGCAAGGTACTATCTACTTTGAATTCCTCGACATCAAACTGGTGGCAATGTAACCTGTGTGGTGTAGTGAATGTGGACCTGCCCACACGGTGGTGGTTCTAATTCATGGCCAGTTCGATACAGTCCCGGTTAATAAGATAAAAAAATAAACATAGACACAAACATTTGAATTTTGCCCGCTTCCAATGAGGAACCAGGACAGAACTTCAGTCTGGTCATGAACCGTGGGGCCTATGGTCCAGTTCCAGTCCATCCCTTGAAGGTGACTTATGAACATTTGCATGCATCTAGTTATCAGTTATAATTGTGCTTTTGTTAAAATTGCCGCACTCTAACTTATCCTATGTGCCTCTTTGATTTTGTTCATAAATTTTATGTATTATTTGATATTTTGTAAACTTTAGAAGCAATTTCCGGTTATAATATGTGAGAACTGGCTGAGGTGTCCACTTCAAATACATTCAATAATTTTAATGTATTCTTGTCTTTCAAACCTAAAATCCACAAAATCTTCAGGTTAACTGGATATTTTATTTGTTTTTATTCTCCTGTTTGAAAATCAGTGCCATTATTCATTAAACTTACTAACAGTCTAATATACTTTTCTGTGAAATGCATGAGTGGCTTAATGTTTTGCGTTGGTCAGTTTGTGTGCATTCAGGTGCCACATTGCACATTCCATTTCTTAAGCATCACTGTTAGTTATTCTTGTTTCTTATCTCCTAATATGCAAGTTCCATTGAATTTTCTTTTTCTACAGTTATTGTCCGGTTTTTTTGTTTTTTTCACAGTGATTGTAATTAAAGTTCTATTACAATTTAATTGTCAATAATTTCCGTTTAGTCTAATGCTCAAATAAGTTGTTTGCGAATGCGGATAATCAAGACACACTGATGAAGAAGCCGTAAGAGAACAAAATGAGATAAATGGTAAATGAACAAGAAATTGCAGATCTTATATCCTTTTCCACACTCAGGCCACTCATACAGGACATTGTGGACCAGGACAATGCAGATGGTGGATGAACAGGCAACAGCAGCAGATTCAGTCTTCCCCTGTTCGATATTTCAATACCACATAGCATGATCTCTGTATGGTCGCTGTCTGATATATTAATAATAATAATAATGATGTGAGATGCAGTGGTCCTTCAACTTATGGTGATTTTGAGTACGTATGAAAATCTTTTCTAGTATGTTCTTATTTAATGTTTATACCATAATATCTTCGGTTGTTGTCTAAATATGTTAAAAGTTAGATTAATAGATTTCCCTCTTTCTTTTATATGAAATTATTTCCTAAGTTGGTGGCTTTGCACCATGGTTAGTTGATCTGCGGCTTGTGTCGGTCCCCCATGACATGGTTTTCTTTTTTTTGTTTGTTTTTAATTTTTTTTAGAACAAGCTCCATGTGAATCCATGGACAAATAATGCTACCAGAAAATTCAACAGGATTTGACCTTGTAAGGTATTCTGCAGCGCATGTGCAGCATATGCAAAGCCTGGTAAGACAAAATTCTCATATTGTCTTCTTTGATGACCTAGGGATCTACAACATGCTAAACTTCAATAATTCATAGAGATAATCATGGTAGCCAGGCCAATGGCCACTGTATCTAGCTACCACATCTTTAGTGGAAGTTTATTGGCTCAATGGCTGTAGCCATCATCATAACTAGATCCCACACTTATTAAATCTTAATGACTGTGGACTACTAATTAAGCGTCATGTTAGAGCACTTGGTGGATTCTTGTTGGTCCTCTTTTTATTATCTTTACCATTTCATCTGTTAACTGTTATTTTGTTAGGCCTAACGAAACACAAGTCTGAATTTAGAAGCTTCTTCCACTGTCTACCATAAATTATATTATATTCTTTTCATAATATTATCACATTTAAAATTTCACTTTCCTTAAAAAAAATCATTAAATTTATTTAACTTATAATAAATTATTGATTATATTACTTATAATTTAATATTGTTATATCTAAACACTAAATAATTATTGGGTTATACACAAAGGTAAATATGAAAAAAAATTTATTATTCCTTAAAATTATAAAATTGATAAATATTTTAAAATAATTTATTTTTTCAAATATTATGGAACCAGTTAGCGATTGCTTATAATTGTTTTCCTGTAATCCTGTTGATCAGAACTATTAGACTAACGCTTTTTTTGGAAAGAGGAGAAATAAAATAAAGGGTGAAATTTTACGACTCATTTCTTTTTAAAAATAGAGTGAAAATGAAATAAAATGTGTATAAAATAAATTTATTTTATACCATCTATTACATTTTACCTTAAATCAATCAAGAAATTTTAATAATCTCGAAAAATTTTCAGTTTTTGTTTTATATCGGCCTAAATTTTAGGCTCATCCTAACGAAGGCTAAGATTCATTCATCAAACCAAATAAAATATTTGTATAATGTAAAGAGATATATAGGATTGCGATGCAGAACACTAAGGTGGCTAATTGTGGCTCATGGGTACATGTGCATTTTGCGTTCTGGGTCAGGCAGGCTAGGTTATGCTAAGAGGAGCATGAAAGGACTAAAGAGCAGTATTTTGTTGGGGATGGTCCTGACTTGTAGTGGGTATGGTTGGTGTAGCCTTAACCTGCTCTTAACTGTTTCCGATGCAAATCAGAGCAATCAGTCAAGCCATTCTCTCTCTCGCTGTCCTTATTTCCAGCTTCAGCCCCCACTCGTTCATTGATTAAGAAATAACACGAGCTATTGTCTCCTCAGATTCTGCTATTGCACTATCTCTCTTCCGAAAATCTCCTCTCTTGTCCATTTCCATCTGTTTCTTTTCTTCTTGTTTATTGTCTTTAAAGCTCCATATTTCTTTGTTTTCCTATTTAGTTAGGTGGGGCTGTTCACCTTCCTTTTGTCAGGATTCTCTTTTAGCTATTCAGTCTTACAAGGCTGACAAAAATAAAGGCTTACACAGACAAAGAATAAAATCAAAACCCCATATAAGCCACTATATAGAACCAAACAACCAAAATCAAAATCTCTATCTTTTTTTTCTCTTTCCTCATCCTACTCCAACCCCTTCCTTTCTTTCTTTTGTTCTTTGCCTTTTTCTGTCCCAGATGAAGACAATAATGGCCAAGACCCCTCATGACTCTTCTTTCTCATTCTCCAGAAGATACTTTAACTGGAGAAAGAAGGTTGTTGAAGAAGATGAAGACGATGATGAGGAAATCTTAACTTTGAACTCCTTTTCACACTTTTCGTCGTGTGAGGAAGAGTTGAAAGATGCGGAGCTTAGAATTTCACTGCCATCTCAAGCAAAGCCTATGGTGCAAGAAACGAAGAAATGGTTTTCTATGGTTGCAGTTTCTAAGATCCGCTCGGCTCTCACTGTTTTGAGTAAGAGCCATCACTCTGGCTCAGGAACCAAATTGATAGGTACCCTATTTGGGTATCGTCGTGGTCATGTCCATTTTGCATTTCAAGGAGATACTAAAGTAAATCCCGGTTTTCTAATCCAACTTGCAACACCAACTAGTGTACTAGTCCGGGAAATGGCTTCTGGGTTAGTAAGAATTGCACTGGAGTGTGAAAAGAAGCAACAAAAGAGACCAGGAAAATTGCTAGATGAGCCTTTATGGAGGACATACTGTAATGGAAAAAGATGTGGATATGCGATTAGACGTGAATGTGGTCCTGAGGAGTGGAAGGTTTTGAAGGCAGTAGAGCCAATATCAATGGGTGCTGGAGTGTTGCCAGGGAATGGAGCTGGGTCCGAAGGGGATCTCATGTATATGAGAGCCAGATTTGAAAGAGTTGTCGGGTCAAAAGACTCGGAAGCATTTTATATGATGAATCCTGATGGGTCTGGATGCCCTGAACTTAGCGTTTATTTGCTTAGAGTCTAGTTTTACTTACACCACCAAGTTGGCAATTAGTAGTAGTATCAGTAGTCATCCACTTCATTGGTGTTTTGTGCTTTTTCATGTTTTTGGCTTAGTTGTTTAGCTAAGATTAAAAGAATGGAGGGTTTACTTTTCTTCTCTGCATTTTTTTTTGCTGTTAAATTTGTGTATAGGGTTTTTTTTTTTTTTTACGGTGGAAATGGGTTATTTCTTTTATGAGATGTACTATCTTCCCATTTTGGAAACTAGCTGCTGGGTGGATGTATATATATATATATGCTAGTATAGCATTCCCGCCATGCTCCAAATAGTGTTAAAAGATTGAATGATATTTTACAACATTATTTAAAAATAATAAATAATAAAATTATATAATAAAATGATCATTAAATATATTATAAATATTTAAATCTGTTGAAGGATCCGATTAAAAATTTAGGAATTCAAATCCATTTAAAAATTCACATTTAATAAGTAAACTCAATTCCAAACCCAATTATAATTATACAATTAAGAACTCAAATTCATTTATGTTAAAAATATATATTTGTTATTTTTTAAAATAAAAAATAAATAAAATTATGAAATTATTATTTTGATTTAATAAAAAAATATAATATAAATATTAAATATAACTATAGCATAAATATAATTTAAAAGGTGTATATATATAATTTTTTTTATAAAAATAATTATTTAATATTTTTAAAATATTAATTAAACTGGTAATGGATAGTAAAGATACTATTTAAACCCATTCCAAACTCAGTTTATTCATTATTCAAATTCTCCAAAATTAGATCGGTCTTATCGAATATCCAGTAGATTAAATAAAATTATCATACCTAACTAAGATATATTTTTTTAGTATCTTGCGAAGACTTTCACTAACAATAATAAAAATTATATATAATGACTTGTATAAAAAAATGCACACACACTATTAATTTTTACATATAATAATTATAATGACTTGTAAAAATTATATATAATAATTTTTACAATTTAACTAATTATAATGAAATGAAAAATTAAGTATTTTTTATTTTTATGTTTATGATTTATTATAAATGATTATTTATTTATTTAAAATATTAATGTATTACTTATTTAGTGTAATGTGTCCTAGATGTGTATGTTTTACTTTTTAAAAATTATCATATCTTGTATATTTTCGCATCATATGTTCCATATCCGTGCAACCTAACTCTCAGATATATGAGATTACTTCACATACCAAATCAATCAATCAAGATATTTTTTAATTATCAATAAAAAATTATGTATTTTTATTAATTTATTTTTATGTCACTGATTAAGAAATTAAATTTTTTTTATTTTATGTTTATAATTTATTATAAATAATAATTTATTTATTTATTTAAAATATTAATGTATTATTTGCTCAGTGTTGTATGTCTTAAGGACGTGGATGTCGTATTTTCTAAAAATTGTTGTATCTCGTACTTTATCGTATATGGTGTCACGTGTCTATACAATCTAACTTCTAACATATGATATCCATACACCAACCTAATCAACCAATGTTTTTTTTAATTACGAATTAAAAATGAAGTGTATTTTTTTGTGTCATTAAAATAAGAAGTTAAATTTTATTTTATTTTATGTTCATGATTTATTATAAATGATTGTATATTTATTTAAAATATTAATATATTATTTATTTAGTATAACATATTTTAAGCGTGTGAATATCTTATTTTTAAAAAATTATGTCTATAAGCGTGTAGATTATTTATTAATTATTTTATAATAAGAAATAAATTTATCTTTTTTATAAATATTATTTTAATAAAAATATTATCTAAAAGCATAAAACAATTTATCTTATTACAATTGTGTCTTATTTTATTACAATTATCCTGAATAATCGTTGTCCTAATCTCATTTCGCTTGTTCGGAGACTTACACTTAGTTTCTTATAGCTATCTTAAATAATTATTGTCCTATTCAAATACTTATACTTAGCATGCCAGTTTAGATGTTCTCTATTCACCTGAAAACTTAATTACTATTTGGTTTTGATTGGTTACCTACAATTTAGGTAAAATAAATATTGTTGCTGTATTTGGTTTCACCTTATGAGAATTTGTTTTTGATTGGTTACCTAATTTTTAAGTAGAAACTAGAAAAGGTCAGATTGTTGCTTTTCATTATTAAATAAACTAATAACTTCCTTTTACGAGAAGCATGGCTCTTTTATAGGCTATTTGTTTTATAATTTATGCATTTCAAGCTAATAAACCAAATTTCCATAATATTTGTTTAAAAAAATAGTTATATTCATTTCAAATTTATCTTTATCTAAAGAAGAGCACTGTAATAGTTATGGTTATAAGAAATGGCTTTGACAGTAGGAATCTGCAGGGCAAAAGGATGAGCAACAATGGAGAGAAACGTTTCGATCCTTCTGGTGAACAAAAACAAAATGTTAAACAACAAGAAAGCATTTCCCTATAATTTGAATTTCAAGAAAAAAGTTTCCATGCAACCAAATAAGACCTAATTAAAAAGGTAATCCAAGGGCATTTAGGGATACTGAAGGAATTAGACATTTCATTCGTTAACAAGGGCTTTTTTGCAGTGGTGCGGAGGGCTTGGGCCAAAGCCTGAGAAAAATTTAAGGCTTAGAGTGGGTTGGGCTTTAGTTGAGATCCAACCCTTAAATCCATTTTAGGAAATAAAAAAGAAATCTCACAGTTCAAGCTCGTCTTTGACCAGAGTATATATTTATCTTAAACCTGGATCTAGATATTAGAATTGGCATTTATATTATATTTGGGTCCTGTTAATATATATTTTTTGATACTGTATTTGAAGCTTTTAAGAGAGAAAGAATATTGTAATGGCACACAAATCATGGCACGGTAGTTTCACATTTTGCCAAAAAGGAAGACCTCAAAGTTCTCAAATGTATAAAAGTAGCAAAGGGGCATCACTGTTTTTCAATTTTTTACCACAGATTACAAATAGTAGCTTTCTCGTTTCTCTGCATTGCTTTGCTCCTTGAAATGTGTGAATCTTGGGCATTTCAATTTGCTTTCCTCTAAGCCTTTGTTTCGACGGGTTAGAAAAAAAAAAAAAAAAAGGAACTATACAAATCAAGATGGAAATCTAAAATTGTCTTATTTGAAAATCATCGTTAGAGTGCGAAACACGTGTTAGAGGAACTATACAAATGGGAAATCTAACCGAGTTATGGAGAGAGTCAATCTTATGTGAGTTTGTGTGTGAAAATGTGCATCTCATGGCTTATATTGGAAATTAAGCATAGCTCCTTAATTAACTAAAAGTAGGAAGATGAAATTTCAGACGAGTTAGCGCAGAGTGTGGCTTTTGTTTTCAAAAATTCAGGATGTAATGTCAATAGCTTGACTATTTGAACTTTAGGAGGTTAAAGTCAGCTCTGCACTTTTATAATTAAAAGTTTTTACCGTACAATTACAATATGTCCCACGTGAGGGAGAAAATAAATTCTTTATGATTCAAATTCTCATAATTCCCACCGTCTTTTTTAATCAAACCATATAATTATGATTTAATGTAGAGATTATGAGCTTGATATCACATTACAATTTTGATTAATTGATTTTACTAAAAAAAATGAATTTACTGTCTTTAAAATATTAATTAATTTCTTAATTGTTCAATATGTAATAAAAAATATTTTGCATGTGCTTAGAAGCTTATTATTAGCCACTAAAAGGATAGCGTTTCAATTATAAGTGTAAACTGCCAATTAATAGAATATTGTTGGTGCAATAAGAAAAGAAAGACAAACTAATTAGAACAAAAACGAAATTACACCCATCAAATCATGACTAAGCCAAAACCTTAAACGCGATTTGCCCAAAATGCTTACATATTAAACGGTAGAAATTTACTATAAATGTGAAAATATAATAAAAACTTGATTTCCTTAATAACATTATAATAAAATTAGTTAGGATTCAGTTACCAGATTTGATTGTAGTAAGATTAATTTAGCCGCACAAAATCATAGGTCAGGAGGAATAATTTTATCGGGAAGTAGAGCGTAAATGTTTTTACCTTATCAGCAAGTGTGATCTCATCTGTGCTTTCACTTTTATAGAGGTTAAGATTATTTGTGAGCCGAATGAATATCTTGTCGGTCGAACTCCATGAACTCCACCTAATACATTTCGTACGTTTGATTAAGGAATTAAGAAGAAGCTATCTATTTTAAGGTTATGGAAAGTTGTTTTAAAAGCTGGGATTTTATATTAAATCTGGCAACCGCTAGTTATTATCTAGCCGCCTAGCTTTATAATACTATTATTGAGTGTCTCGGTTGCCCTTAAGGCTCAACTATCTATAGTTGCCTGCAAGTAACACTTCAAGACATACACACAAATACATTATATATACAAATACAGTATTACGGATTGTTGTTCAGTTGGCAACGCAGATCGGACATGTGAGAAGCGCTCTCGAGTTCTATCCGCATTAAACACACATGAGGGAGGGCGAAAAATCTTAACTATAACTAAACTCTGAACTAAATTAGACGAAGAGGGTCGAACACCGGTGATTTAAAATAAGAAAAAAAGAAAATAGTTGGTTGAACTTAAGCTTGTATCTGACCATATACTGCATATTTTACTATGATTATTTTCTTTAGGAGATTATAATTAATTAATACTCCGTACAATTATTTTAGCTATCTAACCTTTAATTTAATTTAATCAGAATTAATTAAGGTTTGTTTAAGGAGACAAATATGCCTTAAGAGTGACACATGTATGGAACAGGATTAGTTAGATTATTATACATTAATTTCCAGAAGGATAAACATGCTTTTTTTTTTTTTTTTTTTTCATATATCGTATATTGTTCTTGTTTCCATTAATTTTTAATTATTTTTAAATTGCTTTGCTTGCATCAAATTCTTTGGGCAACTTTATTTATTCATTGCCATTGGTCTGCCATTCCCAGTAAGTAAATGCTACCAAATATGGAGGAGATTAGGAAAACCTAAGCATTCAATTTTCTTTTATTTTATTTTAACCATTTCGCTTATAAGTCCATGCAAATATAATTTCATTAAAAAATTATATAAGTGAAAGCGGTAAAATTATAGATTTGAAATATGAAGTTATAAGTGAAAGTGATAAGATTACATATTCCAAATATGAAGTTATGATAATGGACAAATCGTAGGGATAGAATGTGAAATTACGTTTATATAAATAAAATATATATATCAAAAGGAAAGGGACTGGAAATGTGGAGTAGGCATATTATATGAAGTCTAGTCTAAAAATACACCAAAGTTGAATGACTTTTAGGTAACGGTTGTGGACTCCCCATCTACAGTAATCAAAGCAGTAGATCCAAATGGTGGCTTTTGTGTATCTTCCAAAGTCAAATTTGAGAAAATGAGACATACAGAGAGTTCATCACATCAACATAATTCATACCTAATCTCAGCTTTTAAATACAAATTAAAACATAAAAAACTCAATTAATTGCTCCAATGTATTCCTAATTCTATGTATCAAAATTAAAAGTTTTCTCCTGTTCAATCTATACAGTAACCCAAACTAACAAAAGCCAAAAAGAAAAAATTGAAAAAGAAAAGGACTTACAGTTTCTTATAATCTAACCTCAGTATATCTATATATCCTCCTTCACTGAAGAAGAACAAATTCAAGAAACCCAAAAATGGAGAGGAAAAAAAATGAAAAATATAATTATATAATTAATTATAATCTCAGTTTTGCAGAGAGTTGTGTCGTTTTGAAGGACCAGAAGGTGGAATAGGGACACCTTTAGGCAAGAAGTTAAACATCCGATTCCCGTAAAAGAAGCTCGTCTCGTACAATTTCCGGTTAGACTTCTTGTTTTCCGATGGCATGAAGACCCTCTTATCCACCATAAGAGTTACACCAGGTCTGGCAGCCATACAAGAGCTTAAAAGAAGCAAAAAGTAAAAAAGGAGATATATGATCTTGCAAGAAGAAGAAGAAGAAGAAGCCATGGAAAATGATGAGTGGGTAGGGTTGGTTTTTAGAGAGAAATGGAGTTGTGAAGTTTTTTCTTTTTAATTTTTTTTAACACAGAAGAGGTGTTTATATACAAGTATATAATATGTGCATGGTAAGCAAAAGAAGGAAAGTTGTGAATGGGAGGAAACAGATCGGCAAGCCAAGAGGAAGAGAGAGAAGAGTAAAACGCACGCTAACGACTATTGCATTTTTGCGTTTTGATTTTTAATTTGGATGTCAACGGTTTAAGTTAAATATTCCAAATATATTTGGTGCCGGCTTAGACTTTACACCCTTTATAGATAATTTTATTATATTTGATTTTTCCTCTTTCAATTTTGCCCTCTAAAGGTCAGTAAGTACTTATTTCTCTTACTCTTTTACTAAGATAAATAAGTGCTTCAAATTTGATAACAATTACCACCATTGATTGATTGGGATGAAATGGTTAGGACTCGATCTCTTTTAACTAAAAGTCTTAAATTTAATCCTTCAATGTATATATTGCCACATAGGATATATGAGTCAACCAAAACACGCTTGATTAGTCATAATAGATACCATTAAATGAAAGTTTAAATAATAATTAAATAATAAATGTGAATGTAACCAGTAAAAAGAATAAAAAAAGCTGACAAAAAAAAAGTGAATCTAACCATTAGAAATTAATCAATGTATTCACTAAACAAGAGATGCAAAGTTATAATTAGGACTAATATGTTTGACATTGTTGTTTTATCATGACCCATTACTTGCGTCGAACCAGCACTAGGATTTGAGTAGGCTTAAAATCATTAAAATTTGTAATAAACCTAACTCGATTAAGTCCGTACTCTGCTTACAATTGTGGTATTGATCCAATAACACTATTTTTATAGCCAAACTCAACTTGATAGCTTACAAACAAATTAAGAGCATAAATTATGTCATTAAAATATAAACATCTATTACACAATTACACCCATCTTGGAATACAATTGCGAAACTCTATAAAAAAATTACAATCCTTTAGATTAACATATTTAATACGTCTATTGTTATTTTACTTCGTCTGTATTACAATTTGATTGGATTCGTAAATTTCTTCTTTTCTTCCAAGGTTTGGAAAAAAAATAGGGAGCTAGGGGTGAGTGCAAACTCAATGTGTAGGATTAGATAACTCCCTCACCCCACGCAGTCATACATATGATAATTGTGTTATTCAATCAATAGCTCTCTGGCTAGCTATGAATGAACAAGCAAGTATGAATGTACACATATCAAATAAATCACAACAATTCAAATAATCAAAGCGTAGATATTAGTTCATGTCGTCACTCACTATAAACAAGGATCATACTCATTCCAAAGCATGCTTTAAAATAATTTCCATAAAAATAATTTATAATCCTTCTGTCAAGTGCACTCAAGAAGCCCACCCCTGTTTAGGCTTAACGGACCCTACTCGCCTATTGCTCTTTCTTTTCCTTTTTTTTTTGTTACTTTTCTTCCTTTTTCTTCTATCATTGATGCGCATCAAATTACAAAGTGCACAGAGGGCGCCACTCCTCTAGCTTGCAGCCCACTGTCTACATTCTCACCATATCCGTGCTCTCACCCTAGAGTGACCCACATTATTCTAATTCCATAACACATCACAACTAAATCACATTCAATCACAACATTTCACTTCATATACACATTTGTAAAGTAACTAACATCTTAAATGTATGTTCGATGCAATTCGTGGCATACACATCTATTTGAAATTTCTATATATGTGCGCTTTGCAAAAAGTATCATATTATTCATGTGCGTATGAATGCAAATGCTTAAGCGAGGCAGGTTATCTAACTCTATTCACTGTTTTTTATAGTCCTTAACAAGACCATTTTCACTGCTTCTTCCTTCTAACTTTTGTCCATTCTGGAACTCATAAGCATCGATTAAGAAACTGACTAGACAGTCATACTCCACACAAAGCCACAAAAATTCTGCCTCTCGCCCCCTACTGGAGTATCGCCAGTGTCGCCACTGGCCCATCGCTGCTAGCCGCCGTACACGGTGGTCGAAAAATCTAGCTTCACCGGATTTGAGAAAGTTTTACCACGCCTTGCTCGGAATCTCACAGGGAGTTCAGTTTTAGTGTCTGATTGTTGAGTTTGTGGGCCTTTTAGTCTAGAAGAGCCTAGACAGCCGCTAATGCCCTCATCGCTCGTGGTTACTCTCAAAACTCCAAAGAGACCATGAATTAGTGGAGGAGAAATGTTTGCATGGAGGAGATGAGTTGATCGAGACTCACTTCAAAGCCTCGGCTCACCGGCAGGTCGAAGAGGAGACGCGATTTCCCGATCAAATGGAATTGCAACTCTTTTGTGATTATTGCGTTCACCAAAAATGAAAGAACAGAGAAAGGCGAGGCCAGAGAAGCTGCGGCGAGGAGGTAGTGGTTGGGTTTGCATTGATTAGCTAGAGTGGCCGTCAAAAATCAGAGAGAGAAAGGGAAAGGAGCACTGCTGCTGGAAAATGAGAGAGCGAAGGGGAGAAAATTAAGGGCAAACAGTAATTTTGAAATCTTCTAGGGTTTTTCTAGAGTGATTTCAGTTCGATTTGATTCAAATCATGGGTTTGTTTGATTTTAATTGGTTCTCTCTTATTTTTATGAGTTTCCAATTAGTTCTTATGGTTTCATTTAGTCGTCGATTTGGCTAATGATAAAAATATATTTGCATTTAATTGTGTTAAATAAATTCATAGGATATTAATTTAAATAGTAGTCATATATATATATTAGTAATTGATTTAATATTTAACATAGATTATAAATTCTTAGTAAATTTAGAATATTCTAACTACGAGTTTCGATTTCAACTTGCAACGTTGAACTTGGATTAAAATTATTTGGTGTTTGCAGTTTATACAGTCGAAAATCTAGATTTTTGATTTAAATAAAATTTGAAAGTTTCAAAAAATAAAATTATGGAATATTTCACGTTTGAACTTTGAATTATTATAAAAAATATTATGTTTAGATATTATAGTTCGTGTTTCAAATGCTTCATGAAAATTATGTAAATAACCTATTCTTAATTTTTTTTTAAAAACATCTAAAAAAGCCAAGAAATTGAACCTACTGGCCAAACACCAAACAGGAAGCTATAATTTTATATGTGTCTTTGGAAATTGATACTGTTTTTGGGTGTAGACATACATCAATTTTTTTGGTAGGTAAATTTAATGCTCAATAATGTAATATTATCATATTATCACAAGCAACTGAAAACATTGATATATAGACATTTTTGTAATGGATACATAAATACTAATTGATGAAAAGAATGGTTCTTGAAAATGCTACTCATGCCAATTTCAATTTTTGACTACTTCACTAACTGCTTTCATATAATTGGGAAAAATAAAAATTGCATGCAAGTAAGTAAGAGACACATCCTTTTCTATGTTTCAATTTTGAGAGGTATATACATATATATTGTTTCTCTGATTTTGCATTTATTGTAGAGAAAAAGAAATATATTTTACAGTGTCTAGTACAGAGCTTAACAGTTTGAGTAGATTTTTATGAAACTAAATATTACAGAGTTAACTTTTCGTAAAATACTATATTAACATCTAAAAGCTAATTCAAACGCTATGTTATGGAATACTATAAAAGTAACGTTTACAATCCAAATAGGATGAATACAAATTAGAGAGAATTGATTAATTAATAAAATATAAATATTTATTTCTCCCATCAACATGTTTGATATTTGATATTATATGAAAAGTTGTCAAATCGCTTATGGAATTAATGTAAGCATGTAATCTAAGTGTCATTTGGATAGTAATGCTATATATGGTTAAGAAAATAGATGCAATTTTTATTTTATTAATTAATGGGAATTTTTTTCTCTTGAAAATTTTGATAGTTGAAATTTATTAAGGGGAAATCTTTTGCGTGCGAAGCTTTGTTAAGAAATCGAGCTTAAGGGGTCCACTAATCAGTTCTTGCTATACTATAACATTCAATCTGACATCGATAGACATCTGTATTTGGCATACAATCTCAGTGTTAATCTCCTTTTTTTTTTTTTTTTAATTTCTTCCACAGTAACTAATTAAATTCAGTGCATGCTCCAATTATAATTAACTCATGCTAACAAGCAATGTTTAAATTATTATTTTGTTTTTTCTTTTCTTTTTTTTTTTTTTAAAAAGTGTACTTCATCTTCTTTTAACAAAATTATAATTCAATAATATTAACGTAAAATTTAATTGACAATAATAATTACGAATACATTACCTAAAATCGACTATTTATTTTTATAAATGAATACACTCATTCAACTAATAAATTTTTCTGTACAAAATTTATATCTTTACCATTAAATACCTAATGAAAGAGAAAAATATTTTAATTTTGGTACAATTTTTGTGGTTTGGGAGTTTTAAATATGGGTTTTTTTTATTGAGTTTGATTTTTTTTTTTAAGTAGAAAACAGTGCATGTTACAAAAATGGGTATTTCGATCCTTTTGTTAGGATTTCAATAGTAAAAATAAATAAATTTTGGACAAGATGATTTATTACTATATCGAGAATAAATCATAAAAAATACTTTCATGTGTGTATTTCTTAGAAGTAAGGATTGCATAATCGATTTCGCTCAACTATGTTTTGTTGTGCTTAATATAGTACTTTTGAATAGGTTACTGTTGCATTAATGTTTTTAGGAAATCTTGTTAGCTAATTAACTTGTATGTTCTGTTAAGTTCGATAAGGGAAAGAAAATAAAAAGTAAAAAACCCTTAATTAGATAGATACATCCTTGAGGGAAAAGGAAGTAAGAAAATTAAATTAAAAAAACCAAAAACGGTGATGACTTTAAACAAAGAATTACGTGTTGAACAAATGGCAATGGCATGTTGCGAGCAAGTTGAAGTTGGCAGCTACCCATTTTCCAATTTCAAAGCCAAAGGTCTTCTATTCCCAAATGTCAACTTACGTAGTTGGCAATGACCGATATGATCTCAACCGTCGGATCAGTCATTAATCTAAGATTATTAATTAGCCAGACTTAGGATAATGCTTGACCCTTTGAGACCGACATTTAATGAAGAGCAGGTATGGATTAACGTTGGCCAAAACCTGGCCGTTAAAAGATAATGGGAATTTTTTCTTCAATGTTGAAATGGTCTAATATTTTTCACATAAAACTATTGGCCAAATTCAAAAAAAAAAAAAAAAAAAAGGAAAATGATTCATTCAAGCGTAAACGATATGGTAATACTATTGATTGTTGACGTGAGAAGGAATAGTAAGAGTCTACGTCTTGCTTGTGGAATGAGTAGTTGATAGGGTCAATGATTAAGCGACCATTTAGCCAAGGGTGGTGCGACTTAAGTCCATTTCAAGCTAAGGTTAGCTCAGGAAGGTCCAGCTTTTCTTCCTGTGTTTGTGGCATGTTGGTGGTTTGGGTCCTTGTCTCTATAGTTTCTTGGTTGATTCATGACTCAATTTCTTTGTTGGTTCATCTGTTTTTCTATTTACTTGACTCTTCCTTATTACATTTCTCATAAATGCACATACTTATTGGAAGAATATTTGCTCCAATTGCGTGGTTGTTGCAAGGAAAATATCCAATACATCCGGGACTACGGAGACTGCTTGAAACACAAAAGTTTGTGTTATTTTAGCCTTTTAGAGTTTTTTTTCTTAGAGAGTGAATTCCTGCATTGAGGATACCAAACACATCATTCTTGTTTAGAATTCTACTTTTAACACGGTGTTCGATAATAATTTTTTAAATAATTTTTACCGGTAAAATGTTAAACGTTAATCTTTTACACTGTTCGATGAAAACGTTTGAAATATTTTTTCGAAATTAAAACAGTATTTTATACTAAAAATTAACTCACGTAACGTTTTATTAACAAATAACTAATTTTACTTAATAAATCCTCAATACTAATTTAATCATCGTAATTATAAAAACTTTATATATAAATTACAGATTGACCCTTAATAAATATTTATATTCTATCACAAATCATACAATCTACTGTTTAATGCGCATTGAGCTTGTGTTTGTTCTCCTTTTTTCTTTTATGTTTTCTATCTCATAGTTTTAATGTTTTTTATAAAAAAAATAAAAATTGTAGGGATTTTTTTTTTTTATCTGTAGTTGTGTCACAATCCAGATTACTTGTGCAAAATTTCTCATTTGCCAAAGAAAAGACTGAATTAGATCAATTATATTCATATACACGTCTTCCATGGCACAAAATTCTTTAGTTTTAGCAACACAGAGACAGCAATTGTCAAATTTGAAATACACTTGTACACTATGTATTATCTTATTAGATTTTCAATTCATCTTATCTTTTCATTTTATAATTTTATAATTTTCAATACATTACAAAGAGGATCCTCAGAAAAATTCTTATCGAATACGACCTCATTTGAACTTAAAATTCATAGAGGCGAAAAAAATTTATAAATAAAAAAAAATCTCAAAATTGAACTACTTTTTCCCTCTTTCCGCATATTATAATGCTGGTTTGGATTGATGGGATGTCAAATACATAAATTTTATTATTTATTATTTGATTTGAAAATGAAATTTATGAATTTTATCATCACTGTATTTATTTATTTTTTTTGTCAATTGGAGCCTTCGTCTAAAATTTATTAATATTTACTGATATATCCGTTAATTGGCTTTAATTTTTTTTTTCAGATTACGTCCACGTGGACATGCCATATAAAAAAATTAATTTGAACATAAAAAGCGTGTTCACATATATAGTGATATGAAAAAAAATTAGATCCAATTAACGGACATATCAGCGAATGTTAACATACTCTAACTTCTTCAACCTCCTTCTACATCACTGTTCCATGGTGGACTTGTCACACAAATAAATTAATGCAGAATTAAAAAAATAATAATACTCTGATTTATGTTAATTAATCTCGTTTTCTTTTCTTTGACTTTTCAATTTTGGTTCTGAGTTATGATGTTTAAGTAATTTTTTCCACTGTCGTGCTTCTAATCATGCGACAGGCAAGAAACACGACAAGTCAAAATTGAATTTATTGCTCCAAAATTATTAATTAAGATATATATTATTGTTTTCATGACGAAGGAAAAAAGAAAGTAATTGTGTTCTGTTAACTGTGCATACGTAGACCTGATTATGGACCAAAGTGTCCCGTCCAGCCCATTTGATAATCATTTTTGTTGTTCCCGCAAGGGAAGAACTTAATATTTACGTAATTTTATAAACATCGATCCGCTCATTTCTCTCCCCTTTCGCTGTTAAAATTTTCTTCTTTTATCTCTATTAAAATACAAAATCAAGCATGTAAATATGGAAGAAGCTGATTTTTATCTCTTGTGACAGTCTCTCTTCGTATTTTTAATTTATTTTTATAAATTTTTATATTTTCTGCTAAATAATTTATAGACCTATGTCTATTATGGTATAAATTCATATCATTTATGTTTTTACTACTATTTGCATCTTATCTCTATCTCGTGCGGAGTTTATGATCTTTTCATGTTATATAGAGTTTTATTTTGTTGTTTGCATTTGGTTGGTTCATTTGGATAGATTGCAATTTGTGAAAAATTTTTTAATTATACGATGATTTGTCTTTTGGAGATTGGTAGTGCGACATATTTCTCCATTGGATTTAGTGGTTAGAAACCTATGTATTCGTTGTAAGCAACTAATTTATGAATAATTACGTCATGTATAAAAGATTCGGAGATTTCATTTAATCAATCACTTTTAAAGATCTATCCGTTTTCTTTAAATTCACCTTTCATTCTTTACTAGGATTTCTTATTAAATCAACGAATAATAATTATTTTATAATTTTTGTATTATATCTGATCTTCAAGAGAGTGGTCATGTCCTTTCTATAATATTTGTATTGATTTGAAATTTTTTAATAAAATTCTAATATTATCTTTTAAAAAAAAAGTTTATCACTGTTTAGCATAAAGTTCATTTTCAACTATTCAAACCAATATTCTGAGAATCGGACTGGTAAGTGAATCGGCGAAGATAAGAGTTCACTAAATCGGAAGGTTCGACCGGATTCAATATGCTTCAATTGAATTTTTATATATAATAATTTTAAATATATTTATTAAATGAAATTGAGAATACATGTTATTACAAAAACTTTTGAACTCAAATAAAAAATATTTTCAAATTTGGCCCCTACAAAAATAAAAATTAATAAATAATTTTAAAAAAATAAAATATGAATAAAGTTAAAACTAAAAAAAATTAATTACCAAAAAATATGTCATAATTTTTCATTTAATTAACATATTAGGATTTTAGATCTAGAAATGAAGAGGTCTAAAAATTAAAAAAATAAGTAGGTCTAATTTTTAAAAGGCCCAAATGTCAAAAAAAGTCTATATTTTTTGAGAAATTCAGAAATTAAATCAAATTGAGTTTCACCAGTTTTTAGCTGATTTTCATATGATTTTTACCAGTTCAAACCGATTTTTAAATATCTAATTTTTTTATACAATTTAGACTGAACCACAATCTGGTTTCCGATCGAATTGAACGTTCTAGTTTTCAGTATGATGCAAACACATGAAATTTACTCTTTATTAGGATGAAAATGCTTTTTAAAATAAGAAAAATAATTACAGAAAATATTTAAGCAAGGTATTTTTTCTAGTTTGGAAAACAAGAGAAAACATTGAAAACAATAATATTTTACTTATTTTCTATTCGGACCCAATTTTCTTTTTTTGACTGTGACCCACATAAATCTCTCTGATATAAAAGGAAAATAATATAAAAAAGTGACAATTTTACTCATCTGTATTAAATATTTAAATGCATCAAATTAATTAACAAACTTATACTCTTTTTTAATTATTCTAATATTTAAGTGAGGATATAATTGATAATTTTCAATAATAATATTTTCTTTTCTCTAAAATAATTAGAGAAAAAAATTCGATAATTTCTCATTATTTATTTTCGTCTCTTAATTATCCATGCACCTCGATTCGTCACTAAAAAATAAACGAACTTTCATTAGAGTAACACAAAAATCTATTTACCGGTTTACCTGTAAATTTTTGGTAGAAAGCTGACGTGTGCTAGCAAAAACTTATTTAAAAAATACCACGTTAAAATTTTTTCCTTTATTATCTCTTGCATTTTCTCTATTTCTCCTACACAAAGATAAGAAGTTTAAAGTGAAACAGAGCAAATTTATTTAAATGAGAGTAAGTGAAAACTTGATTACCTTTAAAAATAATTCAAAATCAACTTTATTTTACAGAATTTGATACAAATCTTGAATAAAATAACTCTCTCCAACTATTTTTTTATCTTTCTTGCAAATTTTCTTATAATATACCTATTATTTGAAATTCAAAATACCAACAATAGCATCTTGATATTTTGATGGTACAGATTGAAAGCAATAGACTAAAATACACAATGGATAAAAGAAAGGAACAAAAGATGGAAAACTCGCAATCTTCACCAGTGTAAGAAACAACGATGTCTGGCATTTTGGGCCTTCATCGGCACCGAAAACGAGGGAGAGGGAAGTTCGATCGGTGTTTGGAAGCTTTGTGTTGTTCCTTAACCATGCTATAGGGAAGGATTGCAATCGTGAATCATGCAATGGAGAGATGGGATAGTCCGATCGGCGACCCTTACTTGCTCCATCATTTTTTAAATAATTATTTGCCAATTAATTAAATCCACGTCAGCAAATTACCGGTAATGGATGGGCAGCCTGTAAAAAAGAGTTTTTATGTCGCTCCAATAAAAGTTCATATATTTTTAAACAACGAATTAAAGCACAGAGACAATTAAGAAATATGAGATGTATTTCAAAGTCAACGGCTGAAAAATAAGCCAAATATATATTTAAATTTAAATAAAAAGAAAAATACATGCAAAAGGATATCATTAGATTTGTTGACTATAGGGAAAATTGGTGTTAATAATAATATATGTATTGGCATGGTGGCTGATTACTAATATTATTTCTTAATTATGTGCAACTTTCCTCCTTACATGAAGCTATTATGGCTTATTTCTCAATTATATAACAAGTTGCAATCAAAGTGAAAAAAGCTTGCATTATATTACGTAATAGTATTTGTTACGGTGTTGCCTATGAAATTTGACTTTTAGGGGAAGAGGGAAAAGTCAAATCAAGAAAACTAATGCCAGAAGCATCAGTCGAAATGAGATAGAATGATCCAATCTAATTAGATGATCAGCAGCAAAAGTAATTTGATGAAAACCATGACGGAGAGAACAATCTCAAGCCTGAGCCAATAAAACAGGATTCGAAATGCTAATACCATCACAATTCAACTTAACCAAGCTTCTTGAGGAGCAATCCAAGAAACACCAAACCGATGGTGGACACTAGCATAGGTATGAGAAGAGGACTTCAAAATATGCAAAGCAAGAGACTCATGCTGGAAAACAAACAAATTCCTTGCTTTCCAAGCCCACCAAACAGAAGCTAAAAATCAAGATGCCAAGAAACTCCAAATAGACCAGGCAAATGACAAGATAAATTATAACGAAGCCACAAAAGCATATCATCCCCATCAAAAAAATTATCTGGCGAACCCTACTACCGTCACTAGACCTGTATCACCATACAGTCCGTAAAAGATGTAAAAAAAATTCTTCACGCACACCACAACGACCACAAAAATTAGAGGAAGCCGAACCTCGTAGAAAGCAAAAGGAATTGGTAGGAAGCCGATGATTTACTAAACAGCAGAAGGTAACCACAGAGTTTATATAATATAAACAGGCAAAAAAGTAAGAGAAGATTTACTAAGAACTTCCTTACCAGCTGGACTAAGTAAACGTGAGCGCCAATTTGCAAACGAGACTCAACCTTCTAGATAATATTCTGATAATGAGCCACACAAGAACGACCATATAACAGAGGAACACCCAAATATTTGAAGTAACTGCCATCCCCAACAACTGTTGCACTCTAAGCCTCATCATACGAGTAACCGGCTTAGAGAAGAAAACACGAGACTTAGCTAAGTTAGCACGTTGACCACTACACCCACAAAAACTAGATAAAACATCAAAAACCACCTTAGCTTGCCGCAGTAGCCTTCCCAAAATTAATCAAATCATCAGCAAAAAGCAAATGATTAATAGTTTTTGTTTTGATTTCCGTCTAATAAAATAAAAGAAAATTTTGTTACTATTTTTATTGTTATGAACATATTTAAATAAAAAAAATAAGTTGTCAGAGCAAGAGTGAATTATCTGTTTTATTAATCTTTTTTTCAAGATACAAGCCTTTAATATATATATAAAAAAAGAAAAATAGAAGGCTAAAACTAAAAACCAAAAACCAAAATGATACATAGCTTAGCGCACACACATATATATCTTCAGAGCTAAGATATTGCGATGATAATCCAAAATCCCATCAAGATTCAGATATAACCATAGAAAGTTAACAAAACAGCAGGGAAGAACATTCAATTATTCCTCATCATATATATATATATACACACACAAATAATTATTAATGCCTTGAGGACACAAAGCCAGAAGAAAAACAAACCTAGAACAAAGAGAAGCCTAGGACTTGTATTTATGGATGGCAGAGCTTTAATATATATTTTTCTATTTTTGATGGATTCTATTCTGGAGGTCTCAGCTTCATCAGCAGCAGCTTTTAACATAATGGTTCTTAATAAAGCACTGTACAGAGTAGCACAGGCTTCAAGCCCTATCCAATACCCATAAGACCAATTAGTACAGACCTCAAGCTCTATTATTACTCCTACACTTCTATTATGCTTACTTATCACACATTAATGTCACAACTGCCATGCCTTGAAATTCTAACACAAAGACAGATAAATAGTAATTAATAACAAATAAAGGTCTACATTTTAGTTTTTAAGCTAGGGCTGCTCACTAACAAAAATTCCTTAGCATTGGAGTTAGCTGGGGAATATGGGTGGGTGTATCTTTGTCTGCTTTTCAAAACAGAGCATTAAGGAACATTGCTGGTCAAGGGTATGCCAAAGGAAATATAAGACCTAATAATTAAGTTAAAATTGAACGAGCGTTATAAATAAAATGCTTGGAATCTAAGATAGTTTCGTCTAGTGATTGAACTATAATGATTGAATCATGGAGTTGACATTTTTGATAGAGGAAATAGGGAGATTATAACTATGTTATTAAATATACAGATTTTTCTGGTGCAAAAGGTTCTGAACTACTGTTCTATGTTTGTTGAGCTTTAGAGTGATTGTTATAGTTGTTTGGACATCTATAATTGATTTTTTTTTTCCATTACTTGGATATCACTAATTTTCATTGACAGATTTTGTTTAATTCAAAACTTCTAATTTTCATCATTCATATATTTTGGATTCAAGTTTTTGCTTGATTGGATTAAAGTGAAGTTAAAAAGAAAATCAATTATAATAAAATCCATAAAAAAAAGACATAGTCAACCGGCAATTGAATATGAAATATATGTTATCTAATTCAGAAGCAATTAGCTTTAAGTTAGGTGACAACAAGATGGATGAAAATCAACAATTGTTACATATCAAAATAAGCTACCCTCTAAAGCCTAAAGCTTAGCATACCTTCTGAAGTCTGAAATATGAAGTGCCCTATAGGAACCTATCCAAGTGTTAGAACCAAACTATCATTAATATTTCAACTACAAATACCCAGCAAAACCCATCAATGCTGTACCTTGAGAATCCCAAAGAAATCATGAAAATGGAACTCTGATTCATTTTACCATCGTACAACTTGGAATCTGAATTGGGTTGTTCTTCTTGCAAAATGATCTTTTCTTTGCATGGTTTTACCCCATATGGAAAATGGGTTCTTGACATTAACCCAGTAGGGAAGCACAAATTTGGATTATTCCAAGCCCCAAAACGCCTCCCCAATTTCATGTAGAACCATTCGGAGAATTGAAGCTCTCCTGTCAAGTTATTTCCATTTAAGTATAGAGCACTAACATTAGGCAAAGTTGCTAGCTTTGGTGAGAGATTGCCTGTAAGATTATTGTCGCTAAGACCCAAAAATCTCAACCTTTTCAATTCTGTAATTGAAATAGGAATTTCCCCTGTCAAACCCATATTAGATAGGTCTAAAACGACCAGATTCTTTAGGTTATGCCACTTTATGCCCATAAGGTCTCCTCCTATGGGGTTGTTTGACAGAGCCATCTCTTCCAAAGAAAACATTTCTTCAAGTGAATTTGTTAACCTACCTGAGATTTTGTTGTTTCTTAAGTCCAAAAGTGTCAAATTCTTCAAATAACCGACTTCTATTGGCAGCTTCCCTTGTAATTGATTGTTGCTTAAATCAAGTTTCAGAAGTGAAACCATTCCTCCAATACTTAAAGGCAATGATCCAGATAGTAAATTCCTACTTAAATCCAATATTAGTAGTTGATTTAACCCACCAAAGCTATCCGGTATGCTCCCATTAAACCAATTTCCAGAAAGTACTAATCTTTTCAAATTGGTTAATTCACCAACAATTCTAGGTAATTTTCCCGTTAACCCATTTTCTAGTAAAACTAGAGATTGAAGCTTATTTAGGGCACCAAAATTAGATGGTATTTGTCCAATAAGACCTGGGTTTGATCTAAACTCCAATTTTTCCAAGTTCCTTGCAAGTCTTTCCCAACTTCTGGTGGGAATAGTAATTGGGTGTTTGAAAGGAGACATAAAGCAATTAAAGAAGGATAATGATTTTAAGTGCTTCAGCTCAAAGAGTTGTGGCCTAAACTCTGCATTTGGTACACAATCAAGAGAGTTGTCATGGATTGGTCCAATGCTTAAATCAGTCACATACCAAAATCCATCAAAGATATCACAAGAAACTCCCTGTAGAAAAAAGAAAATGGAAGCATAATAGTAAATTATATTAATTTATTAATTAATATAATGATTTTTGATAATTAAATAAATAAAATTGCCAAATACCATGTCAAACAGGGCCAAAACTAACAGTAGCAATCTTTATTTAAAATGGCGTTCGTGCCTTGTAAAAAAAATTACGATGCAACAATAAAAAAGATTGAGAGGAAGTGTAAACTGTAAAGTACCTGAATAGGAGTCCAGCCGCAGGGATCTGGATAGAGATCCGAGCCATTCCACCATTTACCTACAAACCCTTGTATAGCGGAGTATAGTGCTGCTTTCTCTTTTTCCTCCATTGGAGCTGCATCATTTTCTTCTTCACAAAAGCAATAACTGATCAAACAAAATATGCAGAACACTACAATGACTAGTTTGATGGTGAAAGAACTCTTCTTCATGAGTTAAAAGTTTCAAAACAAAACCTTCTTAAAGATCTGGAAGAAACTAAAAGTTAGTTAGAAGAAAGACAGAGCAAAGGCAGAGGGAAACAGAGTGAATAAGCTGGTTAACATTTTAGGCAATGAAAAAGATGTGAGTACTTAAAATTTTTTTCACTAAAATGTAAAATAACAGATGGTTTATGCATATGGAAACAGAAACCCAAAAGAGGAAGGAACATAAGGACTCAAAGACCACCTAATAGATGCAATGCAAAGACTACAGTAATATGTAAAGAACTCAACACTACCAAGGTTTATAAATATGTATTATAGCAATTAAAGAGTGACAAAAAAGTAAAGGAAAAAAAAAAAGAAACAGGAGCAAAGAAAGTTAGTAAAAGAAACTCAAGAAAATTGGTTCCTTGTGTTTTAGAAAAGAAAAGCAAAGCAAAGACATTAATATAGAGGCAGAGAAACAGAGTAGAAGAGAACAGAACAGAAAATAAGATCTATCCAAGCACACTTTTCAAAGCTGCTAAAGTGATAACAGTAATGACAGTAAATATTATGATCAGAGCAATTGTAAGTGTGGAGGAGATTGAGTTGTTGTGTTTAGAAAGCGAAAGGAAGACTCTTTGTACGGTTCTTGATATGAACCCATTTTCTTGATTTTAATTAATCAATAACTTAATTGGTTTCATTAAATTCTTTGCTAGAAATGGTAAAAAGGAAGTGGTGAAGTGGCAGTTGAAGGATTTATTGTTGAAAAAGAGTGGTTAAAGAGGTGAGATTAGTTAGGAATATAGTTAGCGTTCAAGGGTTCTGAGGGAGAAAAGGGGGACCATTGTCCATTGGCCATGCAAAAGAGAGGAGGTGCATGTAAATGCATGAAAGACAAAGTTTGGTTTTGGCTGTTGCTTTTCTGTTCTTTCTTTCTGGGCTATTAGTAGTGTTGGGTCTCATAGCAGTTGCCACAGAGAGAGAGAGAGAGAGAGAGAGAGAGAGATGGTAAAGGACAAAAAAGCATTGAGGTCATAAAAAAGTGGAGGACACTGCTAACTCTGCAAATAGGTTTGGAGGGAAGAGGAAGAAAAGTTGTGTTTAGGAGTAAACGGAAGATTTGGTCATTGGTGTATAGTTAGAAATCGTGTTCTTGAAATGATCATTCAAGTTCAATGCACGGACGAAGCAAGGATCTACAAAGGAGGGGCAAATTACTATAAAATTTTATTAAGAAAAAATAAAGGGGGTGCAAGATGGTTGAAGTGTTTTTTAAAATTTCTTCTGAACCAAGGTTCAAATATCAATACTGGTAAGGAAAATCTAGCTTTGTCCCTGGTTCAATGTGAGGTTGCCAAAACAGAATCACAACTTTTACTTCAATCTTCACTTTTGTTGATGCTACTAGTTTGATTGTTATTGATTGATTTAGTACTTATTGTCTTCCATGAGAATTTCATAAATATTTTCACTAATCTTATAGTTTTAACTCGTTACCATTAGAATTTGATCTAAAGCAAATTATGATAGCCTAAAGATAAATATTAATTTATCATAAATAAAAATTGAACAGAATATATTTAGTCCGACTTGATTAAATGTTTTAAGAATTCACTTTTATAAGAGAAAACAAATCAATTTTTTTTTTCAATTCAGTTAATTTATATTTTAACTCAAAATAGGTAAAATAATTCAAAATGAATAGTTATATTCGGTTTTTTGCATTATTTAGATTGAGTTTAATTATCATCTAAAAACATTGGGTTATAATGAATCAAGTCGATTCAGTTGGATTAGACTGAATGCTTATGGTTAGCATATCACAATGGTATGTAGAAT
Source organism: Jatropha multifida (assembly GCA_948099535.1). Lineage (NCBI taxonomy): Eukaryota > Viridiplantae > Streptophyta > Magnoliopsida > Malpighiales > Euphorbiaceae > Jatropha > Jatropha multifida. Next base: position 218,211 of record CANUEX010052547.1, read on the forward strand.
ATATGATCATATAATACATTCAAGTGCAAATTCCCTCTCACAGCATTCAAACAAACTCATCAGTATGTTTTTAAAATTCAAAGATTATAATATAATTAAATCATTGACTAAACTATAATAGCATGAATTTGCAATAGAGATGACAGGGAAAGAATCAGTTACCAACTCCTTTTGCCTGCAGATAAAAAAGAATAAGAAAGGAAAGAAGACTATAAAAATGAAAACGACATTGAGCAGCCCATACGATAAATGACGTCTGGACAAGTGAGAAACTGGGTGGATAGAGAGAGCAATAAACCCGAGGAGAAGAGAACACAAGTGACCTTGTAGGAGAGACAGTAATGGACCACACAACCATTTTAGGAGGTTGAAACAAGAGAGAGAGTAACTGAAAGGGCATAGCCCGCACTTTAGATCATAGTAATTTTACTTTTCATGCCGGGGTTTTTGCAGCCTGACATGTCCTTTTCTTCTCTATATTATTTTTTTATAAGTGGTAGGTGACCAATGAATACTGAATATTAAGGACTGAATTTTAGTTTTCACTTTAATTGCTTTCTTTTATTTATATTAATTTGAATCAGATAAAATTGCAAATTTTATAATTTTAAAAAGCAACTTTAGTTTCAAACGGACAAGTTAGATAAAATTCCAGAGTTAAAATTAACCAAAAATAGCTCAAATAATAAAATCAAATATTTTTTTTAAATCTTTTTGTATCTTTCTGACTCTAGAGTGACATTATTTCTGTGATTTATAGTTGGTCTTATTTGGTTTTTTAACATATAATGAGACGACTCGATGAGCATGTACCATGGACTGTGTGAGGGAATCGAGTCAGTCAGTGTTCATCATTATGCTATTGTTCGTTATAGATATGCGGCTGAGATTTGACATTGGGCTTTCCTTATACTGTGTTTTGACATTTGCGGTTATCTGTACATGGTGGATATGTATGTATGAATTAAACAATACAAATGTCTCGACTTAGATTTTTAATTCATTAACTTGGTTGTTGTACTCGTCTGTTGACGAAATATAAATCGTTTTTAATAATTATTTCAATTTTAAATATAAAATATCTTTAAAAAATAATAAATGATATATTTCAATATTATCTTATATAATAACTATTTTCACTACTTTACTCGTGAATCTAAAATAAAAAATAATATAATCAAACTATCCTTAGTTTTGTTATAAATTTAAAAAAAATAATTTTTTTTAATCTCCGAATAAAACGGCGGAAATAGTATTTCTAATAATTGGTATTGACAAAGCATTGTAATTAGTGCTTGAACGAAAATGAGAAAAGAGAGCTTTATGCTATGGCACATACAATAGAGAAACACCAAGTTGATTCCTCCATAGGGAATTGTTACAGCCTACATTAGTGAAGGATGAATACAGGAATCAGTTAAACCAAAACCTCAAGCCGACCTATATTAAATCAGAGACAAGTGTTTCCTCAGTAACTATTCATCAGTGTTCAAACCCCACGACTTGCTATCCCTCTATTTCCCAAATTAAAGACAGTTATGTATCATCAGTAGCACAGGGAAAGAGAGGGAGAAATGAGACTCACGGACCAAAAGTAACAATTATGTAGTCAAGAAGGCCCATATCTTTTTCCCTATTGAAGCTTCACCAGGATGCTCCAAATCATCTTCGTCGTCATTGTAGTTCTCTTCGTCCTCTTCATGGATCGTGCTGCCATTCTCATCTTCATCCTCGAATTCTGTTGTGCCAATTACTTCCTTGCTCAACTCAGCAATCTCAACCGATTTTGCCAGACTAGCCTGGTCATTGACATTTGTCAAGTTTTACCATAATATGACAATTAGCAGAGAAATTGGCACAAAATACAGAAAATAAATTCAACAATCAAATGTCCCACTACCTTATCCTGCGAAAATTCAACATCTTTTACTGTTGTGACCTTCAACAAGTCCTTAGACTTGCCAGTCTCACTAGCAACTCCAAGCGACACCACAGGAGCAGTGTCAGGATTTTGAGATGGTTTTGCAGTGACATAACCATCGGTTACTTTCTCCTCCATCTTCATCATATCAGACAATGATTGCTTGGCAGAAGTTGCTCCTGCACTGATCACAATTGAGTAAAGAGAAAAACTATCAGATATGCCCTTTCTTCCTTGCATCAAACATATCGACATAAATCACATTCATCATGTCACACATTGTTAAAACTAATATGCAAATGCAATCAAGAATACTCCACTAAATGCAGGTAAGTAACAATCAAATATCATAACAAATTATGTCACTATATTTATCCAAAGAAACCTAATGGACGCTTTTAGTCAAAAATGAACCATGCAGCCAATGCATGATCAGTCAGAAACTCAGAGAGAACTTAACAGTACAAAAAAGGTGTAAAGCCATTCAGAACAAATTGTCACTATGTTGTCCAATGAAAGGCGGAAAACTAAAAAGAAATGCAACACCACTGGTTTTAACCTTTGAACAATTCACTCTTGACATCTCAGTTCAAAAATAGCTGCATGCATTGCAAACTGTCCAAAGCTTAACAAAAATGTATTTTCGTACTATGTAATTTACTTAATAAAAGGAAAAAAATTAGGTAGAATCTAATGGAATTGCATTTAACAAACTATGAAGCAAAATGGAATAACAATTTTTGTTTCATATTTATTCTATTTGGTACTTGGCAGAATATACAAATGGTGATGCTGAATGATGACAGTGGTGATGGTGGTAGTGGCATCGGCAATCATGATAGTGATATAGTGTTAGTGGTGATGGAAGAAAAGGTAGAGAGGCAATGGTGATGATAAAATAGCAGAAGTGTTTATAGCAGCAGTAGGGTGGGCACTGGCAGTCCAACAAAGCGGAGGTGAGGCACACGTGGTAGTAGTGGTGGAAGCAGCAGGGTGGGAAGTGATGGCACTAGCAAGGGCAATGGTGAATAATGGCAGTGGTAAATGAAATAAAGGTCTTGGTAGTAATGTTAGAAAGATAATAAAATAATGATTATTAGATAATATTAGTTTTCATGTGTAAGAGATATTATGTAATGTAATAGACAATTATTCTATGACTATGTATGTTATGCAAGGGGTCTTATATGGTATTAGGAGTTCTAATGTGACCAAGTACAAGATTCTATCAAGTATGGCCTAACTTACGTCTTGTGTCGCCTTAGATTGTACCGCTTTTGTCCTGGAGTAATGGCTGAGGCCACCGTTAGCCGCCTCTTCCCACGACCACCAGTCGTGATACTGTCAGAACATCCTTCACTATCACCAGCATCCTGTTCACTTTCTTCTGGTGCACGTCCTCGCTTCCTTGCAATGTTGCCTGCTGGCTTTTCTGTCCGACCTAAAATGCCCTTACTTTCATCAATGATACGATAAGACTGCACCTTTTTGGCATTGTGCCTGGGTTCTTCTGAGCCATCCTTAATAACTGCTTTTACTGTGCGTGTTCTACCTAATCCTGCCTTGTGTCTCCTCCCAGGTTTAGGATTATTCTGTAGCTCTGATTGTCCAGAATCTTCCACCTTACTGTCCATATAACTGTGGTTGTCAAAAGAGATGGAATATCGATCTTCCTCTCTTCTAATTCCATCATGCTGAAGCTGCTGAACTTTGTTTCCAGGAAACATGCTACCACTAGCTTCTTTAGAGTCCAGTGTAACAACTCCCTCAGTCTTTTCTACTGCCACAGTTGGAGCTGAACCATGTTCTATTTTTTTCGTAGGGGATATGCTAAAAATCTTTGAAGTGCATTTCCGGAACCAAGACATGTTTTCTTGAGGATTAGAATATCCCAAATTGCCTTCATCCAGGGATTTCTTGACATTCATAACATTTGGTGCATCAGCAGCATCTTGATTGCTCCTCAAAGTTTCATCAGCTTCCACCTGAAGAGGAAGTATCTCCCTATCTTCCATGTCAGAAGGCAGAAGATCAGAAAGTACAAAATCTCTAGTGACATCTCCACAGTTCTTGCAACTCTTATGCTTTTCAACAAATGAAATGAAGTGATTTCTTTCCCTGATGACCTGTTGCCTTTGGTCTCTCAGCTTATTGCTGAGCATCACAAGTTCGTCAATGTCTTTTCGCATTCCAAATTGCTGTCCTTCTAGCTTCTCTTTGTTTCTTGCAACTTCTCTCTTTTCTTTTTCTATTGCACGCCTTTCAGAGTGTATTTCTTCCAATTCCTTTTGAGCAACTTCTTTTGAATAATTTATATCTTTGAGTTCTCTCTCCTTCCGCTCCTCAAATGACCTCTCCCTTTCCCGCAGGCTTGTCTCCATTTCCTCCCTCCTAGTTATGAGATCAGTCTCAAAAGTACTTTTCTGTGATTTTAAGTCTTGCACCATTTGATCATGCTCAATTTCAGCATTTTCAGATAAAGCGAGTTGCTCATGCCTCTTTCTAGCTTCAAATGATTCTTTTTTCAGTCTAAGAGCCTCCAACTCCTTCTGAATGTACTCCTTCATTGCATGTTCCTCTTTCTTCAGCCTTTCCTCTTCTGCATATTGCAACTTCTCAAATTTCTCTCTCTCTACAGTAATTTCCTTTAGCTCCTTGCTAAGTTGAGCTCTTTTCCCTTCCAGCACTTCCCACTCTCTCTCCTCTTTCAAATCTTCGCCTTCTTTCAGAAGGAACTCCTCTTGACGCCTGCATTTCTCCAACTCCTGCCTCAATTCTGCTTGCAAGCGAAGGTGCTCTAATCTCTCATCATTAGCTACTTTAAGAGTTTCATTCTGTTCACCAATTTGCAATTCCTGTTGAGAAATTTCAGACCTCAACTTCTCACAGTCATCTTTGAGAATCCGCAAGCTCTCTTTATCAGCAAGCAATTTTTTATGCTCAAGATCCAAGTTTTTCTGCTCAGCTTTCATCGACTTCTCTTTCTCCTTCACATTTTTTGATTTCACATCAAGGTCCTTTTCTTTCTCCTTCACTCTCTCCAACTTCCTATCCAAAGCTTGCTCTCGTTTCCTCAACTTTTCTTCCCTATGAAGAATCTCAACTTCGTGCTGCCCCAATGCCTCTACCTTTCTGCTCAATTCTTCATCAAGACCTTTCCTCTTTTCATCCAGTTCTAACTCAAGCTTCTGCATCTTATCACCCAGAACAGCCTGATGCTCATCATGGAGCTTCTGAACTCCCAACTGTACAAGATTTGGAAAACATGATTATCAGTCACACATATATGAATAATTAACTCAAAGCCAAAGGATAACATTTGTTTTCATAAACTCAAGTGTCTACCATTCAACCCATTCCATGAAACATATATTTCAATGCTATTAAGTTATGTCTTACCATTTTAAGAACAATGTTTCCAATTTTATGTCCACAATTCTAGCAAGGGATTCTAAGCATTACACAACTTTTATAACAGCTAAATGATCAGATCATTCAGAACTGCTCTCAATGTGCTCCAAGAATTGAGTAAACTTCATTAAATTTTCACTTGGAAAGGGGTTGCAGAGGCTAGTATAGTCAGTAAACAAGTCATGATGATCAGGTTTTGAGGAGCCAGCTTGCAGTGGAGGCTTCTCTTATTGCCTTTCTCATGAACAACACAATTATAACTATGAGCTTGTTAGATTTAACTGCTCGCAAAACACAAAACAGTTTTAACATTTAGAAATGGCTACTTCATCCAAAAACACTCGTCTTTGGGATCATTGATTGAGATAATTGTATGGTCTTTCTAATCATTAGAATGCATCATAAGTCGTAAGTTCAGTTAGCCACTGTTAGAATCTTGTAATTATTGGGGTAGATTGTGCATATATTAGAAGGATATTAGGAGATTATTAGGAGATAATCTTGTAATTATTAGGATAGATTGTGCATATATTAGAAGGATACTAGGAGATTATTAGGAGATATTAGGAGATTATTTTCCTTTTTTGAACTATTTTCTGTGTATTATATATACCTTAAACCGTATATGAAAATTCATCAATCCAATTGCTTTTTCAAAACTTCTTCTCTCTTTCACATGGTATCAGAGCCTATAATTGTCTGATTATTTTTTCTCTTTTTATTTCTGCAAATTCTCCTGTTTCCACACAAAAAAAAAACTCAACTTCAGTTCTGACCTGTTACGTCAACCTTGCTGCCGCCTTGAAATCACCAATATTCCGAAGGAGTTGGATCTCACAGCCACCGGAGATCAGTTCCCCAGCTTCCGGCAACACAAGACCTGAAATTTCATCACCGGAAACCTCGTCATCGACCGCCACGCGCCGCCGCAAGGTTTCTGTCTCCGTCACACGTGCCGGCGCATGAGCCCTTTTTCGACGACCTCTCCTTCAACAACCACCTCCGACCGGTTCGCCTGAGTCCAGCCATCACTTTTCTGGTCACCCCCTGCACTGTCTCTCTCTCTTAAGATATTCACAGCCCTTTTTTTTATTCCTATTCAGGTACAAAACCTTCTCCCAAATTCAAAAAAAAAAAAACAAAACAAAACAAACATGACTAACAGTACCTTAATTAAACCACTATTCTCTAATCCACCTATTATCACTACTGTGAAGCTTCTAGGCAGTAGCAATTATGTTTCTTGGTCGTCTTCTATTGAATTATGGTTTATGGGACAAGGGTATGATGATCATTTAAGTAAAACAGCTGCTGATATTTCGGAAAAAGATAGGACGACATGGTCTAAAATTGATGCACAATTGTGTAGTTTGTTATGGCATTCTCTTGAGCTTAAGTTGCTTCCCTTATTTCAATCCTGCAAAACCTGTTGTAAGGTGTGGACCAAAGCCAAGACACTATATACCAATGATATACAGCGAATATATAAAGTGGTGTCTGATATTGTTAACTTGCAGCGAAATCAGCAGGATATGGCTAGTTATCTTGGACAAGTTGAGACCTTACTTGATGAATTTAATTCCCTTATGCCTTTCTCAGAAAGTACTGCTACACAAGAACAACAAAGAAATAAATTCTTCATGGTTTTGACACTCATAGGTCTTCGACCTGATCTTAGTTCAGTCCGAGATCAAATATTGACAGGTTCTGTAATTCCCACCTTGGAGGATGTCTCTGCTCGTCTCCTTCGCATCTCTGTAACCCCAGCCTCATCACAAAATATGAAAGCATCTGTATTTGCGGTTTAGAATAATAGTCAAAAGTGAAAAGGTAACAAATTCAAACACTGTACTCATTGTGACAAGCCTAGTCATACTCGGGAAAGTTGTTGGAAATTGCATGGTAAACCATCGCAGAATCATTCTTTCAATGTTAGCAAATCTGTTGCTCACTTGGCTCAGAATACTGGTGCTGGACTTCTGCCATTACCTGATTGAGCATTTGGTGTTATTACCTTATCTGGGACAGACTATAGTGAGTATTTACAATTTCAAACAGCTAAACAACAGTCATCCAACATCTCTCAGTCTGGTAATTCAGTCGCTTGTCTATCCAAATCCACTGTTCCTGATCCTTGGGTGCTTGATTTTGGTGCTTCTGATCACATCTCTGGTAATGAAACTCTTTTCTCTACTCTCTCTGTTCCTTCAAACACATCTACTGTCACTTTAGCCAATGGTTCTCAAACTGTAATTAAAGGAATTGGAGAAGCACAACCTCTTCCCTCAATTACTTTAACCTCAGTACTATTTACTCCTGAATGTCCATATAATTTGATCTCCATTAGCAAATTGACCAAACAGCTTAATTATATTGTATCCTTTGTAGCTGACTATGTTTTTGTGCAAGACCGACGTACGGGGAAGATGATTGGAGTAGGATATGAGTCACAAGGATTGTACTATCTTTCCTCACTTAAAACCACAGTCGTGCTTACTTTCACTGCTTCCACTGACCTCCTTCATCGTCATTTCGGACATCCCAGTCTCATTAAGCTTAAACAATTAGTTCCCAGTCTTTCTACATTATCTTCTCTTGAGTGTGAGTCGTGTCAACTTGGGAAACAAACTCGTGTCTCTTTTCCCAAGCGTGTCAATAATAGGGCTGTGGCTATGTTTGACGTTGTTCATTCAGATGTATGGGGTCCTAGTCATGTTAGTTCCACATTGGGTTTTAATTACTTTGTCACTTTTATTGATGACTATTCTCGATGTACTTGGTTGTTTCTTATGAAAAATCGTTCAGAATTATTTTCTATTTTCCAAACTTTCTGTGCTGAAATTCATAATGAATTTGAACTTTCCATTAAAATATTACGTAGTGATAATGCCAGAGAGTATTTTTCTCACCCTTTTAATCAATTTATGTCTTTTTAGGGAATAATGCATCAATCTTCTTGTGCTCATACTCCTCAACAGAATGGAGTTGCTGAAAGAAAGAATAGGCACCTCATTGAAATAACCCGTACCTTACTTATTAGCAAAATAATGTGCCATTACGTTTTTGGGGGAATGCCACTCTTACTACCTGTTTCCTCATTAATCGCATGCCTTCTTCTGTTCTAAATAATCAGAGTCCTCACTCTATTGTTTTTCCAAATCAGAATTCTCATAGTCTTCCTTTCCGAGTTTTTGATTGTACCTGTTTTGTTTATGATCATACTCCAAGAAAAGACAAACTTCAACCAAAATCAGTCAAGTGTATCTTCTTAAGGTATTCTCGTCTCCAAAAAGGATACAAATATTATGATCCGGTTACTCATAAATACTTTGTCGCTGCTGATGTGATATTTTTTGAGACTTCTCCGTATTTTTCACAACACACAGTCAACGAGGATCCTACTTCTGCGACTCTTCCTGTCCTTACTCTTTCTCTTCTTGGTCCAACCACTACTTGCCCTCTCCAAGTCTATTCACGTCGACCTTCACAGATTGACCCTCCTATTAATTCTCTTCATGATGCAGGTACATTACTCAGTGACTCATCTCCTATACCGATATCACCTCCTACACCGGTCATGCCATTAGCAAAGGAAGCTCTACTTCCCATTGCCCTCCATAAAGGTATTCGTTCCACATGGAATCCACACCCCATTTATAATTTTTTGAGCTATTATCGTTTATCTCCTTCATATTATGCTTTTGTTTCCTCCTTATCTAATGTCCCTATACCTAAGATTGTGAGTGAAACATTATCACATTCAAGGTGGAGTCAGCTATGGTGGAAGAGATGGCTGCACTTCATTCCAATGGAACTTGGAATCTTGTTCCATTACCTACTGGCAAAAGTACCGTTGGTTGTCGTTGGGTTTATACTGTCAAGGTTCGTCCAGATGGCAAAATTGATCATCTTAAAGCTCGTCTTGTTGCTAAGGGATACACTTAGATCTATGGCCTTGATTATAGTGACACCTTCTCTCCTGTGGCTAAGATTGCATCTGTTCGTCTTTTTATATCTCTAACAGCTATTAATCACTGGTCCCTTCATCAGCTTAACATCAAAAATGTCTTTTTACATGGAGAGTTGGCCGAGGAAGTCTATATGGAGCAATCATCTGGTTTTATTGCTCAGGGAGAATTTGACTTAGTGTGTCGTTTACGTCGATCTCTGTATGGTTTAGAGCAATCTCCTAGGGTATGGTTTGGAAGATTCAGTGCTGTTGTTAAACAATTTGTGATGAACCGGAGTGAAGCTGATCATTCAGTATTTTATAGACATGGAGATGGAGATCATAACAAGTGTATCTACCTAGTGGTCTATGTTGATGATATAGTGATAACAGGTAATGATCATCAAGGGATTTCTTAGCTCAAACAACATTTGTTTAGCCATTTTCAGACTAAAGATTTAAAAAATCTTAAGTATTTCTTGGGGATCGAAGTAGCTCAATCTAAGACAGGTATATGCATCTCCCAAAGGAAATATGTGCTGGATATGCTAGAAGAAACTGGCATGCTAAATTGTAAACATGTGGATACTCCTATGGACCCTAATGTTAAACTTATTTTTAGACAGGGGGGCTTATTAGAAGATCCTGGTAGATATCGCAGATTGGTTGGTAAGTTAAACTATCTTACAATCACACGACTTGACATATCTGTTGCAGTAAGCGTGGTTAGCCAATTTCTTCAATCTCCATGTGATAGCCATTGGGATGTAGTGATTCGTATTCTGAGATATATTTAAGGGAACTTTTGGCCAAGGTTTGTTGTATGAAGATAGGGGTCACTCACAAATTGTTGGATATTCTGATGCAGACTGGGCAAGTTCTCCCTCTGATCGGTGGTCTACTTCAGGATACTGTATTCTGATTGGAGGAAATTTGATATCTTGGAAGAGTAAAAAGTAAACTGTTGTAGCTAGATCAAGTGCAGAAATGGAATACCGAGTCATGGCACTAGCTACGTGTAAACTTATTTGGCTAAAACAACTTCTTCAAGCATTGAAATATAGAGAAATTAAACAAATGAAGTTAATCTGTGATAATCAACCAGCACTTCACATTGCCTCTAATCCAGTGTTTTACGAAAGGACAAAACATAGAGAGATAGATTGCCACTTCATAAGACAGAAGATTGTATTAGGATGTATTTCTACCTTTTTTATTAGTTCGAACGATCAGTTAGCAGATATCCTTACAAAATCTCTTAGAGGTCCTCGTATTGAATACATTTGTAACAAGCTAGGAGTATATGACATGTACGCTCCAGCTTGAGGGGGAGTGTTAGAATCTTGTAATTATTGGGATAGATTGTGCATATATTAGAAGGATATTAGGAGATTATTAGGAGATATTAGGAGATTATTTTTCTTTTTTTGAACTATTTTCTATGTATTATATATACCCTAAACCGTATATGAAAATTAATCAAGTCAATTGCTTGTTTCAAAACTTCTTCTCTCTTTCACAGATGTGATTGGTTTCTTTTTACTTAAAGTAGTGGGTAGTCTTCATGAGATACAGTTGTGAAATACATGTTCAATTTGCGCACACATTTTAATTTCACTTCTCTGTAATTCATGTTGAACTTTTGGAGTGACTAGTTTTGTTTGATGTGGGTGAGGATCACTGATGATGCTGTTTCACCACGTTGAAAATCCAGATGATATTGGAACTGTAAAAACCAATGTTAATGTTAGCAAGGAGCTCAAGGAAGAAATATTGAGCCAAGGTGATTCAAAGGATGAAGGTAGAGAAGAGAAAACAAGTTTTAGAAGGATCAGCCCCTCTGCCAAGTTGCTGATTTCGCAGTATGGATTGGATTCGTCATTGTTAAAGGCAACAGGTCATCCTGACACTCTTCTAAAGAGTGATGTTCTGGCTGCAATTAAGTCAGGAAAGGGAGCAAGAAAACCTTCACCGACGGATAAAGCTGCTCCATCTGCTAAGACCGGCCCACAATCTTCAACCACAACTTTTCCAGAATCCCACTCACAACAGTCAGATTCTTTTGAAGATTTGCCAAATACTCAAAATCGCAAGGTAGGTTTGAATAACTGGAATATAGTTGCTTTTAAATGGAACACAAGTAAGTTTTTTATATTCTCGAGGTCGAAATATTGACGAGTTTCAGACAGCTTTAGACTTTGTCTTTGTACCATTGCTTTGTATAAATGTCCACATCCTAGAATAAAATGAAGCATCCATGTAAGAGAAGTAATTTTTTATATGTTTATCAATATAGATGTTGCATAAAAACAAAGAATAACTTTTTATGGATTTTTTCATGCATAGCTTTGTGTCTAAAAAACATGTAAGATGTGTATGTAAGCCGTAGCTATTCTTACTCATGTCATCTGGTAGCACTTTCTATATTATTTGTAGCATGCTTATATTAGCACGTGAATGTTCTTTGTTGCTGCATCATAATTGTATGTCAATTTATTTGATAACTTTGTATGAGTTCCTTGGTCAATTATCTATCTCTTAGGCTGGCACATTACTGATGTATACATTTAATTTCTTATTACTTTTTTCCCTTTATGACTATTAGAATCTTACTTTTGCTGATAAGCAAATTTATCTGGGTTGTTGATTTGCATTTGTTATCACGTCTTGTTTTCGTTTTGCTAGCTGTAACATGACTATTAACATATGCATTGATTTACTTTCTGATGTTTGGAATAGAAGTTCAGTGCCGTTGTATTGAGCTTCTGTTTCAAATAGTTGTGGTGGATTTTGTTGTCACCCATTTCTAGTTGCTCTCCTTTTCAAAGCTTGTGGATGTTTTAGAGGTTTTCCTTTTTTCTATCTCTTTATTATTATTTCTTTTTTGGGTTGGGTGGGTGGGTACCACATGCATTCTTCCCATGATTGGATTGGGTCCTTCCGTCCTTTCAGTAATTTTTATGCGGAAGAAAATTTTGCTACATCTGTCTTAAGAAAATTGGGTTGGCATGAAGCTGTCTATACTCAACAACTCATGATGATTTTGCAGGTTATTGCAAAAAGGTTATTGGAATCAAAACAGACCACGCCACATTTATATTTATTGACAGGTTGTGAGGATTCTATATTGTAATTTATATCTCTTGCCATTATACATTCCATATTCTAATTTTATCAACTGTCTATCAGATGTTATACTGGATCCTCTTATTTCATTCAGAAAGGAGCTAAAATGTATAAAAATTTGAACTTTGGACTTGTTACTTCGTTTCTCTGGACGCCAATAATTTTTGGCAGGTTGATCATGCATCGGTGCTTCCTCAATTTGCAGAGAAACATGATATTAAAGTGTCAGTAAATGACATTGTCATCAAAGCTGTTGCGATTGCTTTGAGAAATATACCAGAAGCTAATGGTAAGATACATGTTAAATTCTTTTTAGATATTATTCCAGATAGAATTCTCAATGCACAGATATTTTATAAACCGACATTTGATAGCTAAACAGGAGCATTATCAATCATAGCAACCCATCTATGTTTGTTTTACACATTGCTAAATTTAGTTGGCCAATGGGAAATCAGCAAATGCCACGACAAAATCTTCGGTGTTGACTTTTAGGGGACACACTTTTGTTCTGGTGGATTGGGTCTGTGAGTTATAAATGGAATGCTGCCCTCCAAAGTCTGAGAATTCATGTTAGAGCATCTCATATGGTGCCTTTGCAATTATCAACCAAGGAATTGAACAGCTCTTTGCTACCACTTCATTATCGGATAGATAGTAAATGCTTGGGTAAATAATATAGATGTCTCATATGATAGCAGCAATAAAAATATATAAAGGCTTTTGGCAGAAATGATGGTTGAACTTTGAGTAAGAATTTGTCTCCAGGGTCTTTTTCAATTGAAGCTATCTGTATTTTGGATTTCATTGAATTATTTTTGGTTCTTCTTTCCCCAATACTCTGACAAACTTACTGTCTCTGTATTCACTGCTGGTACTGAATATCGATTACATTAATGCATTGCAGCATACTGGAATACTGAGAAAGAGGAAGTAATTTTGTGTGATTCTGTTGACATATCAATAGCAGTTGCCACTGAGAAGGTATTTTTTTTATAGTAATCCACTGATCTACATGCGTAGGAAATATCTGGCTTCATCATATCTTACTTTGCAGGGCCTTCTCAAAAATAAATAAATAAAATCAAGGGAACAGCTGTCAGCTTCTGCATTGTTACTCTTGACACATGTTATCTATATTTTTATTGGAAATTACTTATATGGAATATCAGGAATATTTGTCACCCACTCCCCAAAAGAAAATAAATTTCATGTTATTCTTTAACCCAGATGAAGAACTTGTTGTCTGTACATTGTTTTCCTCCATATTAAGTTTTTACCAATTTACTATTGTTTGAAGATTTAACTAGTTGAGTTTTCTTCCAATCGTCATCTTATTCCCAGCAAGAAGGTTTTTAATTTATTCTAAAATGAAGTTAGAAATTTTAAAAATTTAAATTGTAAGGATTTGTATCATATTAATACTATTAACATGGACCTTTAGGTTAAGCAACTAGCTGAAAAAGCTCGAGCAGGGAAGCTTGCACCGAATGAGTTTCAAGGAGGAACTTTCAGGTATCTATATCTATATTATCTTTGTATCCACTACCTAACTCCCTCCTTTCCATTTTCAAAAATAGAAAACATAAAAAATTATCTTCCTTGTTGATCATTATGCAGTATTTCAAATCTGGGAATGTATCCAGTGGACCAATTTGCTGCAATCATAAATCCCCCGCAGGTTTTTTTCTCTTTCACTACATGCATGCATAACTTGTGATTCTTCAAACAAACCAATAACACTTGGTTTCTTCAATTATCTTTACCTGGTATGAAAACGGTGTGCTATTTGAACTTCCCTCCAAGAAGCCAAGACCTTGTTGCACTTGGATCCTGAAAAGTAAAGCTTAATTACAATAAGAAAGTCTCAACTTCAGTGTTTCTTGAAATTTTACCATAAATTTTTAATTTTGGCAATTTTATGATGCACCTTTTAAATTTTTGCAATTCTATTACTGTTCTAATTTAAGGCAAAATCAAGCCTGAATTTGCTGATGTGCTAAGTTTGGACTTTTCTCCTTTGTTGTGCATGTTGTGGAAAACTTAATATAATAAAATATTTCATGCCAACAATGCATAATTTTGGGCTCAATAGCATAAATCAACCAAAAAAAGGGAATAGCAAATTTAGGTGTAATTTTGCCTCTGGATTTGTGATGGAATTGCAAAACCTTAATAAGATGCCGATAATATTGCCAAAATAAAGTTCATGATAAAATTACAGGACACTAAAAAGCTTTTTTTTTTTCCGTTGTAAAGCCAAAAAATAACATTGACCAAGTGTTTTTATCTTTGCAAATAAAGATGTTAAATTATTATCATAGAGCTGGATCTTATTATTTAAACATTTTTTTAGATTTCTCATAAAAACATTTTTTCTTTTCTCTCTAAAGTTAGTGGTTAGAATTTCTTGGGAACTGTATTAGAAACATTTGCTATATGTCTGTATGCTTCTAAGAAGCAAAATGGTTTAAGAAAAACCATAATGATATTTCATTATGATGATTGTTCTTTTTTTTTTTTCTTAATTTACTGTCATTGTTTCTGTCCATGTTAAAAAATTTTCAATACAAAATTTCAGGCTGGCATCCTGGCTGTTGGTAGAGGGAACAAGGTCGTCGAACCACTGGTTGGAAGTGATGGTAAGTATCTCATGCTTGTAGACTCTGCCTTGTAATTTAAGATGTTTTTGAATGGGCAATTTAACATGGATTTACTTTCTACCAGGGATTGAGAGGCCTGCAGTGGTCAACAAAATGAACTTGACTTTATCTGCTGATCATCGAGTTTTTGATGGCAAAGTTGGAGGTCTGTAGAATGATGTAAATTTTACTTATATTCAAAATTGGGAGGTAGACTTTCAAATGCAAATGTTTATCACTAGAGAATATTTGAGGTTTTGATTCCTCTGAGTCTTAGTCTCCTGAATTTGACGGGTAACCTACATTATATCATTCCATGAGGATATAATCATGAATGCAGGGTAAACTGATATACCCCTAGCAGTAGTTAATTGGATATCTTCGTCCAAATATGTTAATGTGATGCAATCATGTAAAGACCAAGGTATGGTATGGAGAATTGTTGACCATAGTGAGCTTGTCTGCCAGTGAAACTTACATTTGGGAAGTCCAGATAATTAGATTCGTGATAGGGTTATATTTGGAGTTCCCTCGTTCGAGTTTAAAGCTATTTATTCTCTTTGCAGGTGCTTTTCTCTCAGCTTTGCGATCCAATTTCAGTGATGTGAGGAGACTTCTTCTATAGACGCAATCAAACTAACAATTGGGTTTTACAATATTAGCCATCCAGAGGATGTCCGGAAGCTAATTATGAATTTTTCATGGCACTGTGCTAATTTGTTCAAGGGATAACTTTTACCATTACAGTTGGTTGTGCCATACCATTTTTACAAAATTTTGCCATTCGTTGAACTATTTCTGTTAATAGTTAGAACTGACTGTTCAGGTGTCAATTCCTGCAAGATTAGATTTTGCCGTTTCTCTGAAAATCTTGCTGCAATTTCATGTTCATCTCAATAAGAATAATGCATAAGAAAATAAAGTAAATTATACGCTGTTTAATTTCTTTGTTGACGATCTGCGAGTATATGTCTGTTATGTCTTGATTCTGTGATGTGTTTGCTGATTGCTTTAAAATTTAAACCAAATCATTACCAGGCCACTGGCTCAAAAATCCTTTATGCTTTTGGGGGATTACTTAGAAAGCAGGTGCGATACGTCATCAGAAAGTAACACTGGCTCGGTTTCAATTTAGCTCGTGTTTGATTAAATCCTTGAATTGGCAATGGAATATAGTTACTGAATTAGGACTTCCATTTCTTGTTTGGTTCACAAGCAATTTAAAATTTTTTGGATAGTTTTGTGTTTCTGGGAGTATATTTTGTTATTTAAAATAATTATATTGAAATAATATCTACTTTCAATATAAAATAACTCATACAAATTAAAAAAATGTTATTTAATTAAAATTTGTTGAATCCAGACTTTTGTTTCTATTGTCGTTCCATTTCCATGACAAATCAAACGTACTCTAAAAGAAACAGCTTGAAACAAATTGCAGATTATGAGCATATGGCGTCTTTGCTGGATTGAAAGTACAAAATGATTCTGTCCAATAGCAACGTGAAAAAATTAATTGGGAAAGAAAAGTTCTCAATATTTGTTTAGCCAGGTTCTTGAAAACAATTGCATAATAATAATACTAGCAATTGAATCCATCTCAGTATGCTTACGCAAATGCCAATATGATTCATGTTCTTCAATAGTTAATAAGTTTCTATGAGAAAAAAGAATTGGTTACCATCCACATTTAATACTGTGGGTTGATATCTTTGACAGCTAGTGGTTCATACCATTGGGGGCCAAATCCCGCAGCCTTCCTTGCTTCCTTGTTAAAGGGCGGCTTTAATGGTCCTCTGAAGTGTGTTCTCACTATAGCATGGAACTTCTTGATAATCTCTTCTTTCTCCTCTACTGTAATTCCGCTTTGTCCATCCGAGCTGCCTTGAGATGCTAAGCTGTCACCAAAAGCTGGATTTTTAGACCTCAAACATAGATATTTAAACCACTTGACTCCAGCAGCACAATGAGTAATCTCTTCAGGGTAAATTACTTTCTCCAGTAAATCAGCTGTTTCATTGTCACCTCCATTGCGAAATCGAGAAATAGTAGTAGGCAGCACATCAATTCCCCTCGCCTGCATTTATATACTCATTTCAAACAAAGATATACACATGAAATATTCAAATAATATAGATTTAAGGTAAGATTTAGATGTTGCCAGGCCCAGAAAGTTTAAACCAACTATTATCTATTTTATCTTCTCCAACTAGATCAATTCAAAAAACTTAGTACCGGTATTGTCCAAGAGCAATTCAATTATATGAGGTTGTAATCCAATTTATAGCACTAAGCCTACTTGATATAATGAACTCCTTCGCAGTACAGCTGCCAAAACTTAGCCCACAAAAAGCCTAGATGTTTTCTCTAAAGCACAAAGAGGTGCACCAAATAAATGAATTGCAAACATCCACAAGATAAGGAACACCAGCAAATCACAATGCCAATGATAAACATAATTTTCTTAACTGAACCTTAACCACATATATTCCTTTTTATAACACAGCCATTGGTCACGTGGCTTTATAAAGAACATGAATTCCCATATTGCAGGGTTGAATTGAAGGCATAAACACGCACCTCATGAACACAATGTTCTATTGCTAAACGTGCCAATAGGTCCTCAGACGTAGCAATAGCAGAGTCCCATAGGCCATCATGAGCTGGTAATGCTCCATAAGAAGAACCTAATTCCTCAAGCCGTTTTGCAAGGAGAGTGAAGTGCCTGCCCTCATCTTGAGCAACCTTCACAAAGTCTGTAAAAAATTCTCTTGGCATTGATTCTTGCTTACCAAAACGAGCAATTATATCCTACAATGAAGTCATGAGTCAGCTGAGTATTCAAATAAAACACAAAAAGAAAATAATTATACTCATTTTTTCAAAGCTACTATGCAGCATCAGATAAAACGAAGCTTCAATTGACAAAAAAAGAAGTGCCTGAACCATAGTGCATTTTGGAATTGTATCACGAATTTTTAATTTGGTTATTTCACTAAAAATATTTCTAATTTTTTTTCAATTCTATCGCTAATCCAATCTCAATTAAATTAGGCCTGGATCATTGATAGAGTAGCAAAAATTAGAAAGCTCATGTATGAATTTTCTGAAATTAAAAGTTTGCTATACAATTGCAAAAAATGCTGAAGTTCAAGCTCCTTTTTTTTGTATGTTCGGCAAAAGCACCACCAAGATTCATTACATTATTCATGAATTCGATATTTTAGTTCAAATTGAAGGTGACACAACATAAAACAGTGGATCCCAATTCAAGTCTTTTGCACATATATTGGGTATGATACAACGCCCAAAGTGCTTATTTGCATGCGAACAGTACTGCACAAAATCATAGCCATAACAGAAAGGACAAACACATGACTTAATAGAGTTGAGACAAGCATATGTATGTCTAAAAAGAGTGTGGGCGTAAAGATAATCAAAAATAAAAAAGAAAAAGCAAAATGGTGAATAGACAAAATAATCCCACACAGCCAGCAAATGAAGTTTAAGTGTTCATTTAGTTACCATCCCAGGAAGCATCAAACGCAACAACTTAAGAGAACAGCTAAGATCATGAGCTAAAATTGACTCCAAATTTAGTATTGCAATAAAAAGAAAAGGAAAGCAAGGAAAAAAAAAAGTACCCAGGACAAGTCAATAGCCCAACTTTCAGTATGAACAAGACTATGCACAATGGCCTGCCTACTCTGCAAGCTACCAGCTTTTCCAAGCTTTGGCATTAAACCTGGCGCCAGCAACTTAATCTACATCAAAATTTTGGATTCATTCAGGCATTTCATCGAACATAATATGAAGAGAATACAAATACAAGCACATGTACGAAAAAAGAGTTTAAGCATACATTGGTAAGCCTGGCGGGACGATCAGGTACAGGAAGATCCACAGAATGAAGGTATGTTTGAGAAATGGTTCCTTGAAGCCATTGGGAAGCGATGAAGTCACCTAACTTGGCCTTCACAAATGGGTCCGCCGTGCTAAGTACCCTTAAAGCAGCTTCCACTAACGTCTCGGTTTCTGATTCTGGTGGCGGGCTCATCTCTCTGCCCACAACTGCCGGTTGATACTTGCACAGTTGCAGTAATGCAAAGTATATTGCATGAAGGGGAAAGGGCAGAACTTTCTAATGGCGCCCGGCTCTGAAGTAAAAAAACGGTGTTGTAATAATGCTTATTCAAAACTTTTCACTTTGTTCCTATCGATTTTTTATTTCAGGGTAATGCAATTTCATTCGTGGTTTTTTGTTGAAATTAATTATTTTCTTTCTGTTTTTCAAAATACATAATTTTATCCTTTATTTTTTTATTTTTTTTAAACTTAAATACCTTCATCTATGTTTTTATTAAGATCAAAATATTATTTCTAATAGTGTTTATATTTAAAATTTTATTTTGTTTGATAAAATTAATTATTATAACAATTAATCAATTGTTTCATTCATTAAAGTGAGTAATATTTATAATCTATTATTTATAATGCATAATAATATACCATTTATATTAATATTTAAAAATTTAAGATAACAAATTTAATTTAATTTCACATGAAAATTATTAGATCTAAGCATTCTTATAGCAAATTTAGTTTGAATTTTGGTTGTCAATGGAGAATTTAAAGCTGAATTTGGAATTGATCACATTACTAGAAATGGATCTAAGACTAGTTTTTTATATTTCTTTGTTAGAGAAAAGTTATTTCCAATTTTTCACAACATGAATATAAAATCAATTTAGAAATTAAGAATAAAATCTTTTATTTTTTAAAATAAAAAAATAGTTAATTATAGCAAAATATACGAATAAAATAATAATTATTTTTAAAATTTATATCAAAGGATTAATCTTTTTTTTTCCTTTGAGATTATCAAAGGATTAATTTGTTTGATGAACATAAAATTGAGAAATTAATAAATTAATTTTTTAAAAATATTAGTTTTTATAAGCAACTAAATAATAATTTTGTCTCATAATTTGTTTCCCCTTAAAAGCATCATGTGAGCTCCGAAGTCCGAACAAGACGCCACCCGACCCGCTGCTTTGAAACTTTTTCCCCGTCTATATCCCGAAAGCCGGAAACTTGGGACAGTAGCTTTGGAAATTCCACGAACAGCTCATTTGCGATGCAGAGAACTGAGTCGACTCACCATCGCCTCTACGAGTTCGCCAAATCAGCCATTATCAAGATTTTCGTCCACCCTTATGCCACTGTCTGTGCTCTAATTATCTCTCTCTTTCTCAAAAGTTCATATCTTTGTATGTCTGTATATATACTTGTGGTTATTTATATATTGGGTTTTATTTTTGGGCTTTGAAGGTATGCGATTTGTATTGTGGAGGACGTGCGGACGCAGAGAAATGGGATGGTGCTCAATTTGGCCATTACATAGGAATTGGTATTGTGTATAAGTTATTGGGTTCCCACTCGTTTTTAGTGTAGTAGTTATTAAACTTGCTCTCTATCCATAAGGGAGTGATGGTGAAGATCGGTTATGAGTTTTCTTTTTGCAGATGTATCATCATCTGGTATAAATGAGATTAGGGAAGCTTGGGAGAGTCAGAGGAAAAGTTATACTACTGAGTTCTTTGAGGCTAATCCTTGTTCAGTGAGTTTCATGGTCTTTACATTCATTATATTGATGTGTTTATATTGAAGGTTCATGCTCAATAAGAGAAATGATTCTTAATGTCTATTATGATTAGCTTTTTAATGCCTTCAAGTTGCTTTGTTGCCATTGGGTTAGTAACTCAGTGGTCGAGTTACTAAATTATAGGGTGGGATGTCAGGGGTTTTAGTCAGGTTAAGATGTAATTCATATGGTTGGATATTTTAGTTTTCACCTACATTGTTTAACTTGAAAAATGGATTTTTGACAGGAAAATTTCGGAATTCAGCTGCAGGAAAAGGCCAACCAGGCTGATTTAGTTTGCTGTTTACAGAATTTGCAGGTCCTAAACATGTTTTTGTAGCACATCTTCTAACCATTTCTGTTAAAAAATAGTGAATTTTTTATAAATATATATAATATTCTGTTTTAGATTGTTTAACTCTAGTTATAATTCTGCTTGCAGCTATGTTTTGAGACTGAGGAAAGTGCAAGGAAACTTCTGCATAATGTATCATCTTTGGTTAAACCGGGGGGTTATTTTTTTGGTATTACTCCTGACTCATCTACCATATGGTATGAATAATGATTGTCTAAGACATGTTTTTGGATCTTCTATTTTCCTTCTTTATATTTACTTGGTTTCTTAAGGTACTACATTTGTGCTCCTTTTAGAATTATTTCGATTTTTGGCCCCATTGATTCTGTTAGTACCAATTTGCAATTTGATATGTTGCTGATGAGTTACACGCATATCATAGATAGCACATGTATATATGGTACTAAAACAGGATAATATCTGCATCTCTTGATGATGAATATGGATTCAATAGTCATGGGCCTTTACTTGTCAAGTGCAACCTCCCATTCTTTATTTCACACACACAAACACATGAACTATTTTTAGAACTGCTGTTAACTGTTCATCCTTGTAATCCAGCTTGATGTAAGAGCAAGGAGATGAAGCTTTGTGATAATCCTTAATGTTAATATGTCTGAGGAAGCTTCATATGAGATCTTTCTTTTTTGCCATCATGCATGACTTCTTGTTGCACTTTCGCAATGTGGATGCCTAAATGCTTAATGTCCTTCAGCTTCAGATTTCCATTTTATTTTTAACCATTAGTTCCATGAGATTTTACCTCAGAAAAAGAGAAATGTGAACAGTATTTTGACATTAATGATCACATAGGGCCAAGTACCAAAAGAATGTCGAGGCATACCACAATAGAAGTGGCAGCATGAAGCCAAATATAGTTCCTAATTGCATTCGATCAGAAAGCTACATGATCACCTTTGAAGTTGAGGAAGAGAAGTATATATAGCTACTTAATATATGCTTTTTCTTTTTTCTTAGATAACCTTGTGCATATTTTTACTTGTCATATTGGATTCAGGTTTCCATTGTTTGGGAAGAAATACCAGTTAAAATTTGCTCATGATGTGTCTGCTGAAACACATTGTTTGGTTCATTTTCCAAGCTTGATCAGGTTCGTGTCCGTCTCATCGTGTAATTTACATTCATTGAAACATTATCTGAAAAAACATGCAAAGAATGTTACTCTTTTTTAAGAAATTTATACTATTTACATATTTTGTTAGTGACCTTAAAAATATTGTGCTGTGCATTATGCAACTAGGTTGGCCCGGGAAGCTGGTTTAGAGTATGTGGAAATTCAGAACTTGACCGAGTTTTATGATGATAACAGGTATTGAATGCAGAGTATTTCATTGTTATACTATTAATTGAATTTTTTTTTTTTTTTTGTTTTTGCCCTCTTGGTGTCCATGTTTGTTATGATAAGTGAGCTTTTTCTCTTTGTTGGATGAGCAGTACTGATCTCCCATCTTCATATGCTCAAAGAATGCATTTTGCAGGCATGGTGATGAATGCTGTTCCAAACCTAGTAGATCCCAGAGGGAGGCTCCTTCCTCGATCATTTGATGTATTAGGTGTCAATTTTATCTTTTTTACTTTGACATGCTATTTTACTTGTCAACTTTAGCATTTCATTTACGTAGTCTCAGTATTTTGGCATATTTTTCTTTGTAGGTCTGTATACTACATTTATATTTCAAAAGCCCGATCCTGATGTTGCTCCACCTCTTACATCCCCATTATTGCCAGAAGAAAGTTACAATCATGATGAGGTAAGTATTTTCAATCTTGTCAAAGGCTACGGTGAAATTACCGTCACAATAAGGAAAATCGTAGAGATCTTTATGATCAAGTGTTTTTTATATTTATATTTCCTAATTATGGTCTCTTCTCTTACTACAAACTAGAATAAATAATCCTTCTTTCTGGTGTTTGTTTGTATCCTATTCCCTTTGATTTATTTGGATTGCTTATTTGTGTTGCAGAGAGAGTGGCAGGCAGCGACTACTGTATGGAGAGATGATGAAAAGACTACAGAGCCGCCGCCTCCTCCTCCACCTCTTGGACTGGGCAAGATAAGTGAACAGAAGGGAATCCTGGGTCCTGGTCCGGCGGATTTACGTTTCTCAGAGGCACTTTGACACAATACGGTGATCGGAAGCAACTATTTGGAGTCTGCATACAGGGCAGAAGAATGGTAGAATAGAAGCTCTGGTAGAACTTGTTTAACTTTAGAAGGCTCTAATACTTGTTGGAAATTGATAGATAACTAAAGAGGAAAGAGTGTAAGAATATGGATAATTAAAATTTACTATTTTCAACATCCTTACAATTCATTTCTTTTATTCTTTTTCTTCTTAAAAAACACCTTGTACTATATATAACAACACATGGAACTTAAATACTTTGAACATGGACGCCAAACATTATTTAAAAAATGTAAATTAATTATTAAATAAACATCATTATAACACATAATTAGCAACTTCTCTTGATGATATTTTTGCCGGATTTGAAGAGGAAAGAGGGAATAGAAATCGGGATAAATATAGTTCATACTATCTTGATTTTCTAAAAGAGTTATATAAAAAAAACAAAAAGAACATTGTTGATACATAGTCAAAATATTTTCTATTCATGTTCGTGTTTTATAATACACTGATCATGTACCCGCTCATTGCGCTGGATTGTGCAAATTAATTTATTAGTACTTTTTATTAGTTTATCAATAATCTTTGATTCTTAAAGAGCAATTTACACTCATGCATGAAGGGGAGAGAGTAAAATATGAAGGAAGCAAAACAGCAATGGAGGTACACAAAAGCCTTCCATGCTTTCTTCTACAAGAAGTTCCAACTTCACCTTATTTAGTGCTGTACCATGAGAAGTTGCGGGCAAAAGCTAGAATGATAACTATTTGCCTTGATTAATCTTCGAGCTCAAGGATCTTCACCACAGACGAATCGCCAACCTTCTGGAAAACAACAATTCGATCGTGTGGCTTTATAGCACCAATCGCCTTGCCGTAATCTAAAGCAACCTTCAGAACTGATTCATTTGTTGCATTTGTAGATTCAGCCTGTCAAAACCAAGTAATATGCATTTCTTAAGTAATTTCATCATTCAATGGGTTCAATTTGAATGTCAAGAGCACCAAGCACCAAGAATTAGTTCTTAGGATCCCCATGGAAACAGCCCAGCGATTTGAATTATCAGAATTCCAGCACTACAACTGTAAGGTTCAAAACTATTTTGACAAGATAAATCTTAGAATTTGAACCCCATGAAAATTAACATGGAAATCAAACATTTATGTTGTATCTAAATATTTAGATTACAAAAATAAGGTTATGCCAAGGTGTTTCTGCAAGAAAAATTCCACGAAATGATGGATCTGATGGCTAAAATTCCATCAACATAGCTTTTAACTCATTGAAAATACGAAGATGAAAAGAAGTGGGAATTGAAAGGGAAACAAAAAAATCACTTGAAAGTTAAAATAATACTTACCGCATGTTGAGGGTCTGCAAGGATGGGAAAAAGTCCACTGACAATGAGTGACTGCCTTGCCTGCCACAAATTCATCAAAAGGAACAAAGAGGAAAAACGAGCTTCAAATTCAATCATGATCAACATGCAGCCAACCCAACAAGTTCTGGAGTTTGGACTGAAGTTTAGTTCAGTCGGTTTCAGTAATGTATTCAAGCCTCGATAAAAAGAAAACGCATGCAAAGTTGCTGTAGCCAAAAAATATGCCTAATACAAAACAATAGCATACCTCAAAAGCACCAGTAAAGGTCCAGCGCAGTTGATTTGTCTTAAGTC
The DNA here is from genome assembly GCA_948099535.1 of Jatropha multifida. NCBI lineage: Eukaryota > Viridiplantae > Streptophyta > Magnoliopsida > Malpighiales > Euphorbiaceae > Jatropha > Jatropha multifida. The sequence continues at coordinate 243,084 of CANUEX010052547.1, forward strand.
GAGGGATAACAACAGATATCACAGGCATTGTTGGCCTGTACTTTGATATCAACCTGAATTGAAATGAAAGTATTGGAATTTTATTAAGGTTTTAAGTCAAAAATTTATTTTCTTCCCTTATTTTTAAGGAAAGAAAAGAAACTTGTTCTAAATCAAAAATGAACTCAAACTTGAATTCCTAGTGCATTTGCATTTGTGTAAAAATTATAACAAGAAAAAGATAATAAAAATAATTGTGAAGATAGAAAACCTAGCAGCTTTTCCTGTTGAAGTGAAACAGATAATAACAGAAGCCTTCACCTTGATAGCTGCACGTACCTAGATTACCAACAAAGGAATAAGAGAATAATATAATATAGTGAAACAAATAATATTTTCATGCCAGCAATGAATAAAACAAGCACAAAAGAGAAAATTTAGTACTAAGAGAGTACCGCTGAGGAAGCAATAGATTCTAAATGGGTCATTGGTTCCCCAACATATTTGGTAGCGTTTTTGAAATACAGATCTTGATTGAAAACTTTCTCTGCCTGCAGATGTAAATTTAGTTTCAACTGAAAGAATAGAATAAAATATAGTTTGAACTAACAGAATGTGGCTCAATATCCAGGAAATCTGTAAATCCATTTTTTTCCTTTTACCCTGACCATCAATTATGATACTCAACCAAAGCCAACCAAACCTTACGATTGAGCAGATCAGATAAAGTCTGGCTCCAAGTCCATGCCCAATGTCATGACCACTTTCCAGGACCCTCTCCAGCCTGAAGTCACCAGATTGGACTAACTTTTTGTGCCAAGTAACAATTAAAAATGGCAAGAAATAGATGTGACAACAGTACCTAGCCTAAGTAGTTGGTGGATTCTTAGTCTCCCTCAATGTCAAGGACTCGATTATCAAACATATTTACAACAATTTCTTGTGAAAAAATACAAATTGAAACTATTTACTCTTCTTTTTTTATGGTCAAACGGAAAACTATTCAATCATCTAGGGCCAGGGTAAAATGTTCAGGCATTTTCCTCTTATGAACCGAGCCCAGGATAAAATCATAATGGACAGAAGCTTCAATAGCTGGCCAGCTTGCAGGCCGTAAAATAAAAGTCAAACACATGCAAATAAGGCAGAGCAGGTCAGGTTTGGCCCGCATTTTATGCCTGAATAATAATAAATATATATTTGCACAAGGCATGGAAGGAGAAAAATTCTATAACAATCCAAAGCATTTGGAATAGAGCCCTTTTGTTTTGTTTTTGTCAGTATGTGTTAAAGGGTGAGAGGACAGTGGGCATGGATGGCTTCAACCACCTAGAGAAAACATAAGAAAGCAAATAAAGATAAAATTTAGTATAGCAACAGAAAAATCTACCTCAGCACATATTCTTCCCACGATAGAAATGGTCTCAACAGGGTACAGTCCCCGCAAGGTCTCTGCTCCTAGAAGAATTGCATCACTACCTGGAGCAACAGAAAACTTGAATTTTGTTATGTGATGTTAGTTAGTTTGCATATAACATATAACTATAATATCAACACGGGGCTCATGAAATTCAAAGTTAGAATAGTCATAAGCAATATAGTAACATTTCTTATCATGTCGGAAGATATTGTAACACAGTCCGCAAAGCAAACATGACAGAACTCCATTAAAAAGTTACTCAAGGCATCACAATGTTGGACCACTGAAATTTACCATCCAATACTGCATTGGCAACATCAGTTGCTTCTGCACGAGTAGGTCTCAAATTGTCTGTCATACTGTCCACAACACGAGTAACCACGGCAGGCTTTCCAGCCATGTTGCACTTGTAAACAGCAGCTTTTTGAAATAGAAACACCTGTAACACATATAGGAGTTTCATTTCAGGCCATAATGCATCTTGACACTTTTTTTGTCAAAATGCAAAAACCTTCTTTTAGAAAAAGGAGAACTTCCAACTATAAATAACCTTGTTGGTAGCTTGGCGTAATGGGAAAATACAACTCGCACTGCATGTAACGCTTCTTTTTTCATTGAAAAGTTTTGTCATATTTGACAATAAACATAATAAGAAATGTATATTGACACAGATCCCAAAAAAAAAATAAGGGGACTTTCTGAGTTTCTTGGGGTCAGGAGGATGTTCATGCAATGTTGTATTACTGTGACAGCTTTAAAGCCCTTCACACTCATGTGTGACCTTTGGCAGTGTTAGTACATAAATCCTTGTAACTCAGAACTGTATGCATATGTAGTCATGTAATTATTGCTCAGATCTGAATGATAACCTTCTCTGGTGGGAGATCTATGCCCAAATTTCCACGAGAAAGGATGATGCCATCTGCTTCTTGCAGGATCTCATCAAAATGAGTTAATCCCTACAAGCATGGATGATATAAAACAAGAAAGCTTGGTTGTAAGTAGGAATTGAAAATGATATTTGAGTGTAAGTACAACACTAAAATGGCATGTCAAAGCTAGAAATCTATAATTCACCTCTATATTTTCAATCTTCGCAAATATTTGAGTTTGATGGAGGTCCCCGAGTTTTGAAAGAAATTCCCGGGCCTGTGTAATAACATAAGCAGCCACTATAGGATTATAAAGAAAATTAAGAAGAAAATTACATATCAAAGCAAATCCTCAACTATAATAATCTTTTAGCGAAGCTAGAAACTGATATCAGTAAAGATAGAAAAAGAGTATAGATGTAAAAGACCGAACAAAAGAAGGGGGTTTAAATAATCAAGTAAAGAAAATAAAATACAAGAGAACTTGGCTAACAGGAAAATCTTACATGGCGGACATCTTCAGCATGCCTGGTATACGACAATGAGAGGATGTCTATATTGTTCCGAACACCCCATGAGCTTATAACCTGACAAGGATCAATTATCAATGACGATCTAAATGTCCTCAAAGAAATTTAGCGTGAAAGTAAGTATACAGTGAAAATTGCAGTTTTCAGGAATAGAATAATATCTTGCTAATATTTTACATATAGTTGGTAGTGGTACCAACAACTATTACACCTTTCTATACAATGCATGAGGTTGACAACCTATTAAATGAATCATAAGAAGACCTCAAATTGATGTTTACTAAATAATGCAACAATTCTTTTTCCAGCCAAAAGAAGATAGTACTGAATAACAAAGAAATCAATGTGGAGGATATCCTCTTTGCAGTGGATACAAGAACTAAGCCTGAAAAATGTAAAATAAGATAAAACTGATGAACCTATGCGGTTCATTTACACTGAATACAACTGGTGAGACTTAAGTTGTCCCTTGGCAAAACATTTCATATAAGAAGCACAATCATGAAACCAGCAAGAAACTTAGGAAAATTGAAATCAGTGAATGCTAAGGAAATAAGAAATATAAACACGTTAAGGCCACCAATAATACCAACCACACAAAATATCTAAATAAGCAGGAACACCAACCTCCTTATCTTTATCAGTGAGAGTGGGCAGATTGATACGAATTTGAGAGACATGCAGAGTATAGAGTGGACCTCCCAAGGTAGCAGAATTTTTTATCAGGCAAACCACATCTTCACCATTTACTTCAGTGACCTGCAACATCAATTGAAACTTCATGAGATGGATGTATAGATCATATTTGCAAGACTTCATTTGAAGTTAAAAATTAGAGATATTTTTCAAGCAACGGTTCCCTGGCTTACATTAAATGATCAGGCAACTAGCAAGTCAAGGGGTCATTTTCTCATTCTAAAAATGTGATAGATGCATCTAACAAGAGAAGTAGATGATTTGAATGCTCAACGTTAAAATAAAAAATAATGACCATTCAGCAAAAAGAAACAAATTTTAGCAATCTCTTAGCCATCCTTTGGTATCATTTATGTTTCCAGTCTTTTATTTCTATTTTTCTATACTTTAAGTGTATATCTTAGAAAAAAAGGTTGATGAAAAAAGGAAAACCATTTTTTATATTTTTCTCTTATTGTGACGACCTGTTTTTCTGTTTTGGAACATCAAATTATAAAAATAAAAATACTTCAATAATAAAGTTCTTCTAAACTTGAGAAAGAAGAACTGAAAATAAAAAACAACCATCATACCAAACTAGCCGTTTGGAATTGAACTCATGTACACAAAAATGTGGTCTTACCTCTAGCCACACAGAAGTAGTTTCACTTCCTGTGAACAGATACTGACCAATAAAAATAGTATCTCCTTTCTTCACTGCCTGCAAAAACCATATTGAACTTCAGCTATGGCAATCTTGGTAGGAGTAGGAGGTGGGGGGTCTGTCATAGTTTACTGTATACAATAAAATATCATGTACTTGACTAAGGTGTAAAAGTTGAGAAGAGAGAGAAAGAGAGGTGGGGGATTGAAAACAGATCAGTAGAAATATACTCTATCGAGAGAGAGAAAAAAGAAAACACAAAACAAAAGTAGAAGTATAAAGACTTTACCTTTGATAAACCAGTAAAATTTATTGGTAGCAGATCTGAAGAGGCTTCTTTGTCTTGATCTGGTGTTAGGACAACAGAGGTATCTGCTTGAAGGGATATTGGATGTTCAGTTCTATTGACTACTTGCAACTCTGGACCCACTGTATCTAGCATAATCTAGCATAAAAGCCAGAAAAATAATTATAAATAGTGAAAGAAAGATAAGCGGATGCATAATGACCGCAACTAAGTAGAAATGCAGGTCCAGTTAGGGAATGCATAAAATTTTCTTTAAAGAGAACTAGACTTTTCCAAATGCAATAATTTCTTGGATAGTTTACAAGCTGCACTCAATATTTAAACATGACAAAACTTCCAAAAATAATTTTAACAATAAAGAAGAATTTCAAGCTTCTTAAGCATTGTTTAGATGAACCAGAGACAGACACAGACTATAATCACCGTGTATTCAAACTATGTTGCTCAATTATTATGTCACAAAAAAGAATATTGTACATCTTTAACGGAAAAATATAGCATGTGACATATATATGATATGTGTAGAACCACCAAACACTTCCTACATTCCAACATCAGTGTCTTTAATTTATATCCACGCTTCATAGTAGGAATAATTTGAACTTTATATATATATGTACTGAACGGAACAGGAACAAGCTTACTGCACAGAGCTTCCTGGTGCTCTTGACCGCAGCTTTAAGATTTTCCAATGTCTCCTGGTGATATTCCACATCGCCCCACGAAAAATCAAACCGTGCCACTATACAAGAAAAAAATCGAGAATGAACCTGAAAGAATTTCAGAGGTAAACTAGTCCAAAATGTAATCTGGACTTTATTCCTTTTCTTTCTTATTTTTTTACCAAAGATAAACTAAAAGTTTATCTAAAGTGGGGACGAGCAATATTGAGTTTTTAACTGACTCATTTCGGTCAGATTCCGATAGTTATTTTAGAAATTCAGATACCAATCGGTTTAGATTTAGATACCCATTTGGTTTTTGGTTTTGGTTCGATTACCATATGTAACTAATCAAATTTATTTTTAAAGATGATATAGCTAATTGATTTTGGAATAACTGAATCAGAATCCAATCAATTCGGTTTAGATTGGTTTTTATACCATTCAGTTCTGGATTCAATTACCACAAAAATACATTCGGTTGAACCGTGATAGCTCGGTTCAGTTCAGTAACCGGATGCTCGCCCTACTCTAAAGTATTTCAACATGCAGGTCTCGAGTGAACTGAAACTTGCGGAGTACTGATCCTGATACAAATTCTATTTTCATATCTCACTAAAATTATAAAAATAAAGTTAGGGAGAAAGAAAATAGAGAAAGAATTGTCAATTTTAGATAAGATGTGGAAAATACCAGACATGCCGGCATTCAAGCAACCAGAAATGATGTCAACAGTCCGTGATTTTGGACCAAGTGTCCCGACGATCTTTGTCATTGCAGGAAAGAAAGTCTGCAAAAATATATTCAACCAAAAATCAAAAAACAGAAACCCATTTATTTTGACCATGAGCATAGTTCCAAAGACAGATCAATATCATAGAATCCACATTTTGACTAAATGCTAAGAAAATAAAAAACTTATGGTAAAAAAGAATTAGGAGGGAAAAAAACAACGGTATATAACTAAAATTCATAAAATTCCTAAGATTTTCTCGGAAAGCAAACAAATCAATGAGGATCAGAAAATATCGTTAATGAACCATGTTCACATAGAAAAAGGAAGAAGAAAATCAAGAAAACGAAAGTTTGATCCAAATAAGAAAAAAAGTCAACCTTCCTCGATCAAACAATAGCAGCATACACAAGTAACTGAAGAACACTTAAAGGGCATTTTAAACTGTCCCGCATTTTCTTTGCAACCAAACACAAATCAACTTATAATTTAAAAAAATTAAAAGAAAACAAAAGACAAGAGAGATCAAACTAAAACGGTAGTGTTCAACCTCTGGTACAAACTTACTGATTTTGATGGTTCCAAGATTGAAGCCATCCTTATGGGCTCCTCAAGAAGGAGATGATTCGAATTCATTTCAGATGATTACGAAACAGAAACGGAAACGGAAACCGAAACCGAAACCGTAACCGTAACCGATTGATCGAGTAGGAGATTGAAAGAGGGAAGAAAGCGTGATTTTTGAGTTGCTGCTTGCTTTTCTACATGTGACGTGATTATAATATTTTCCATTTTAAAATACTGTTAAATCTCGGTTCTCGCAGAGTGCAAGTTTATGGTGGGGTCGTCCTCATAGAAGTATCACATGTTCTCTTCTCTTTACGAATTTATTACATTAGATTCTCTTTTATTTTATGTCCTTTCACCAAAACAATGGATGCCACCAAACATGCAACTTAAATATATAGATGCAATTAATTAATATTAAAATATTTTTCAAAAAAATGTTATTTTTTGTTTATTAAATGGTTTGATTCTTTTTATTAGTATAATGTCATACCTTCAGAGTCAAAAAATAAAAAAATTGTATTAACCTATAATGATTCATATAATTAGACTTGTCCGAAAAATTATTCTTCAGTTATTTTCAATAATTACCTAAATAATTAATACTATCATTAATATTATTTTAAAAATAATAAAAACTTTTTAATTTAATAATATTAAATATTTTTCGGTTTTTTTCAATAACTAAGTAATTGATAATACCATTTAATTTCATTCTAATAATAAAACTTTTCAGTTTCTTTTTTCTGATGACAGTTAAAATTAACAATATTATCGTTAATAAAATTTTATAATCATTTTTCTTATACTATTAGAAATTTGCAAAGTGAATATGAATATTTTTGTATTAGTTTTTAATGATTTTTTCAATTTAGATATTAATGAGTTAATATTAATATTATTATCATTAATAATATAATTTATTTTTAATTTTTTCAATAATTAATTTTATAATTAATAATTTTATTAATATTATTTCAGATAATAAAATTTGCAACTTTGTTAATAATTAAAATAATTAATAGCATTATTTAATAATTCATTAATAAAAGTTCAAATCGTTGTCCTTATAATATTATAAATGTATAAGGTGAATATAAATACCTAGAAATTATTATAGGATGATTAATTATTAAATTCAATTAGTATATATGCGTAATTAAAATTTATATCTCAAGATTTATGAATGTAATAATAAAAATATAAATATTAAATTCATATATTTTATAATAAAATTGCACATTCTGGATAATACACGTGCATATAACTAATTAATATAAAAGTCTTAGCCCCTAAATGTTTGTCATAAAAAGCATCTATATAAAAATTGAGTCCTAAAAACTTATGTGACATCATTTTAAAATATTAAAGTGTTTATATGGCAATATTAATCTATTAAATTAAAAATAATTTTTTATATTTAAAAAAATTATTTTTAATATTATTAATAGAGGCTTTAATAATATCATTAATATTTTTAATTTTTAAATAATTTATAAAATTAATAATATCATTAATATTTTAAAAAATTTTTACTTTCCTTTTATAAATAATTAACAATATGATTAATATTTTTTCCTTTATTTTATTTTTTTCACTTTCCTACTTTTACGGAATTTATATAAACATCTATTTCAATATAATAGAAATCATAAAAAAAAATCACTTCATACTTTCAAAAAAAAAAATAGATTCCTTGAAAATAATATAAGACTATTTTCATGATATTTAATAAATTTGAGCTTAATTAATGTGGTGATGGTAGTGAAATTAGAAAACATATTCAGTCCTCGATGATCAACTAAAGTATACTTAATTGATATGTATATTTTCTTTTATGAAGAGATATAATAGTATTTATCGCCTTATTTCAAACCAAGATAAATTTTAGTGAAATTTTTTTATATTTTAATCTTTATTAGATTTGTGCCGTATTTTAGACTATTTTCTCAAAATAAATTTAATAATAATTGATATTTATTAAAGTTATGTTAAAATTTACTAAAATAATTTTAGAAAATAAAGTATTCAAGATTAATTATAAACTTGATTTATGAATGTATATATTAAAAAACTTTGAAAAAAAATTACTTTTATTTTGTTTCTCTGAAAATTAGTAAATATAAATATTTGATATTTGAATTATTGAAAGTGATTATTTTTTATAATAAAAATCATATTTTTATTTTTAAACATCACATAACATCCGCATATAAAGTGTGAACAAATTCTTCTAAATGATAATATTCTAATAATATAATCAATTTAAAATAATATTTTCATTTTTGTTACTAGAATAAGCATTTTTTTAAATCATTATTTGAAATATTCATTCACTACTTGTATGCAAATTGAATTAAAATTTAATTGGGATAAGACACTAGCATCCCTATAGATTACGAAATATAATTAGTCTGTCTCAATTTCTTTTAAAATAGACTAAACCATATTTATAGTTTACTTCTCTTAGACTATAAGATTGTTTCATCCAATTTTTGTATTTTTCCGTTAAATATCTTATGAAATGACAAAAATAGATTTTTTATTTTTAAACGCACAAAGACGGACCAGTTATATTTTTCAAACTATAGAGACTGTATTGTAATTTTTTGTATAATATCTTAATATTTCTCCTTTAACTTCTATATTTTTTTTTGTTGATTTAACAGAAAATATGTAAAAAAATGGACAGAAAACTTTAATAGTATAACGAAAGTAAATTAATTATATATCTTTAAGAATTGTAATGTAATAGGTAACTATTATAAGGGATATTCATTTATAATGGCAAACTATTTTTTATCCTTAAATTTCGTCTAATTGTTATTCGTTCCTGATTTTAAATTGGTTATACTATTTAATTATTTTATTTAAAAATTACCATTTTTACCATTAAATAAAAGATTAAATATTGGGTCCATTTTTCTTATGCCATCAATTATTTAATGGCAAAAAGAATGGTTATGGAGGAAAGATTTTATAATTACATGACTGCAAATATCAGGGATTTTATAGTAATTATTCAGTATGATCAAAATGGTAATTTTGGTCAAATATAATGGACTTTACAATAATTTACGCTGCTATAATTGATGCACCTTGCTAGGTCGGTGCCCGAAGCCTTGCACTCAAGCGTCAAGCTCAAGCCCACGGCTTTCCAATCTGAAACCGTTGAAACATGCAAAATCACAGCCGTCTATTGCTACTCCACCGACACCGACAATATTCCTGTCGTTTTGGAAAATGCTCACGCTGTCTATACATAGTGCGAGCTGCAGGGAATTCCCACCTCTTATTTAAGTAGCAATCCCTGTTTTCGACTTGATTAATTAATTTTAATCAACTATCTTAGACAGCAATGCCTTTCACCAATTTGTAATAAATGTAAATCATTTGGGTGAAAGAGATGGAAGAATCAAGCGACCACTACCATGGATAGCCACAGCGAAAAAATTGTAGGACTAAGCTGAAAGGCCGAGGAAGAAAAGTCATTGATCCATTTGAAAATACACCTCCAAGGCTCAGATAGTCAAAAATGTTTGTTGCGCATTTCATTTCTTGCACGATTAATTGATGCAGAGAAAATTTTGTAAAGTGCACCTGCTAATGTATTTATAGTAGATGCCATTGGCTGCACAGAACAAGAAAGTTAAGACGTATAAGCGTTTACAACTTGTACGCAAACCTCCTTCGCGAAAAAAAAAAAAAAGGACTTGCATGCAAATCCGAACCATTGATGCTTAATATACAGATAACTAAAATTCCAAATGGTGCAAAACTGTTATCTTAGCTATTGGATGTACAATCCTATGTTGCATGAAAACAGAAGAGAAGAAATGTGAAGAGGAAGAAATCATTGTAAGAAAAATAATTTATACGCAAAAATAATATTTTATATTGAAAATAGCCATGGCCAGAATCGGATTTTTCAAAAGCAGAATAGATTTTGAAAATAGTGACAAAAATTTAATAATTTTGATCACTTAGTAGCTCAACTCAAGCAAATTCATTTGTCTTACCCGCAAAAATAGAAATTATTTTGCTGATTCTTTAGCTAAAAAAGGGTATCAGTTGTATTTTTTTTTTCTCGCCTGGATTTAATCAAGTTTTTATTCCTTGATCTCCTCTACTTTATTATCCTGTTGTTTAATCTTCTATGTTTTGGTTTGTTGGTGTTTTGATTGATGAGTTACGTTTTTTGTTATTTGGCATTGCGTCTGTTGGGTATGCTACGTTTATTTTTTTAATCATATCTTGTTATTGTAGTTCAGCTCATCTTAAGAGTTATTTATTGATTTACTGTCTTTCTTTTCTTTGTTTTGTATTTACCGTGTTTCTTTCTTTCTTGGCGACCTGCAAATTGTACGTGTAGTGTAATGGATTTGGCCTGGGGTTAATTTTAGTTGCCAAGTTTTTCTTTTTAATAAAATTTAATGCTTGCTGATAAAAAAAATAAACGGTAATTAAATAATGGGTAATATTGTCAATATATTACTTTAAGAAATGTATTGTTTGACATTAATACCGAAACATAAGTCTTTTTTTATGTCTATTTTGAATCTTTCAAGGGATTAATAAATGATATTTTTCAATATCACTATTTTTTACATTTGATAAACTATCTTTCTGAGTTGTTCTTAGTTTTGAAATACATCAAGTAAACTATCTTTATAAGTTGTTTTTTATTTTAAAATAAAAGATAATTTAGTCAAATTATCTTTAATTTTATTATAATTTAAGAAAATTAATTATTTTCTTAATATTCGTGTATAAATTTTAAACTAACTTATATTTTATATATTTTGGAAAAAGAGAGCAGTGTTCTAACAATAATGCTACCTTTTTTCTAGGAATATAATTATAATTTGAATGTACATAAAAATATATAATTTTTTTAACAAATATTGACAATCCATTGCTAGATAAATATAATGGGAGTGCATGATAATATTTTTAAAAAATTAAAAATTAAGGCTCCGTTTGTTTCCATAAAATAACTTATAGAAAAATATTTTTTTATAATTTTCCATTGTTTGCGGTGCTTAAAAAAATAAGTCAACGCAAAATATTTTCCTCATCAAAGAAAAATTAAGTCATTTTAAAAAAAAAAAATTCTCATTTTTTAGAGGATAAAATATTATCCGAATATTGACAAATTTTATTAATTCATATTTTTTTAATTTATTAATTATCATAGTCACTATCATTAATTATTATTTATCAGCGACCATTATCACCTGTCACCACCACCGACGGTTTTCACAATTTATATATTTTTTTTACATTTTTTATATATTTAACAATAAAATTTTTAAATCGTAAAGTTTTAATTATTATTAATATTTTTATGGTATTGTGAAATAAAGACTTTAATATTTTTAATTAATTTTCAATACCACAATTAAATAATAGAAAATAAATTATTTAAAAAATATTTTTCAATATTATTTTTCTGTAAATTATTTTACGACATAAACTGAGCCTAAATAATAAAATTAATAATAGAATTAAAATCTTAAATTCTTCCGACTTGGCAAAATTTTAATGGATTGGCCATTCATGAACAGAGTATAAGACAAATGAAAATGAATGCTACCACTTTCCAGACAAAAGCGTGACGTCGTCGTCAATTCCCACACTGCCACACAACTGCCCAATCACTAGTACTTTCAGGAACTCTGAAGCTAAACACTTTCTATGAATATTTATGAATTACTATATACTTTTTATATTTATTCATTAAATCATTATCTTTTTTTTTCATAAAATCAGATGAAAAAACACTAAGATTTAACTAAATTAGTATATACTAAATAAATAGAGTTATTCTCAATTAAACCTCAAAATATAAAAATACGTTATGTTTATAAATCTTTTAATTATTTTCAACATAATTTTTTTTTTAAATCAAAACACATAATTCTATTCACATAGTCTAAATCAATTTGTCGCTTGTATATAAAGCCTCAATCAACAAGAAAGAACTAGCAGATTCTAGCTTTCTCTACTTAATTTCTAGCTAGCTAGCAACCATGGCTGATGACGAGAACAGGAAGAATGATCCAAAAGCTCCTAACAATCTGTTTCTACTCTCTCCTAAATTTGAGCTCAAGTTTCCTCCATTTATGAAATTTGATGATTCTATTGTTGAAGAAAGAGAAAAAACAAATGAGAAACCAGATGTGGTAAGGTTCGCAGATCCTAAACCTGTAACTCCTCCTCCATTGAAGCTTTACAATGAGGAGCTTGAAAAGCGTTCCCATCCTTTAATCCTTTTTCCGGTATGTTCTCTCTCTCTCTCCTTTATTTTCCCCCCTGTAAATTGTGTTTGGTTGCTCAGAATTTCATGCAAACGTAGGAAGAAGAATACTTTCTTTTTAATCGTTAAATTTGGGGATTTAGAAAAGTTTCCTTTTCTTTTCTTTTGCAGGATTGAGTTCCTGAAAGAAAATTATGAAAAATAAATTGTGATAATATATGCAAAATGAAATATTTAGATCCTTTTTATCTACTTAAATTAATTAAAAAGCACATTAATTTTGGCATTCACAGTAGGAATACTAACAAGAAATAAGGGAGCCATGGGATGAATAAACCTATAATTTTTCTTAATTATTTCAAAGTCAAAATTATTTTTTATTTTTCAAACTGCGATCCACTAATAATTTTTAAGGTAGCATTTAGTATATTTACTAAGGTCAAAATATTACTTTTATTAATTATATCGTTCCTAGTATAATATTAATAGTAGCGTTTGGCGTTGAGAAAATGTTTCATAAAATATTATACTCTAACATGCATCGTTACACAATAATTAATTGAACCTTTTAAATTATTTTGCATTTAATAGCTAAACCTTTTTAAATTCGTTTGTATTTAATTAATTATTGTGCAATAATAAATGTTAATAAGGACTTTCTAAAAAAAAGTTTAATTAATTAAACATTTTTATTTTAAACTATTATATAAATAATTAACATCTAACAGTGGACAATTAATACAATAATCGATAACTATGTATCACTATAATTTATAGTTTTTAGGACAACTAATATGGTCAAACAGGGCTTATATAGTGAAAATATTTAAAGGGAATGTAACGTATAGATGTCAAAATTTAACTTCTGAAGTTAATTTTTAAGAAATTGGTGGCTTTTATATCATTAGACAAATACTCAATTATTAGCGATATGTGTTATGCATAATAAATATTTTTATTTATAATTTAAGAAATATTGTGATAATATTTTAAAATATAAAATTTGTATAAGAAAAAATTTATAATTTAAATTATTTTGAATTTTATAATTGTTAATTCTATTGAAAATTATTTAAATTAAAAAATATTCATTTCAAATTCAAAATATTATACTAATTATATAAAAATTAATGTCTATAATAAAATTGAAAGAAAAGGAAATATATACTAAAAGTTATTGATTTTAATTTATTTTTGAATTAATAAACTTTCTTATACGCTATTAAAAATAATAAAATAAATGGACAATAAAAATTCAATCAGACATAATACATCATTCTTAATGATAATTTCTTATAAACTGTTTTTTTTATTATTTATTAATTTTTTCCTAATTTGATAGAGTAATACAAATTAAAAGAGAAAAAAATATATCAATGTTGAAAAGAAATTGTATAAGAATTATTGAAGTTATAAAAAAATGATTTCACTAAACCTCTAAGAGTTACCTCTATTAATAGTCTAATAATAGATAATTAACGACAATTCAATATATTATTATTAAAACTAATAAATTAAAACTATATATTACAATAAATATAAAATTTTTATTCATAATAATAAATGATAACTGTAATAGATTATAATGCTATTCAATGTCAATATTAGAATAGTATTAATTTTAAAAAATAAGTTATAATACATATTAACATGATAATCAACATCAAAATTATGATAATTTTCAATTAAAATAGATTATAATATTATAATAATTTATTTTTTTGAATGCATATTAATATGGGATTCATTTATGAAGTGACATGTGTTCTTGAGAAAAAAATTCTTTATATATATATATATTTATTTATTTATTAGAATACTAATTTAGTTCTACCCTTAAAAAAGGAGAAAAGTACTATTTAGTCCCTTTCTTTTTGTCAAATTGACTACCTTGTCCCTATCGGAGAGAACCGATTAAAAAATCCTCATGGCTTGTTTCCGTCCAACTAAAAGGTCTCTCAGTCCAAAAAGAGCCCTTTCCACCGTTAAATCACCGATGAAAAAACAAACCTCTCGCCCTCTTTCTCCCTCAGTCCCTCTGTTTCCTCACTTCCCAAATTCCCTATTTCAATCTCTCTTTCGTTTCTTTGTTGATAACTACTTTTACTTTTATATTTTTTATTTGTTCCAATATTTTTAATAGCTGCTTCTTGTCAAAAGGAACTTCATTTCAAAAGAGAGAAGGGAAGGGGAAGAAATTTTTTTCCCTTTCGTATTTTTAGCTACTAATCAAAACCAATATGACCAACCAGGCTTGATCTTCACTATCACTAGCGAAAAGTTTATTTTTCAACTGCTGCATGTCACCTATTCCTTCTGATCGCTTTGTTTCTCATCTAGCTTTCCTCATTTTTCTCCTTCCCGGGTTGGATGCAGTTATGAGATAGAAGCATTTAAATCCATTTTGGTGCTTTGATAAGTGTTAACACTTTAACACCCAAAACTCTCCTCCAACTTGATAATATTTATGATGATTCCATTGACAATAGCACTGCCTTTTTTCGTTGGTGTTTGTATTGGTGTTGGAGTAAGGAGCTTTACTGTGAACGTTAATGGATTTGAGAGCACAACGTCATTTTGGGGTAGGTTTTAGATTGCTGGCTTTGACGGCATAGAGAAGAGGAGAGAGATTCTAGATTGTTTTGGGGTACTTTGCCATTTATATTTTCTTCTCTTACCCTTGAATTTGTCTTGCTTGATTGACTTAGGAATAAAGCTTAATTTAGTTCATAAATTTATTTAGCAGAATAAAAAAAATTTGCTAAAAAAAAAAAAAATCAAATTTGATCTTTTTAATCAATTTAATCATTTAATTTATATAAAATGATTAAAAAAATTTAATTTTACTTTTTAATCTAATTTAATCCTTCAATTTATTTTTCATATAACATAACATTTTGAAAGTTAATTAATGATTTGAAAAACATGATATAAATGTATGTATTAATTCGCAAAATATGTATTTAGACTTACAATGCCTAATGCTCCTATATTAAACCGAATTTATCTAAATTTAAATTAAATTATATTTATTCCTGAATTTTTCTTCTAAAAAATTCTCAATTATGTAAATTAATATTTAGTTTAAAAAAAAGTAAGAACAATTTCAATTTCAGTTTTTTTTTAGAAGGTAATTGCCTGCAAAATGCAAAACTACCCATTCCAGTCCTCTAATAATTGTTATTTGACAGTAACAAAATTTTAACTTAGTCGCGTGATAAATAAAATAAAAAGGCCAGAGCTCTGCACGTGATGTGCTCTGATTCTTTCCTTCCGTCTCTACTTAAACCCCGAACAAAACCTTTTCCAAACAAAATCTCTGTCGAAAGCCATGGCGGGGCAAGATTCATCAAAAGAACCCAAACGTCTATTCTCGCAATTTCCGAAAATTGAGCTTAAATTTCCATTCTTTAACCGAGAAAAGAAGGCGACAACGCAGTCTGCGGTAAAAGAGGAATCGAGAATAGAAGTAATTGGTAAAGGAGAAGCAGAGAATGGAAAGCAGAAACCTAATTTTGTAAGGTTTCCAAATTCCCAACCGATAGTTCCACCTCCGATTGATGTCGAGCTCCAAGAGAGTAGCGGAAAGACTCACAATCCCCTAATCATATGGCAGGTCTGTTTCATATAGTTGGGCTTTGTGTGAATTTTGTTTATTGGATCTGATTTAAATGTGAAAGGCTTTTCAAGTGAAATTACTTTGTTTAGAGTTAGCAGTAATTGGGTAGGTAGGAAGGTTATGTAGAGAATGGAGGCAAGAGTTAGGATATGTGGAAAATGGAGATTTTAGGCAGCTTTATTACTATTATTGTTATTAATAGTCAGAAGGAGTTTTGGATATATAGGATATATAAAATCACAAAAGTCATTAAATAATTATATGAGTTGGATGAAGAGGGCCAACACAGTATCTTTTCCATATATGAGAATATATGGGAAAATGAAGGAGAATAAAGGAACTGAGGGAAAGGGAGAAAGAGGGGAGAAAGAGAGCAATTCAGCTGAATTTTCGTTTTCTATACATGCCAAATAGTTTCTCTGACTTGGAAGAGGAAAGGAAATCAAAACAATGGGTAGTCCCAATGTTACCAGGAAAATTTATCCTGTAGAAGCTGATTAAGAAAAATATGGCTTCTTTAAAATTAACAGTATTTTTTTTTTTTTTGAAATAAAGTTAACAGTATTAATGGATAAATAATTTTGAATGTTGCATGAACGAGATGTAAATGAATATTAATATCTGACTATTTTTTTTAGGTTCTCATGTGCTGTTGCTTGTTGCTTGTCAATGTTATCTTGTGTCTAGCAGTCTGCATTATTGGCTTTCACTTAATATGCTGTTGTTGAACTATGGTTTCTTTCCCGTCCTCGTGACAAAATTTCTTTCCTGACCCTTGTATGCAAACATGCATATTTGTAGTAATATAAATGGCATACGCATGAGTTAACATTTTCCTTGCACACACCTCACCTCCTTCATTATCCTGTGTGGTGAGAAACTAGAGTTCTCCTTTTTCTCATTTTAATTCTTGTCCCATTTGTATTTTTTGAATTCCAGTTTCTGTCTATATCATGTTAATATTTAGAACTCTTACAACTTATGGTTGTGTTTATCATTTTCATGAAAATGACAAAACTTTGCAATTTCAGTAAATATTGAACTTTTGAGTTTTCAATTCAAATCTTGCGCAAATTTGGAATTCCCGACTGCTTGATTTTTCAGAAGAAACAGAATAATAGTTTTAGCTTTTATTTGTCGAAATTCATTGTCAAAGGTAATATTGCCTTTCATTGAATTGTTGATCTTTTTTTGTTTTTCCTTTTAGTCAATATTTCTAGGCTGTTTTAATGGTCTAGTTTAGGACTTCCATCTTTCCTTTTTCCATTTTTCTTCTGAATTGTTGACTCTGTAGGGACTTTCACTCAGTTGGAAATCGTTGTAGTTTTTCTCTATCTGTGTACTATGAGCTTGGATAACAGATGCATAATCGTATGATCTTTTGTTTAGTGTTTTCTTCTTATTATTAGTTTCTGCTTGTATAATGAAGTCACTTCATATACTTCCAGGTTTATGCACTTGGTGGGTTCCTAATATTGAAATGGGTATGGGCGAGATTGAAGGAAAGGAATGAAAGAACCAAGAAAGAATCATCTGGTGATGATAATCGATCGTCTGATGAGTATGAATTGCCATCTCATGATAGTGAATGATTCTGCAAAT
Source organism: Jatropha multifida (assembly GCA_948099535.1). Taxonomy (NCBI): domain Eukaryota; kingdom Viridiplantae; phylum Streptophyta; class Magnoliopsida; order Malpighiales; family Euphorbiaceae; genus Jatropha; species Jatropha multifida. The sequence goes on from CANUEX010052547.1 coordinate 260,973, forward strand.
TATGTTATATACTAAATGCAATTTTAGCGAGTGAAAGTGAAGCTAGTTATGTTAGCCAACAGCGATTTTTTAATCGCTTGTCTTTCTTGCTTGTCTTGTTCGTTTAAGTTACATTCTTTATGCTGAAATGCAATTACAGTATTTGATCATATATGTATTTGCTGTGATGCTGTGGTTATTTTCCATTAACAGGTCTTAGGGGTAAACCTACAATATGCAATCTTCTGTGAGTTATTGTTCTTTTGATACTGAGAGAGATTTTCAACAATTTGAGAAATTATTATTGTTGTTATTATTATTATTATCTAGGTTTAGCATAAGGTGTTATCATGGATGAATTTTCATGCACCGCACTATATTTATTATTATGGAGATTGGAGTATGTCGACTTATAAGGTGAAGAGAAATCATGTTTCTCAAAGTGGGTGGTGGTTGGAACTGCATTTGGCTTGGAATTATAGACAGGCCAAATATTGATTTCTTCAACAAGCTTTCAAATCGTTTTCTACATTCTAAATGAGAAAAGAAAAAAGGCTTGAACTTTAATCATTTTTATAATTTTGATTTATCCTTTTAGTGCTATTAAAAAATTTCTTTCACAATTTGTAAAATAATATTTTTTGTTATTTTTAGGCTCCGGTTGATCTGGAAAAATAATCTTTTTTTTTAAAAAATGTTTTCAAATTTTATGCGAAGAATTAGTTAAAAAATATTAAAATCTAGAATTATAGAGATTTCTTTTGCTTTTTTTCTGAAAACATAGAAATCAAAATATTATCTTTTCATTGACTAGTGATCATGGGAGAGCAGTGGAATTGTGCTGTATTCTTCTTCTTCATGGAAAAAAGAATAGGACTTGTTCACTACTAAGGATTCTTTGACAAAAAATAATTTAGATGCAATAAGGTGAAAGAGTCCGAAGATAATAAAGAACCTTCGAAGGAGATGACTGATGAAATACCGAGGATTATAAGATGGATTGTCATTTCGGAAAGTTCTGAAACTATATCTTAAATGTAACAAAAAATGGAGTATGCATTGTCCTTTCCTATGGTTTATGGGCTTCATATATTGTATTTGGTGCAAAATTAGCAGCGATGAATATACTGATTTAGCATTCAGAGAAAGTATCCATGTTAATATAGGGCCATATAACATATCAAACATCCTCATACATAGCAATTTACAAATCCATATAAAATCAGGCATTCTTGAAATTTCACAAGGTTCATATTCACCAATTGCAAATCTATTCTGTATTTCAAGCATTCATTCATCATATCTTCTTCATCAAGAGTCCTATTTCACAGGTAAACAAGATACAATTTCTATCATTCAATTTTTATTAATTATGCATTAAACGTCTTAACAGTGTGACCTTTATGATCACTTAGAAAGTTCAACGGGTGACAAAGAAAACAGGAACAGAGGGCTCTGAAGCCTTGTAATTTTTTATATATATTGAGAATCCTTCTAATTCAATAATTTAAACTTACATGTTAGGCCGTTAGTGTTAGCTAATAATAGTAGAACAAACTGTAATTGTGAATTATGGGCAGGTGTTAGGACTAGAAAGTAATTTTGCTTCTCTTTTAACTTAAAAAAGAAAAATAAATAAATAAATAAAAGGAAAAGTATTTCAGGTTTAAGTTAACGATCTGGAGCATCAAGTATCTAGCCAGTAACCACCCGTTTTCTCTCTGTTTAAACGGATCCGTTACAACCCCGTCACAAGGCAACCCCTTAACGCCTTCAATCTCACATACTCCGTCACCGGTCCCTTCCTCCATCTGTCGACTATCCGTCACTGTAACCTTAACGTCGTCACCTCTCTCTCTTCGAAACCCAAAACCTATTTCTCGTTTTCTCTTTCTCATGGCATCAGACGATTATCATCTCATCAATGATTCACACGCGCCAACGCGCCACCCTGACGCCGAATCCGTCAACGGCGGAGACTATTACACTGCCTACGCAGACTCCGACCAGGACAAATCCGGATCCGGCGCTCCAGCAACACCATCCTCGAAAAGAAACCACCAGAGCCAGCACCACCACTACTACTACAGTAACGATAACAACAAGAAGCACAAACCCAACGGCAATAACGTAGAATCGGAATCGAATATCAGTAATAGAAGCACCGAATACCGTGCTGATTATCGAAAGGACAGGGAAGAATGGAGTGACACGGCGATATCGTGCTTATTGGATGCGTATACGGAGAAGTACAACCAGCTGAACAGAGGAAATCTGCGGGGAAGAGATTGGGAGGAGGTGGCAGAGGCGGTAAGTGAGAGAGGAGGTAGTAATAACAAGAAGAGTGTAGAACAGTGTAAGAACAAGATTGATAACTTAAAGAAAAGATATAAAGTGGAATTACAGAGGATAAATAATAGTACTGGCGGATTTGGGGGTGGTGGTTCAAGTAGTTGGCATTGGTTCAAGCAGATTGAAGCAATTATGGGGAATCCTTCCAATGCTAAGGCTGGTGGGGGTGGAGAGAGTGAATGTGGCGTTGGAGGGAGTGGTGGGACTGGGAATTGTAACTTGCTGGCTAGACAAGTCAAAAGGTAGTGTTTGTTATGTTATGTATAGAAAAATGTTTTTATAGAATGCTTAAATGTAGTTTAAATTGATAGAATACTGAAATGTGAATTGGATAATTTGTGTTTGATGATTGATGTTTGTGTGTCATGTGATTTAGCAAAATAAGAGGGCAACTTCAGTTCTGAATCTGGTAGTGCAAATTTTCTTATTTGAGGGTATTTTTGTTTTTGCTGCTAATTAATGATTTATTGGAATTCTTTTATTTTTATTTTTATGTAGTTTTATAATGGAATTACTCCATGCACTCTGAAATGAGTATGTTTGCTGCTGTAGCAACATTGTAATTTGTTTGATGGTTTTATATTCAAGGTGGATGGGTGGGCCAAATTCATTGTTGGGATAGCATATTTGTTCATTAGTGTCTGACTGCTTCTATTGCCATACCATTTTGCTTATGAGACTTTGCTAAGGTATTCAAATATGGTTGGTTTTAATGGTGATTTAAGAGATGATGCATTGAAGACCGTCAAAAAGAAAAAAGATTTTCAGGTGTCTCTGGGAGAATGGAGAGTACATTAAATTGTGTCTGTTTGGTTGCCATGTTTACTTGCTTGTACTTGTATGTAAAATCTAGAGTTACTTTTGTGCATGTGGTTATTTGAGCTTCTCATGCAGCAACTGTACTTTAATATGACGAAATTTAAGATTTGCATTTCCATTGTTGGGTTAGAATAGAGAAATCTATAGTGTTCAATGTTGTGGATAACTGTTACCATGGCATAAAAGAACCTTAGTATGATTATTTAAGTAAATGCTTTACATCTCTCTTGCAGATACACACCTAGCAATGTTGCCTTTGCAAACAATCTGAAAGCCAAATCAATGCCTAATTTAAAATGGCGGAGAGTAGTGTTTAAAATTAGTGGTGCTGCATTGGCTGGAAACTGCCAGAATATTGACCCAAAGGTGCAAGCTTCATCTATAAAGTGATTAATATGTGGTTGTCATAGTTATATTTAAAAGAACTTTCACATGAGTAAATGTGCATTCTGGGAATGCTAAAAACTGCTTTCTGATTATCAGGTGGCAATGCAGATTGCAAGGGAAGTAGCAACAGCTTGCCGCTTAGGGCTAGAGGTATTGCCTAAACTCTCTTTTTTGGTTGGTTTCTTTTTTTCAGGTTCAAATTACAAGATCCTTATTCTTATGTTATTCTACAGGTAGCAATTGTTGTTGGGGGTCGTAACTTCTTTTGTGGAGACTCGTGGATATCTGCTACTGGCTTAGAGAGACCTACTTCTTATCAGATTGGGTAACTTCCTTATTACTATTATGATCAATTTTATTTCATTTCATGTTGTAAATTGAAATGTGTACAGGTTCTCTTGGAGTTCTGTTTTTCTGATACCTTCTATAGGAGCTCCCCTTCTTCTTCCTCTCTCTCTTCTTCCCTCCCCACCTTCCTCCCTTCTCTCCCCATCCTCTTTTTTCCTTGGGGTCCTTGGGCATGGAGCACTTGATCCTACTTGAAATTATCTCCAGGTGTATATACTGAGCCAATCTCGGTTATATATATACCCTGCAAGGTCTAGGGACAGAAGCCTTTATTTGCTAAATATAGGAATATTATTTATTCTGAACTTCACTTAAATATAATGGTTCCTAGACTTAAATTTAATGTTTATTGTAGTTGTAAAACTTTAATTTGAGTCAATCTTATTATTCAACTTCTTAATTCATTTCAGTTGAGTCATTTAACAGAAATTGGATTGAAAAGCCTCAAAAAATTTTGATGTGGGAATGTTAAGTTATTTTAATCTCAATAGGACCTGAAAAATTATTTCCTCTCTTTGAATTTGAATTTTTATGCTTTATGCTGCTTCATTAAAACAGCAGAATGCTACTGTAACCTGCGAAATTGCTTATACCATTTCTTTAAAGTGATTTTCTTGTCTGACAATTGTGGTTACCAATTTACAACTAGCAAAGAAAATGTGATCAGCGCTGTTGCTTTTTTCTAGTTTGAGAATATGGAGAGAGAGAAAGAGAGGAAGCAGCGACTCATTCAGAGGAATCTGTTTGTGGGCTAATAATCTGCTTTGAGTCGCACCAATCTAGGGATTTCTTTCTCTGATTCTGATTTAAATGCTTAGATTGAAATGAATTGTGATATTCAGTGGTTCAATGGACTGCAAAGTTTAATGATCAGTTATATAACTTACCTCGTAAATTTCCTCATGCTGTGGCTTAAGTTATTGCCGCTTGCAATTTTTTGATTGTACGGTCTCCTCGTGTTGTGTCAGTATGATGGCTACAGTGATGAACTCCATATTGCTTCAGTCGGCTTTAGAGAAGCTGGGTGTTCAAACCCGTGTGCAAAGTGCATTCGCAATGCCAGAATTAGTTGAACCTTATAGCCGGAAACGAGCCATTCAACATCTTGAGAAAGGACGAGTGGTCATATTTGGTGGGGTTGGTGCTGGTGCTGGAAATCCACTATTTACTACTGATACAGCAGCAGCTCTGAGGGCTTCTGAGAGTATTACACTGCTGTCTTCCAACATACTTTTATTATTTTGAGAGGGGCTCTGTTTTGAATTAAATTCTGATATCCATATATTTATGTCAGTTAATGCAGAGGCACTCCTTAAAGGTACAAATGTTGATGGCATCTATGACTGTCACTCTGGTAATACCAACATAATGCTGGATCATTTGTCTTTCAGAGAAGTGGTTTCCAGGGGCGTCGCCCTCGTGGACATGATGGCAATTACATACTGTGAAGAGAACAGTATTCCAGGTTAGCCACCTTCCTATGTAACTCATTTTCAATTGCAATATTACATAGTATTTGGTACAAAAGAACATGGAATTTCATTTCATTTGTCATTTGCAAATTATTTAAATTTTGGTAGAATTTGACTCAAATACAAATTCCATAGAATTAAAATTCTAAAAGTGTAGATGAATTTTCATTTATACCAAACACCTCATGGATAGATTTTCAAATGATTTCTTAAAAAATTTGATGGAATTCATTTGCATCAAACAGGCTCTTAACTTCTTTCACAGCCCCCATCTCCATTTCCTCTTTCTTCCACTGTGCTGACTGTAATGTGTTCTCTCCCTGTAGTTGTAGTCTTTAATTTGCTTGAGCCTGGGAATATTTCAAGGGCATTATGTGGAGATCAAGTTGGTACTTTGATTGATCAAGCCGGTAGGATTAGCTAATGCCTACGGAAGCTTGTTTATGCAAATGCTTTAAAGGTTAGTTTCACTTAAGCAGCAGTATTCCTGATACATTGTCAAGAAACACTGGACTATCATGAATTTAGGGCATCAGCTTGTACCTTCAGAAGAAGATTGAGCTGCATGATCAATATGAAGCTGCTGCCTGTAATAAAAGATGTGAGAGGGGGATGTTGGCACTTCGACCGTGCTTAATTGACAGCTCAATGCTGTCAATAAATGATGCTTAGAGATGCCAAATGCTTGCTCTGGGCAAAGGGGAAAAAGATTGTTGAGCTTTTCAACTCACCCTCTTTTGTTTGTAGCTTGTGTTTTTCAGGCTTGAACTTGGCCTTGTTTGTAAATTATTCTGTAGTTAAAAATGTTACTAATAGGGTAAAGAATTTGCTTATGATGTAAATAAGATAATCATTTTGAAAGTAATTTATGATGTTTTGTTCAGTTTGCAATGGGAAATAATTTATAATTGACATAGGTTATTCTGCGTTTAAAAATTTTACTGATGGGGTAAAAATTTGCTTAAAAAGTAACTGAGAGAATCATTTTTTGAAGCACTGTACAGTTTGATTGGATTGCGAACCAATCAACTGGTAATGCTGTAAACCAATTTTACTGTCAAATTAGGGGCATATGATAATGTAGACTGATGTGGTCACAGAATGGATTTAGTTCGTTTTGGATTTATCTGAAACGAGAATGGAAAACTTATTTTTTATTATTTGAGAAAAAAATGATATTTTTTAGAAATAACTAAATGATGCTCTCTCCATAGCTACTTTCTCATGGTAGAAATTACAGTAAAGAATAGTAATATTCTATACTAATACAAAAAATATTCTTCAATTTCAGATTTTAATCTTTATGTTAATAATTGAAAATTTTAGTTTTCTAAATGTATAATTTGATCATGCTTTTTCTACAAATACATAATTAAGAATATTTTAGTTTATTCTTTAATTACGCTTTTTCCCCCTAGCCATAGCCAAAATTTCTAATTCTATCATTACTGAGGGAAAACCACAACAAAAGAAAACTCCCACTCAAAAGCATTACTAATGTACAAATTGATGAACCAACCTTATTAAATACAAATTGTCTCTTGGTATAGTAAAATATATTAAGACCGTTTCCCGACAAAAATTGGGAACCTGTACACAAACAAATGTTATGGAAAAAATGATTGGTAATACACTGACCTGATAAAAAGGAGGATCAAGAACTAGATTGCCACGGTAACCTTCGATATATCACCTCGAGCTTCTGCTCTCCAGGAATGAATAAGTCTAGAAGATTCTTTACAGCTAACTCTATATGCTATGTATGAACAGTCCTGAGACCCATTTAAATACGAGGGTCTACCTTAATGTGCTGTTCGCCTAATGCTTTTCTCGCTAAAGATCTGTAATAAATTTTCTCCTTTGAATAAGGATTCAAAATCTATCTTCTTCAATCTTTAAGATGAACCTGAACTTAATAAAATGGCAAAAATTGATTCCTCGACCCAATGCAAGGAAAGGCAAACTTTTTACGGCCTCTTCATTCTGTCTCAAAATAACTATCATAAATAGAAAGCCTATCAAAAGCATCGAAGTTTGCTTTCAGCCCGACAAATTGACTGTTTAATTGGGCACAACCTGCATCTGGCCAGCGGCAACCTCCATCCCTTGCACGTAATGGGCATAAAGCTTCACACACTTGACCAAAAGGATTGTCAGAAACTACATCATCAGTCACTAATGAAATTGAAACGGAGAGATCTGACTTGTCATTGTGCCGCAGATTATCATCGGATAACGGACCTCTTGAGGAAGAATGCACAATTTTCTGTTGAGTTCCTATGGGGTTTGTTTCCATGTCGATGGTCATATCACCACATCTTGCAAAGTTAACCTTGCATCCCAACGACTGGATGGCTCTCTTTATTGCTGCATTTTCCTTGCCGGCTCTGTTGGCTAAAGCCATAGCAGAGCAACTAAGCTGCTTCTCAGTCTGTAATTCTGCAGATAATGACTCCATGGCAATTGTGATTTCTTTAGCCTTCCTTTCTGCCACTTCTTTTGCCTATTAGCATTTTGATTCATCCAAAAACTAAATAAGAAAAATACCTAAAGGGCATGTTACGAGAGAATCATTCAAATCACATGCTATTAGCTTCAGCTACATTGTTTGCATTTTATTAAAGGCTTAGTCTAGGCCAAAAGCAAATAGTGCAAGAATTCAGATCAGCCGAGTTTTTAATAGATAAATATCTTGCTCAATAGTAAAAGGAAAACAGAGGATAAATTTATCACCTTTTGAAGTTCAGAAAATTTCATAGACATGTTCCTACATCTAGCTTCAAGCTCCCCAGATTGGGCTTCTGAGGGACAAGCCCATCGAAGATGGAATTGTGGCCAAAGAGTGGGTGCCAAAGCTGCTGCAGGAGGCAACAATGGACGATCATGTTTCTGAGGATCATAGAAAAAGTTATAGTGCACATGAGACCTTCCGGAAGAACGCAAATCAGCCAAATAGGCCCACAAGCATCCACAAGCTTCAGATACACCAACTTGCTGCCTCTCCTTTTCACTGAAAATAGAGAGCAAGAACTCAAGAAGAGGTCTTTCTAATGCTTTGAAAATAATTTGAGCTAAAACAGTTAAAAGATTCAGTTTGAAGGCATAATAAAATAGCCATCATGCAGAATTAATCCAGGTTAAACAGAAACATCGGTCATCAGATGATACTTGAGATAAAATCCTGAAATTTTACATTTGCATTAACTGGCCTTTTATCCCACAGTGAAAATATGAACCGAAGGCATTATTTTTGCCTGAGATATACAAATGCCATTGCCTTTTAACTTTCTATAGCCAGATATGTACAACTAAGATGACAAACAATGGCTCGATTATGAAAGGGTCCTTCAATTCCGTGATTCTAATTTTCAGCTTCCAACCTAGCCTCTGTTGCTGTAAAACTATGCAGCCTAACATGATCAAACAGATGCATCCCAGAAATCACAAGCTTATAAAAGAGAATCAATGAAGGACAAGTTGGGTGGTCGTGAAGAGGAAGAATAGAAAGATGGAAATCACCTATTGCAGAAGAAGTTTCCAAAACGGCATGAAAGTACACAGTCCAATAAATCCACCAGGAAAGCCTACGTCAACCATAATATAGACAATTCAGCTGAAAATGAAACAAGAGAAAAAGAAAACTATACTGTATGTGTTCAGATACAGCTAGCTTTTCCATGAAATCAAGAAATGAACATTATTCAAGGAAAGGCACATACCGAGGAGAACTCAAAAGCAAACGGGTACATCCGCAACAACTGAGAGACACAGTCAACCCACTGCCCAAGAGAATCAAATTATTAGTCAATTCCCAGAATTTGGAAAACAGCAGTTTATAAAACAGATTTTTAAATTTACTTTACGAAGAAATTTGGTAATAGGCTTTCCAAATAGATGGGGAATTGCCCGCTTTGTTTTGTTGTTTTTTGTTTTGGACAATATCTCATAAATCTCAAATAAATGACCACGAAGCTGTTAAACATGAAGCATCCCACACGTCTAAACGACAGTTCCATAGAAATCTCTAAGTTCTAAGATCCTCATCTAAACTCAGATCTTATAATAAATACTATAACTGCCTCCAAACACCACACTTTGCAATCTGATGTCTTGATTATGACACCGATTTACACCATATAAAGATTCTACACATTTGGCCAATGAAGCCAACAGAGATGGAATATAAAAACTTCATACTCATGTATTCTACCACACAATCAACACTATCTCGTATCAACCCATATTGTCAAACCCAGACCAAATCGGCTGGTCCAACACAGTTAATTAGGAATTGGACAACCTGGTCCAAGCAGGTGGGTCGTTTGGCAGCCAAAGAACTTTTGTCAGCCCCTTTATAAAAATGCAGGTTTGCATGCTGGACCTGTCGAACAGAATTGATCTACATATTAAGGCATTTTTTGTTATATACTTCAAAATTATATTTAAGATTTAACCTGTTATAAGACTCCTTTCTTTTCCAAAATAAGAAATTACATTACTGGACTTAGCATGAGTGGTATAAATCAAAAAGCTACTCTAATTTTATTTTCATTAACATAAATAAATTTAACATGATTCAAAACATTGCTTTAACTATTTTTCCTCTTAATTGAAATTGTTAAGTATTGCATAACTTCAAATTCCAATAAAAATTTTCAAATTGCTCATTAGAAAATTATCTTTGAAATTTCACAAAATAAATTCACTTACAATTGTCAACTAAAGATCTTTCATCTTATTAATATTTAATATTTATTTAATTCATTTCTGGCTTTACTGGTTTGAAGGTTCGGCCAGATTTGAAACGTTGATGTTCATATTTTCAGAACATCATAACCTACTGAATCACAAAAGACTGTAAACAGTAACTTTTTAATATGTATCTGTCTCCAAAAAGAAATGTGAACATTATAACCTAATGAATCACAAAAGATTGTGCGTGTTATCAGTAACTTTTTTATATCTCTGTTTCAAAAAAAAAAAAATGTGTATCTATGATTCAACAGGCTTTAAAATTTAGTGAGGGTTCAAATGTCAAAAATTCAAGATTAAATCTCGTTCCCTCAAAGAGAACCTACAAAGGCTCATTAATCTTATGGGAGCGTGTCAAACAAGAGAAGTTCCCCCGTTGTATCACTTTATGCTAACATGTCATGAGTCTATTGAGCTGTCTATCATATGGTTTTAGCGAGTCAAAAGGCTTTTCTTAAATTTCTTTTTCCAAGGAAGGTGCGGGAATGAGTTCCAAGATGCAAGCATGAACAACTCCTTTTTGCAATCGGAGCCTTCTTGGAATAAAGCATGTACACCTGGATAGGCAAGCATATAAAAGTGCTGAGACCTTTTATGGCACAGGTACAGCTGTTGGACGTCTGCAGCTAGTATTTCAGCTTACCTGACTTTTGGGTGCCATGAAACACCTATTTTTACCCTACATAGTTTGAGTTGCTAAAAGACAACAATAATCATGAGTAGGAAGGCAATTACTTGAAGGCATAGCAAATGTAGGTTAACATAAATCAACACACCTGCAAAAATATGGGAGAAAAGTTGTTTTGCCCATGAGAGGAACTAGGGTTTTGGGATGTAAGTGATCCTGATGCCTGGCGTGAAGGTGATGATGAAAGCATTCCAGCAGAAGACTGCCGAGATAATTCAACACCAACATTGCCACCTCCAGATACAGTAGGCATTCCCACGCGATCTGCAAATGGATGTCCAAATGCTAGCCAATCCTTTTCAATAAGTGCCTATACAAATTCCACAGAACCCTATAACGTAAAATTTACATACCAAGTATTCCACCATCAAAGTAAAAAAGGCAACCTTAGTGCCAGCAACATGAGAAAAAGATAACATTTTGCTGTTTGTAAGAGTTACATGTCAAGCGAATGTAGAGAAAAGAATCAAGTCAACTTATGAACTCCAGCATAACAAAGAAAAATACCTGAAACCCAGTGAATGTTCTGTAGTATGGGTCAAGCAACAAATTAGCTAGTGAAACTAACTGAGTAGTTCTATCCCATCCATCACTACACAATACAGTAAAACATGGAAAATAAAAAATTAGCTTATGGACTTTAAAATAAAAAGAAAAGAAAAGGAAGAAAAAAATCTTTTATTTCTAAAAATGTATTTCATAAAAATAATAAATAAATAAACATATCCATATGTAGGGGTGAGCACTATTCAGGTCCGACCCAAAGTCGAGCCAACTCATTTTGGTTTGGTTCAGACAGCTTTTTAACAAAATCGGTTACCCTTCGGTTTGAACAGTGATAACTGTTCGGTTTCCGGTTCGATCTTATACAGAGATAACCGAATTAATTCTTTTTGCCCAAAACAGGTGATTTGATTTGGAATGAATGAACCAAATCAAACCAATCTGGTTCAGTTTGGTATCAATTTTTTTTTCTGATGGACAAACAATCTCAGTGATTCTGTGGCAACACAGTAGAAAGCAGGATCACCAAGAAAATGCAACATAGATTAGCAGCCACTGTCCAATACCGAGAAAAAAGGAAGAGGCAAGATGAGGTGGTTAATCCCCTTCAAAGCATACCAAGGCTTTGTTTTGAAACATCTTGCTTATAAAAATTGATAAAATGAATTTTTTTTTTTTAACTTGGCCAAAACTGAAATTCTGGTGTTAAGAACATGTTTGGAAGGGGAAAAAAATATTCCTTTAGGTAGATGGCAACTGGACTAAGAACCTAAACTACTTGGAAATATGACATAGAATTAATGTTAAAAGAGAAACAAAAGAAGTAAACCACAACTTTTTATCAACTGTTGCCAATATTAATAGGTTAAGTTATGAAAATAAGAGATCTCTAACCTGCAATGTACAAGTACCGATGCTGATTCCAAAGCCACACGTGCAGCAATCCAAGCAGAACCAGCCAAGACGCTTTGAACATGTATCAACCAACCAGTGTCACCAAGAGTTGATACAGAAGCAGACATACTGCTGAGATTGCCCCCTCCCCAGGTCCAACCACCATGTCTCTGTCATGATAAAATGCCATCCACATAAACATATCCAGTACAAATACAATTTTACTGCTGAAAATCAGCATGATGCCTGAGAAAGATTAATGATCCTTAGATTTCTAAATCTGTATTGCAAGAATTTCCCAACTTGGGCCCTAAAAATTTAATTACAGCCACATTTAATCAGTAAAAGATCAATATGTGAATCAGTCAGATAAGTACAGAGGAGAACACAGGATCAATATCTACTTGAACGCCTCTGACTTCAGATAAAAGAGTCATTCACTGAGGTTCTAGGAAATCCAGTCAAGTTGATTCAGGAGCACAGAACAACAGCAACAGGTTGAGAATGTATATTAATCAAATAGATAATTTAAAAAGAATATTAAATAGATAACAATGTATGAGTAAATTTTATTTATATTTACTCATACTCAAGGAACAGTTTATTGACATGTTAGAATTGGTTGGGAATGGAACATGCATATTCTGGTTTGTAGAAAATATTGTTATCTTTAAAATTTAGCCCATGGGAAAATTGGTCTGAATTTTAAACCCCCAGTAGGTAATATCTGAGCTAAGAATAAACAGCTCATTCAACAAGCAAGCAATAAATAAATCATTCAAAAAGAAATAGATTTTAGTTGTCAATGGTAAAGAAGGCATGTCATAAAGAACTTCCAAGACTAACCAAAAATGATGACATTCCATCTGATGAGGTGGTGCCGTGAGTATCTACATAGTCTCTAAGCCGAGAAAGAGACTCTCTCATTGCATGAATATTGTCTATTCCAAAGAAAACAACCTGATGGACAATAACGAAGAGGAACATGACATCAGTGACCATCATGATATAAAGATTGATGACCAAGAGAGATAGATAACTCACTGCTCAAACCTTTGACATACCTCAGATTGAAAATAATGAGAAGATGACTCTGAGCCACCTCCCATTGCTCCATTGGCTAAAGCGTTTTTTCTAGGTCTTGCATCAGCAATGTATAGCTTTCTGAAAAGGAAGTGACAAAGAGAAGGCAAAAGAGAGGATATCAATATTATTCAAAAATATCTATTTCAAAAAGGACAGTGATGACACCACAAAAATTATGGAAGAAACTACATCTATGCCCTTGAAGCTTTCCCATAATTACAAGTGAGAACACCATTTTAATAAAATTGAAGTCCTCCCCAAAAGTATTGTTCAACCTATGACCATCAAGTCCAAAAGCTTGTAATACATTAATAACATTCCTCAAATGCCCAGAAACTATAGCATAATCTTATAACATAAGCATTATGTCACATTAAGAAAGTGATTGCATCAACACAGCCTATCTCAATATCTAATTTATCAACCAACTTTATTTTTCTCTCAATTTTCCCCAAATATGCCTTTATATATAATTTCAGAGCTGGAGTCTTGCATCTATTATTATTTTATTTTTATTATATATGAGTGATTATCATTGAATGTAAAGATTATGTTGTTGTTTAGTTGGCAACTCATCAAGTTCTTTTATTTTTCCTTTTCTTTTAATTTCAAGAGTACCTAGTGGTCATGCAAATATACTGCTACAAATTTGTAGAGGCAATTTTGTCACTATAATAAAAAATTGACATTATGTTTCAAAAAATATTTATCCTGATTTCTAATTAGGGCATACTTTGAGGACTAAAATGTGATTTACCAAAAATGAATTATTTTTTGTCACCAAAAGACAAGTAAATGATACATATCAACCAGCAAAATATTTAGAAGGATTATTAAGCTATGAGAAGTACATTTAAGGAGTATTATTAAATTTTATATTTTTAATCAACAGAGAAACTAGTGACTCATTAGTTTTCTTCTGGAGAGAAACAAACATTTTGACAGGATCCTGATATACTTAAGCATGAGGACGCCATACTCAATATAAGCTGAATGGTTGCAAAATTTAGCACATAGTAGCCTCATAGTCAAACTTCAACTACATAAACCAGGAACTGATGCAAATATGAAACCATAAAGTAATGAGAACAATTAGATAAATCAAGAAAAAAGACATGAAAACCTACCTTCGCCCCCTTGCACTGCCAAGTTCAGTGCACAGTCCTGCAACAAGCCTTTCATCTGTGTTGCTGTAGACAAATACATGGATATGAATTAAGCATCAGACCAACATAGAAAAAAATGATACACTAGAACATACCTAAGCAAAAAACACGTGCTGGATATCTTTTTACATTGTGCATTATCTTAAATAATCCTGCTGGGCACTTCAACAGTTCAGCTTACCTCCGCATATTCATCATAAGACCAACTAAAGGTTGAGATGAACGTGCAAGGACTGCCCCAGTTCCTGTAATTTCATATATATCAAGATGTAAGTATGTAGATCATTGGAGAAAAAAAGTAACAAAGACTTAATTATTGCATACCAGGATGACACCAAGAAACTACTGGTAGTCGGCACCTGGCACGAAAGCTGGACGCCTGGAGCACTTCTTCATCACTAGCATTTATCCACAGACAATTATTAGTTGTAAAGTTTTGGAATAAGTGAGCCTTACTAAAAATATTTAAGACTCTTTTAATCATCTCCCTTCTTTTGACACAACAGTAGGATCTCAATGTCTTACCTAATGGCTTTTGGAACAATCAGAGCAAATGGATAACTCTGACACATGGTATAGTTGCAATTCACAGTACTGACCCTCCATAACTCATTAGACAATGTATAAGATCCATGTTCTATCATTTCCATTGATGCACTAAGGGAGCCTTTTCCAAGAAGACGAAAGTACTCATTCAGCAAGCGCACTTTTGGGTTAGTATTACTGAATTTTGATGGTCCACAAGTAAAAGCATAAAGATCCCAGAGTCTTAAAGGTTTCGTGCACCGCATCAATGCATCAAATATAACACGTCTCTGTACAATCAAAATTTAATTCAAAAAATTAGCTTGGTTATTTGATACTAGATTAACTCATCAATAAAAAGAAAAAAGGACTAAAAGGAAAGGAGAGGAGGACGAAAAGAAAGAAACAAATAGAAGAGCCGAATATTAACAAATCCTTTTCAATTCACAAGTCCATCATTGAACTAAGAGAGAAAGGCACCAATGTTTCTTTTGTAGAGCCACGTGCCACATTAATAAAGCCACTGCTTTGGATCACAGGTCATAATGAGAAATTTAGAGTTAATTGAATTAGTAACAATTTGGAGTTCATTTTATTAAGTCATTTTTTTTAACCAGAGGCATATATATGATTTCTGCAAATCATGTATTTTGAGGTTCAGTAAACAGTCTTCCAGGTCTTCTACGGCTGTGTCGATTTGGTAAGAAAGGAGAATAAAAAGAAATGTATTTTGACTTTGTAGGATGCATTTCCTTGGTGTGATGTATCTAGTATTATTGAATAAATACACCATCCTTCCAATTTCCTCCTCTGCTATCTCTACCAAACATAGTGTAAGAATCCTAGGTTCATTATCCAGGTCCAAGTTATACATCCTAATTGAGTGTCCTTGATCAGCTAATCTGGATGAGAGAATAGAATCTATAAGCACCTATATAATATAATAATATTACCATAAGAATAATATTACCATCTGCTTAAGTATTATAGCACTGGAATTTACAAAAATGTACTTCACATACGAACTCATGCGCCTGGTATATCCTCTTTCCTCACACTCTCGTCACTTCCCCACTGCTCTTGTTTCCCTGCTGCAGTTTTCTTCTGATTCCCAATCAATTAAAATTAGAAGAGAGGTCTGATGGGTACATCTAAGTAATATTTTGCTTGGCAAGTCAGGGATTTGTACAGCAAGACAACATTTCAGCATTTACATGGTTGTTGGAGTCCTAATTACTTAATCTGTAAGAGGATCGAACTAGTTCTTTTTACACTATTTCAAATTTGATAAATGATGGTCGATCATATATTCCACTATAGTTTTGTGATTCAGAGTATTGTTTTCTATCTGATTATAGATTCATCATCACAAACAACAAAAATTTGTAGAAAACATATAGTAACCAATTCTAAATTGTAACTGCTCATCGCCTGTTGGTTCAAGTAAAAAAAAATTCTTCCACTGCTCTCTCTATATTTTCTATTAGATATACATTTGTGCTTCCTATAAAGATTTGAAAAAAAAAAATTTATACAAGTAAAAGCCCATTACCCATTCAATCACTTTTCACTTCAGTAGTTGAG
Source organism: Jatropha multifida (assembly GCA_948099535.1). Lineage (NCBI taxonomy): Eukaryota > Viridiplantae > Streptophyta > Magnoliopsida > Malpighiales > Euphorbiaceae > Jatropha > Jatropha multifida. The sequence continues at coordinate 277,529 of CANUEX010052547.1, forward strand.
TCTAGAACTAGCTAGAGGTTAGTTAATCTATGTTCCCAGTTCCCTCAATTAAGGCTTTACATCAGTTATAAGAAAATTTTAGGAATCTCAATCATAAAAAAACTCGAAAGTGATATGAGTCCTGCAGAGATGTGTATAATCCTATTATCGCATTGGATTTTGATAACAGAAGTTTATTGATTGAAACACGCATGCCTAGTGCACAGCCCTCCCCCTCCCCCCCCCCCCCTTCACAGAACTTCTTTCTTCTCCTTGTTGTCCCAAAAATCAGAAGCAAAGTTCGAAGTTTGACCACTGCACACTTTCCTCTCAAAAGCCAACCAATTCAAACCCCATTGAATATATAAAAACTACAGTCTCCAATAATTTCCAAACCTAAGATCCCATAAATTTTAAGCCTTAGTCCAAATCTGTCCAAGTTACATTGCACCCAATCAGGGACTGATCAAGGAAACCTCTACCTGTGATTTTAATATTTCCTTATACAGAACACATTTACCAATAGAACAACGGGTTTTGTATTAAGTATTATAAAGACCACAAGTATCAACATAAGAGAAAATAAAAGACTCTGGACTCTTGACAGAAAAAAGCAAAACCTGTTTTGTTCTTGGGCGGAAACCAAAGACAACAATTCTCATGTCTTTTCCTGCAGAATACAACAGAAGCCACAAATTTTTTTTAGTTTTGTCAAAATGAAGAACCAATTGCAATTTTACAATTCACAAAATACCGCTAATGGCAGATGAATCAATTAGCCTTTGGATGAGATTTATTCAGTTCAAACTGAATTGCCAAAATGATTTATTTCGGTTAGCATGGTCTATTTCTATTTGATTTTGAACTAAAATGAATCTTGATTTTGGTTCAATAACAAATTCCCAAAGATGTAGCCTTACACTAGGCAGAATAAATGAAACTGATCCAAAAATGAGATGGACTAGTTTGGGATAATGGAATAATTGAGAGAGTTTAGTCATTAAAAAAAAAGAGAAAAAAAAGAAAAAACCAATTAACAGACTTGAGTTCTTATTTTCAATTTCAAAATATGCTGAACGATATGAGAATTATTGAAGACATCAATCCCTATACGCTAAATTGGAAAATCATTTCTTCATCGATAGAAATATTTTTTTATAATATATTTTAAATCATGAACTCTCTTTCAATAGTTATGGTCCCTAAACCTTATCTGCATCTATGTTAATGAGACGTCAAAAGAGCAAGTTATCTCTAGAGCAGTTGCTGAAATGCTGAATCACCATAAAAATAGGAAAAATGAAAGTGGAATTTTATTGGATCTAATATGGGCCAAAAAGTTATTTCAAATTCTACCTGATCTATCATAATTCCTGTATAAAGAGCTCATAAAAAATAAAGCAAAGAAATATTCAGATAGATCTTCAAATGAAATTGTTCAAATCATATAGATCTTCAAATGAAATTGTTCAAATCATACCAATGACCTGGAGAAGTCGGCGTGAAGGGGTCTTCTCGGATTGACGAGGAGCAGATTGGTTCTTTATAACCTAAGTATATTCCAAAATGCAATAGAAAATACATGTGCAAGTAAATAAACAATGCTTAAGAGACATATTATGGGTGAGCAAAATAAACCATACTAGTTAATTTCAAATTTCAAACTAATTAAAGGAATGAAAAGATCTAGGAATTATATCAAAGAGTTGAATGTTGTATCCCAATTATGGACAAAAAATATGCATGTATTTACCAATGGAACATAGGCCTCATCATTTAGCAAGGCACAGTGACAAGCAGAATTAAATTGGATAAGAAAAGAGAGACCTACATGGTATACTAAGGAAAGCCAAAATATAAACCAACACAGACCCACATGGTATACTTTCAAATATAAAAAACATACAAATAAAAAGAGAAACAATTACTAGAGCATAAACACACTGGTTTATATTTCGTCAGAACATGCTTCAAATTTTGTAAGGCAAGGAAATTCCATTCAATACATTTTTTTAACATCTTAAATTTATGCTAATGGTTCCTAAAATATGATTCACAAATAGCATCTAAAGCGGCCTGGATACGATATGTAAACAATATATTGGAAAAACTTTTTGTGCTAAGGAACTAAAAGTAGCATGATTAGTGAAGAATAAATTACTACATATATAAAATTATCCAACCCAAACATAATGCAATGGAAGGCAGTCAAGGGGCTGTAGCAGATCTGTTAACTTTAATTTCGCTAATTTTGAAGATTAAATGGTCAATATTTTCTTCCAAATTGCCTTCGAAGGAAACCAACTCTATCTTCATCTGCATTCCCCCTAATCAAAAAATGGTAAAAAGGACTTGACATTATCTTGTGCATAATCTACATGTAGTACAATCTTCATTTTGCGAATTCCATAGTCACTATATAGCAAGTACAAAAAGAAATACTTTTGGAAAGTCCCTAATCCCCACTATCAGGTCTTCTACACATAAGGAGACGGCTGATTTAATCTTCCATTAGAAGAAAGGTATATAGCATTCATGAAACATATATACTATAAGAATGCCTACCTAATTTATTCCATGGCTTCAATGACCACTACTGCAGCAAGCTTTTCCGACCACAAGGCATCAAAAGCCATTTACAAGAAAAAGAGTTCAAATAAAAAGGACATTTACATTCAATGCACCATATACACAGCTAAAATAGACAGAAAGTTTTGCATCAGAGCAGAAATGGTATTCAAGTATGAACTCAGAGACAGAAAATCTATAACTTGGAGGCATAAACACGCCAAAAGACAAAATCAGATAAAGGTGCTTCTGCATTCAATTTTGGAAAAAGGCAATATACAATTGAGAGGATGAAATTGCTGAAATTTTTCCACATACTAATGGAGCAATTTATCTTCATGAATAAACAAAACATAAAACAAGAACTTTAAATAACATTAACGCATTTCACACATGCCAGTCAGGCAGCCAAAAAATTTACTAAGTAAAAAGAGAGAACAAAATACCATTTTGTGGAACTTTTCAATTGTTGCCAATGGAATTGTGCCAAGTGCAATTAGATTTTCAGTCCCTTCACTCTTGGAAAAACAACAAAAACATTAGCAATTGGTTTTATAATACACGCACAATATTCATCTGTGTGCTTATGCATGCAAAATAATTTACAGAGCAGCAACTACAGCTTCATTTCTTTTTCATTTTCAAGATTAAAATCATTTTGCACTGGCACCAAGGTGACAACAAAGCTAGAATCATACAATTTAATAGTTAATGTAATATTCGCAAAATAATCAAATGCAAAATTATATATACAACATTCTCCAAGAATACACATAGGGAATATGTGCAGCAATGCCTCCTTTATCCTTTCCATAGGTGTTTAGAAAATCCCAAAAGATTCCAAATTTTACCCTTCAACATTATCCACAAAATAATCAACAGACATCATTGCTCACATCCTCTGAAATAGATCTCTCTCTATGGATTAAGCTCATACCCAGCATTATCAAAATCTTACGATTAACAATTTGAATCTTACAAATTGATTCATATTTCATGCTGAATAGAGGAAGGTTAATGAATAAGTTTGAGGAGAACAAATATCTAAAAAGGGTAAAATGGGGGAAGAAAAACCAAGAAAAAGGTAAAACACTCACCATAAAAATAAGTCGAAAATTAGTCACTATCAAGGTACCTGCTTCATCGGTATTAACAAGAACAACACCACGACCCTACAAGCAAAGCCCAAAGGTTAATGAATAAGTTTCAAACATTTACTAAAAAGAAAGGGACTAAATTGCAAAATTAAAACTTGTTTGTATAGCATAATGGTCTTATTCAATTATAAGTAGAGATAGAGAGAGATGTCCTAAGCCAGAATCTTCAAAGCCATGGATTTCTTAATGATGATCCATAACACTTGAAGTGCTGTTGGGAGGCGCAAGCACCCAATTTGCCCAATCTAGCAGGTTAGAGCCTGAGATTTAGAACTTGACCAAAAGAATTGAGTTGAAGGATCATGTTAGGCACCATAAAAATTATAAATAGCTAGGTTTCATCATTTTCAAGCTAGCTCTGCCTCAATTTCTTAGAATTGAATTAAGGGATTTTGCTTTTTCCTTTACTGCATATACTTCAAAATCAATTCAAAAACTTGTTTACTACAGAAACTTGGAAAGCTTTCACTCTCACTCCTTACACGCTTTCGAGAATCCAATTATGATTTTTTAACCAATAAATATTTCAGAATAATTTTTAAGAAAGAGATAGTAGGCATAAATGTAAGAATGGTTGCTAAAACATGTGTCTAATTCTTCCCCAAAGAGCCAGGACTTGATCAAAAACGGGCAATTGTTGTTGGTTAATATCAGAATTGGGACAACACTGCTTGCAATTTCACGATGTCGGCCAACCACAAACAAGCAAAACATAAAAATTGAGAGCCTTTTGAAACCATGTACAAATTGATTATTGATCGACTTTGAATGCTTAACCACTAGCATTCAACCAACCAAATCCAAAATGTTAGAACCTGATGAGTTTGTTTGGTCAAAGATTATCCACAAACGGGAAGACTCATGGGTTAAATGGAGCAGATTCTTAGAATTCTAGTTGCCACTTTCAACCAGGCTTTGCAATTCACAATATAATTTATTCTTTTTCATTAAGGCATCAATGTCAATATCAACTATTGTCATAACAAGGCCTAGTTACGTGCAGAGAAAGAGAGAAAAAGGTTCCATGTTGCGACTCTAAACAGTTTAGGAGGAAAGATCAGTTGAAATATGAGCTTAAACTTACCTTGATTTAAAAGAATATTTTTTTTTTATTAATGCTAATGTAATCACTAATCATATACACCCGTTAAAAAGCGAATTTTCCAGTGTGTATAAATAAGTACACATACAATATTCACGTCAAATTAAAAATGCTTGTAAAGTGAGTTCTCATTATGCAATTCCTAACGGAAAATCAAGAGCTTAAATACTTATTCTATTAGAAGCTAATACTGCAAAATTGCAGATATACAATTCAAGAAATTTACAAGAATGCACAAGCAACAATTACAGGCGCCAAAGAGTGAACCAAGTATACAACAGAATTGAAAGCAATAAAATGATTCAGAGAACAAACTGAAAGCAACCAAAAAGCGCACCTCAAACATAACCCGCTCAGCCTCAAGTAAACACTTGTAATTCGCATGATGCGAAACCGAGCGCGAGACAGGTTGCTGCTCCTCAACAGAAATTAAAATAGAATCATAATCAATCAAAAAGAAAAACAATAAAACGTAGCCAACAAGGTATGTGTCTTATGTAGAGAGGATTGGGACCTCAAGCTTGAGCCAATCGAGGGCGTCGTCCCAGCCACCGCTGCTCTCCATCTTCTCGGAGTCGGAGGAGTGGTCTCTGATCGACGTCGATCGACGCTGCTTTGATGAGGCCATGCGGCGAACCGAAGAGAGATAGACCTGGTTGAGGAATTATGTGATGATTGGAGAGAGGGAATGCTTGAAAGAGACGTCTGGGATTGGGCTCACTTACCGTTCAAAAGAAAGTAAAATGTGCGTATGGTTTTTTTTCCCCTTTTCTTTGTGCTTTTCTCTTTTCCTACTTTATAGTTGTGGATGAGGAAATAAAAAGACAATGATATGACGTGTCAGATTAGAAAAATGTGTCTGACAACGGTTTTGTATTCTTCTTTTTTTTAAGGAATAATTATTGAAATTTATTATCAAAATATTAAGTAAACTATTTTTCTCTTCTTATTTAAGGAATATTTTATCCCCATCTATTAGGATGGGATATCATCCCTATTTTAGCCTCTGAGTCCAACTTGCAGTTTAGTTACATTTGAAGCTCTTCGATCCTTTTTACAATTGCATTTTAATAAAAATTAAATTTGAAAGCTTTTCGTATACATTCAGTCTACTGAAGCACGACTATAAATAGCTGGAGTAAATTTTTATGGAGCTTAATCTCCAGCTATTCATGAGTGACGTGGCACATTCACATCTCTATTCACTTTTGTTGGTTAAAATATATTATTTATCATTTCTGGTACTATGTCACTTTAAACAGTTGTCCTGGATAAGTATGTAATTTAATCATTTCTAACATATTTCATTACAATTGTTTTTAATAGAATTATGTTTGGTCAATCATAATAAAATATACTGTAATTAAATGCGTATATAATTAATAAAATATCACCTCCTATTCCTTTTTATATATAATTTAGTCATTTCTAATATATTTCATTATAATATTTTTGAAATATAGGATTACATTTAGAGTTCCCTGATGAAATATAACTTATTTAAGTGTATATATAATTATGAAACATCACTTCTTATTTTATTATGTTTGATGAGTCGTAATGAAATTTAATATAATAAAATCATAGACATTTCTAATATAAACTATACTAAAAATGTCTAAGTGGATATGGTTATATTTTAATTATATTTACTCCTGACTGTATTAATTCTTTGAAATTTATATTCGTAATAAATTTGTAAAGTTAATTATAAAATACTAATTATAATTAAATGAGTGTTCTGAAAATCGGACCGGTCAGTAAACTGGTGAAATTAGGGATTTATCGAACTGGAGGGTTCGACCAGATTCAATACGATTGAACCGAATTTTTATATATAATATTTTTAAATATATTTATTAAATAAAATTGAAAATATATGTTAAAAAAATTTGAACTCAAATAAAATTTTTTTTCAAATTTGGGTTCTACATAAAAATAAAATATGAATAAATTTAAAACAAAAAAATTAACTATCATAAAATATATATTATTTTTCATTTAATTAATATATTAGGATTTGGGTTTATAAATAAAAAGGTCCAAAAATTAAAAAATTAGTGGGCCTAATTTTTAGGAAGTCCAAATTTGAAAAAAAACTCACAATTTTGAAAACACCCAAAAATTGATTCTAACTGGTTTTTTACAGTTTGGTTAAGCTGTTTTAGCCGATTTTCGTCCGATTTTTATCCGTTCAATCCGGTTTTTCAATGCACTTTGGCCCATACCACAGCACAATTTCCAATAGAGCTAGTCGGTCTGTCTTTCAGAACTATAGTTTAAACTATATCACGTGCGAGATTATTATTTAAACTTAGAAAAAATTAAAAATTTTGCCCATCAGGTGGAATGATTGGTCTTTTTACTTGTGTGAAAAGTGAATAATCTTGTATAATTTCAACCTAATGAGTCACTTAATGAATAAAAAAATATAAGAATCTTGAATGCTAGTATAATTTGTTTTCCTTTTGAAAACTTAATAATTCATTAATAATGAATATAAGTGGAGTACATCATAATATTCTTATAAGAATAAAAAAATTAAAATATTTTGTTTGGAAATGTACTCTATCTTGGCAAGAGAGGTTAATTTTCTAGATAAAAACTAGTCAATTTCTAGATAGGACGATAAAAAAAACCTTCTGCGATAGTATCCCAAACATTATTTGCTTATAAATTTCTTACAACTAACCGCACTATCAAACTCCATTGATAAAAGAAACTTATCCGAATTTGAAAATGTGAACTGTCCAACTACAAGAAACCAATAATTCATCTTATATTTTGAACCATCTGGAGAATAAAAGATACACGTAAAAACTCTTCAATAACAAGGAACAACCCAATGAAAAGCAAGAAATTAACAACCTCACTAAGAGATACAAAAAATACTTAATATTTATAAATTTAAGAGACTAAATCCAAATTTTGTTCCAAATGATCTTAGATTTAAAATTATTAGAAAGAAAATTAAACAAAATAAAGAAAAACGATAGAGATAGACAAAAAGAAACCACCGCAGACTAAAGAGACCACCGCTAGGGTTCAGAGGAATGTAACCAAAATTTCCGTACAATTTTTTTTTATATATAATTTCTTCTAACATATTCTTTATAAAAATTATTATAGTTTAAACTACATCGCATGTAAGAGATTATTATCTAAACTTAGACTAATGTGAACGTTTGTATAATTTTTTTATTATAACTTCATCTAACATATTCTTTAGTTGAAGAAAAAAAAGGACTACAATGCCAGCAACTTTATGTCAATATATGGATTGCACGTAATGTTCTATTGTTATATAAAAATAATATTTTTTTAAGAAAAAAAAAAAAGAAGACATTTTGATTTAACCCATTCAATCATAATAATTCGCATATTAATTATTATTTGTATACAAAATTTATTAATATTTAGTTTTTCCCACTTGACAATTTTTCTTTTTTTTTTGGGTAAAAACTTCTCAAAGAAAGAAATGAAAATTTGCAGAGGATGTTTCCAGGCCTGTTTGTTGCCAAAATAATTGGCAGTAGCCAGTTTTATTCCTGAAAAATCTCACGGTGTGCAAGTTGACTTCTTCCACCACTTCTTGTGTCAATGTTACGAGGCAGGCTTGTTTGTGACCTGAGCTATCCGTGTGGTCAGAAAATGCCCAGAAAGAACTACGAAGTGTCACACCATCATCAGAAAATGCTTCTTTGATCCCTCTATTGCTTATGTAAAGATAAGCCAGACTGCATTTAGTCAACTTTTAGGTTGCACATATACTTGTCAAGTCTCAAGAATAGCAGTTGTTATTCCATAAAAGAGCAACATAGCTAATTCCCATTTCAGCTCAAATACTTCGTGCCTGTTTTGCTTTGTACTTCAACTGCAATATTAGCAATCTAAAAGCAATCTAAAAATGCACGAAGCATCCCACATTTGTAGACTCTGGAGAAGATTGATATCTGCAGTCTTTTCCTACTTTTACAAAGAGACTATTTTCATGACCCAAACCTATGAACTCCAGATTAAAAGTGGAATAACTTTACCATTACACTAGAAAATAATTTTGTTAAAAAAAAATAATTGGAAGAGGAACTCCAAACTAAATCCCCAACCAAGGCCAAGCTATCAAGATTCAGCATGTCCTGTGACAATTTCTTGCTTCCCTCCCTTCTCCTTTTACTAGTGCATATGTAGAATACCAAAAACCCTCTGCAGTAAATTTTCAGAATTCATGAACAATTTCGAAGACAAATGCACTAAGTATATACAGAAGCAACCCTCATATGGCATAATTTAAACAAAAGCACAGAAAAAATTTGCTGAAATTAAAACCAATTTGCAATTGTAAAAAAGTGCAACGGCATTGCTAGCTGTCACCTAGCAATTTAGAGCCATAGCACTTAAAATGAACTAACATGAATCCATTTACAATTTTTTTTTTTCAAAATTGCAACAGCAAAGGTAAAAGGAAACTTTAGCAAGCAACCTAAAAGGAGCCTGAGCAAAAAATACAGCTAAGATTAGAGTGTTGTTTCTGAAACCTGATTGATTTACACTTGAGCATCTGCTACCATGCCACCATAAGCAACAAACAGTAAAGGAAAGGATATGCTCAATCACCATATTTGAATTTAAAACCTTATATGGTAAATTTACAATTAATATAGATAGATCTCGCTAATAAATATACACAAATCATCGAATACCAGCTAAATTAATAAAACTAAGCTAACTTGAGGAGGAATAAGACAGAGGAACCACTGCTTTTCAGTGGCTAAACAGAGGGAAACAAAATCTCCACTCACAAAAGGAAATGTAAAACTAGAGTTTGGAAGCTCAAACTATACCTCGAACTCATAAACCTGCCTTACGGAGGGAAATTCCAGAGAGAAAGTAGGGTTTCAATCTCTTCACCCAGCAAATGAACAATGTTTAATAGAATTGAGAAGCCTCACGGATGATGAACCTGCAATATATAAACCTTGAATCCAGTCAATTTTGGGGTAAAATAGGACCATTATGGCAAATGCTATTGCCACAGCCTCAATGACATTGCTACTTGTCAAGCTCCAAAAATTCATCGAAAACTCTACCACTAGCACACTCCTGCAAAGCTTTTGCATTGAGTTCTCGCCCAAATCTCCAAACATAATTGAGACCAACCAGAAGCTCAGTTATTGTTGCTTCTGTCTTTTCCTGATTTGCAAAGAAAAGTGTCTGTGCCAGGAGCACATTTGTCCTAGAAACAAAATTCTGCTGCTCAAAACTTCGCTCTGATTGCCATCTTATCATGTTATGAGCAAGTGGAGCCAGCCATTCTAGTATTGTTGCCATTGCCGTAGTCCATTCTTCTGCAAGAGTAGTATCATAAACTGATGAAGCCAAGTTTTTAGAGTATGGTTTTAGCCTTGCTCTTACTGCAGTTCTTACATTTGCAGGTAACATATTGTACAAATCATCTCTCGCATCATGACCAATTAAGTGAGGAGATGCAGCTAGCTTTTCAATTACACTAATAACATTTGCATAGTGCAGTGCCAAAGCAGCAGCACCAAGAGTGTCAGGAAGAGCTTTCAACAACTTGAACTGGGAATTGAATATTGATGGTGCAGTATGAGCCACACTGCCTTGAGAAAGCCCGTCAGTGTTATTTTCCCTGGCTTCATTAAGAATTCGTGAATGAACAAGAGTTGAACTTAAGTAGCAATTAGCAACAGGTGATTTGTTTGTAGCTACCATGCACCCTTTAAAAGGTCCAACTTGAGTCAACCTATTTGGTTTTGAAGGCGGTTTTTTTCCCTGAAGCGAGGGTGATTGAGGAGTCTGCCACATCTTCTTGCTGCTTTTAGTTATTCTGGCAAGCGGGCCCGATTTCGTTGTTGGCATTCCGAGGGGGCCTGAGAAAAAGTTCAAATTCCTATTCTTTCCAGAAAGAGGGCCTGATTTTGCTGTTGGACCACCAAGAGGACCCGAATAGAAATTATTGGTTTGTTTTGGTTTTGAAATGGGACCTGATTTGGCAATAAATCCACCAAGAGGGCCAGAAGAAAATCTAGGAATGCTACTGCTCTCAGATGGATGAACTGAAGACTGCAGCAGCGCAGATACTGACTGACTGCGATAAATAAAATCAGAATCCAAATTTTTCGAATGCCCGCTGGAAACCATCAGATTAAAGCCAAAGACATGATTGATTCTACTGAAAATTGTGAACAATGATCTAACTAAAAGGCGAACAGTATACTCATAAGTTCTATTCCAAAGTGATATCTCTCTTAGATTCTTCACTTCCTGCTGCTTCCACACAAGCTTCTTCTGATAATCAAGTAAATTTTCTGGCTCAGGATCATTACCCTTCATTCTCTTCACAGTCTGTTCCAGATCTGCAAGCATTTCCATTTCTTGATATAAAGAAGCATTGACTGAAATGAAATGCTCCATCTTCTTAACTTTCTTATCCATCTTCTTATATGAAAATTCCCATCCATATGGATCAGCACCAAACTTCATCAATTCATCAAAAACATGCTCAAAACTCTTGAGACTGGGTTCAGAACATTTCTTCCCCAATCTGATTACGGATTTAGCCACATGTACCATATTTTCAATCAATTCTGCACAAATCAAACCGACAATGAAATCATCATCCTCTGATATAAGCTTTTTTATACCTACAGAATTTGATATCTCCTCTCTTAACCTGGAAACTTGTTTATCACTCAAAGATTGCCATAAATGAACTAGCTTAGACATCAAGCTAGCAACTTCAAAGGCCAATACTCCAATCACCACTTTCTCAGTACCAGACTCATGCTTTCGAGGAATCTTCCACAGACCACGAAACCAAGACTCCGCAACCATATCTCTACTCCTATAAATTCTGCATAAACAAATTAATAAAGAAAATCAAACCAACGGATAAACTCAGATCAAATCAAATTTATTATGCAGTAAACATTTTAAATCAACTATGATTAAACAGTTCAATAAATAGCAAATAGAATTTGCAGAATTAACTTCTAACAAAAGCAAATTCAAAAGATATTCATATTCTCATACTTACCCAATAATTAATACTAAAAAATCATAATTTCTGCTCACAAAAGCTAACAAGATTGGAATTAAAAAATAGAAGAAGAAGAAGAAGAAGAAGAAAAAAAAAGAAACCCTTCACTTAATTTAACAACTCCATTATCTCTACAACGAAATCCAAATTTCAATATAACCACAAGAGGGAATCTTGGAAAGTAAGGAGAAAAAGCAAGCTAGAACCTGATCTTCTATAATTGCTTTATCAGAACTAATCCCAACTGAGTCCCTAACGGCTTTATCACTCGTACAGAATTTAATTTCTCTCTAAAGATTTTCTTTTGAATTCGTTCTTTGTTTTTCAATTTCCAGATTTATTAACTGCCATAATAATAGTTTAGTAATTCATAAAAAAATTTACAAAATTATCAATTTTTTCTTGGCTACAAATACTTTCACAGTAATACGAACTAAAAAAGAGAAATTGTGCCCAATAATTCAAAAAAAAAAAAGATAAAACTCCAAAACCTAAAATGACAGATTCAAAACCCAACAAGAAAATCATAACCAAAAATTGTGAACTAAAAATCCCATTGTCAATAAGTCACACATCCTCATAAAATCATCGAACAGAAGAAAAAAGAAATAAAGGAGGACTGAAGGACTAAGAGAACTTACTGATCACATGGACTGAAAGAAAGAAGGAAAGAAAATAATGACTATTAGTATTATTATTAAGAAGAAGAACAAAAAAAAGGAGAGATGAAAAGTATCTTGAGGGCAGAGAGGAAGTAGCTAGGAAAGAGCAGTGAGAGAGAGGACTTTAGAGCCACATAGAGAATGAAAGGGAAGGAAAAGGAGGGAAAGCGAAGGAAAAGAAAGGAAAGGGCCGAATTGGACCGAATGGTGGAAAGGAAGGAGAGAAAAGAAAATAAAGAGAGAAAACGAGTGAAATTAAAGATTATAAAAAGAAGATCCCACCATTGCTTAATCATTTTCAATTTAAAATTTATAAATATGTAAGTGCTTCTTATCTTTTTTTTTTACAGCCCTAAATTTTTAATTATTTTCATTTCTTGCAATAAATAGTTTTTCTCTTATTTAACCTTCTTTTATACTTTTTTTTATATGTCAAACTTTATGTCCAATTCTAAATTTTATTATTTAAAAAATACATAGCAATTAATTATATATTTTGATATTTTAAATAATGCTACTTAAATTTATTTTTCCAATCTTCACAATCTTTTTTATTGTTTTACAATCAAATGGGTTTTAAAATAGTTTTCAAAACTAGGAGGTATTAAATTTGAATTTTAATCAGAATCAAATTAATTAAAAAATATATTTAAACAACAAATAATAAAATTTGAAGTTAAAAATTTTAAATTTTAAGGAAAAAATTGTTATTTTTTTACTTTTAAAATATATTTTAATTGTAAAACTTAATTGGAAAATCGTTTTAGTACTCATTAAAAAAGAGTCTCCAGTTTTCTTCAAAGGATTGGGGTGTTAAGTTCAATAAAAGTAAGTGCAAGGGCACAATTTGCAATAGCCCACAACGGCTTCAGATCCGTCCCAATCATTAATGGCAAGCACGCGGAAACTGTCCATTTACACATTTAACCCTCAAAAGGTCCGAATCCAAGTCGCCGGAAACCGGCCGGACTAATGAATACGGACGGTCCATCAGCAGTCAAAAAGGCCCTTGTCGGTCCAACCGAGGATCCGTGAATCATGCAGTGTCTCGTGCCTAAGCCGAACTCTCTAATACTAGGAACATGATAAATAAATCAGCAATTAGATATTTTTAAAAATATCTAATTTATTAATAATAATATCACGCGTTACAAATAATCATGGTTCATAGAGTTCTCTAATCGTTAAATAAACTAATATAATTATTTATATTTTTTTAATAATAAAATTTAAATTTAAATTAAATCAGTGTTACATTTTTCTGTTGAAAATTTATAGTAATAATTAGTCATTTAATTAAGTTGTAGGACAAAATAAATTTTTTTAATTTTCTATACTTGATTTATTTTTTCAAAATTTTAAAAATATGACATACACAAATGAGTTTGCATTGCATCTTTAAATCAAGATTTAAAAGATAGACGAAAGAAAAAAAATGAAAAGTAAGGGCCAACAATTGCAAATTAAAATTAGAGGTTCAATGAGTAGAGAGAATTACGGTTTTTTATTTTTATATATATACACGGGAGGCTCAATGAGTAAAAATAAATTGTAGCTACACAATTTTAAATAACATTTACTAAATTGATGGTAACCTTTGTGTTACTCAATTTGTGGTGATAAAATGGACTCGAACTCAAGAATTCTCACTCTCTACATATAAGATATGTAAATTTAAAATTTCTCAATAAATAAATAAATATATAATTAAAAATAAAGTTATAATCTTATCCCTATAAAATGTCTAAATTAACTACTCTGTCCTCACCTTTTTTAAAATACATTGTTTTGTCTCCATAGTTTATTCCCGTTAAATTAAAATGTACTTTCATCCAATGAAAGTCATTGTGAACGTTAAGTGGCTATGAAAACACACTGAAGCCCTTGTATAAAAAGCCTCTTCATTCTCTCCTTGACCTAGGAGCTTAAAAGTGGAGGATATGAAGAAGAGGAAGATGGAGGAGTCAAGCAACAGTGAAATCTCAACAACTCAGGACCACCTTCGTTCTCTCCTTGACCCAAAACCTTAAAATGGAGGATATGAAGAAGAGGAAGATGGAGGAGTCAAGTAACGACGGTGAAATCTCAACAATTCAAGACCATCATTGTTCTCTACTTGATCCTCTCAATAAATCCCAATTCGTCGATTTTCTATCTAAACTATGCGTCTTATCTCTTTACTTTTCTCAAAAATTTTATTGGGTTTTATCTTGTTGATTTATTTCTTTTTCTATATTATATTGGTTGTATTGGTTGGCCAAAGTGAAATTTTAACTTGAAATTGTAGGTGCTTGGATTTTATTTATGATAGGTTAATCTTTCGTTTTATGTACCTTATTGTATTTTAAAATTAAAATTTAAGCATTTAATAATAAATGCATTAAGAGCTCTTCAATTGCTTGATAAGATTTGATGTTTTTATTGATTTGGATCATTTGTTTTTCTGCTCTGTGTTTGTGTGTGTGAGGGAGGGAAAGAGAGAGAGAGAGAGCTTGTATAATGGAGGATGAATAAGGATATTTTGGACATTCTAAATGAATCAAGGATATTTTGGACAATAAAGATGTTTCTCTCTCATCTGACTATAATTTTCTCATTGACTAGGAATAAAATGCTAAAACTTAGATGGAAGTACATTTTAATTTTACAAGGATAAACTATAGGAACAAAACAGTGTATTTAAAAAAAATAGAGACAGAGTAGTTAATTTAAGTATTCTAGAGAGATAAAATTATAATTTTTCCATAATTAAATCACCCCAACTAGCTACATGCATGTGATATGCACAAATTTAGGAAACATTATTTTTTAATGCATAATTTTAATTTTAATTTTTCACTTTTTACTTAAAATTATTTTCAAATATTTATATAATTTGATTTGAAAAAAATAATTTTGAAGATTGGAATATTTAAATTTTAATTTAACAAATATAAATTATTATGATATTAATCATTCTTTTTATTTTAAATAATTATAATTATACTAATTAAATACAATTAATTTTATAAATAACTATTTCATTTTCTTTGGGTATATATTTTTATAATAATTAACTAAAAATAATAATTATATAATAATATATATAGTTATGGCCACCTACGGTATAGACTTGTGATCAAATTCAAATTAAAATATGCGAATAAAATGTTGGTTAAAATGGTTAGCGATATCAATCCTCGTAAATATTAGAATACAAGTTCGATTAAACCTTTACGTGAGAGAATAAACATTCTTAATCTATAAAAAAACTAAATATGATTTTAATATTTTTATTTTGACTTACTTTTTAAACTTAATTTAATTTGATTGTCAATTATAATAAAAGTTCAAATTAAGAGAAGTTAAAATCAAATGAAATTAAATATTTTGTAAATCAAAATAAATCCAATCGAATTAATCAATTTAATCGATTTTTACTCAGCTCTATTTACAGTCGTAATAACAGTAGACTCTCCGTTATGCTTACTTCCTTAGCATCTCTTACTTATAATCGAAGTTGAACAGGTTGATTATAGAATAGGATTAAACAATAATATATTGATTAATCTTTTTAATTAGGTTTTACTCCTTAGATTATGCAATTAATTGGTATGAGGATTCTAAAACACATGCTTGCTTTATAAGATAGTGATTAATTTATATAGTGCTCGATGAGTGTACTTAATTACAGCTGACTAAAATAGTTTAGTTTGGTAAAATTGGCACTTTTTGCATGGGCATCATACAGCATTTATGCTCACCGTGAATAAGACATCACATGCACGCATTTGTCGTTTTAATCCCGCTGTTCATGGTCCAAGTTGTCGTATTAACTTCTTATACCCGTGACTTGGACAGACAATTTTATGTGAATATGATAAGTATCTTAATCTTATACGCATGGTACGGATTTTTTTTTTTTTTTAAGTTTAAGAGAGAGACATCTTATTAGTCGGCAAGCTAATACTGGGAGGGAGACTGAGTATTCGGAAATTTTAAATTATATGTATTGGTGTTTATTTAAAATTTTTTATCTGTGTTTATTTTAAATTTATTTAAAAATATTCATTTAAATATCTATATTCGAATCTACTTAAATTTTTATTATTTATATTTGTCTAAAATCTATTTAAAATATCTTTATATGGATAGAATATTCACAAAAATTAACTAAATATAAACTTATTTAAAATACAATTTTTACTAATAATAAATAGAATATTTGTGTGTACTCATTGCTAAATGCTTTTAATATTGGGGTAATGGGTAGCACATATCGAAAAACCTATGCTCGTATCTATAACGGATAATAATTTCATTATCCATATCTATCTTAAATTTATTTATAATTATCTACATCATCTTTAAATGAAACGGAGAGAGAGGCAAATATCCTAAACTACCTGCACCGCTCCATCCTTAACTGTAGTTCACAGTTTAGCTACAGCTTTGTGTTTTTTCTCTTGCCTTCGTCATTAAAATAATTTTATAATTTTCAACAATCTAATCAGTGTTTAACTAATCTAATTTTATAAATTGAAACGTTATTCGATATAATAAACGTACAGATTGAAGTATTTAATAAACACTCTCTTGATTTGTGAATATTAATTAATGAACTTTTTTCAATTTTATCTTTATATATATATTTAACACATTAATTATAATGATGTGAGATAAAAGAGTAATTTTGTTAAATTAATAAATTTTTTATTATAATGAAGAGAAATTAATTGTTTTGTTAATTTAATGAAATTAACTGTTTATTTCTTGTTTTTGTTTTTAGACAAGGCATGTGCATATTCCATAAATATCTTGGAAAATATCTGAAAAAACTTAAAAGTGCTTAAAGCCCACAAAGGGCAAGAATTCAAAGTTACCTAAACTACATGACCCAAAGAACAATCTCCAACATGATTATGTTGACTTTTTCTTTTTGAATGCTTTACTCATTTAGGCCTTCCTATTTGGAATATGTGTGTTTGTTTCCAATCCTACATCTCCCATGAAACGGAAACCCTTCATCAACAAAGTAGAAGAGATGAAAGACTGGAGGAGATGAAAAGAGAAGGAGCGATTTGGCTTTGGCTTGTTCATTTAATAGAAGAGGAGAGAAGTTTATTCTGGATAGATTTTAGGGATTGAAGAGATTTTAAGAATTCAAGAAGAGGAGACGACAATGTCGTTGCTGAGTATTGCTAACAAACTCTCTAAATGGCATCTTTCACTCTTATATGCTTTAACATTTATGAGAAAGTGAATTTTACAATCAGCAGAATAGTCTAACACAAGAAGGTTACAATCCTTAAAGAAAAAATTATTTTACAGTATTAATTGTATCCACTAAAAGAATTGGCCAAAATAATTAAAAATATTAAAATTTAATTTTTTTTAAATCATTAGACTTTAAAACTACCCACAAAATTTGAATTTTTTTTTTTATGATTTAGCCCTTTGCCTTAATTTTCTATAATTTAAAATTATGAATCATATGAAAAATAGACTAAAATACCGTTTGAAACAAATGAACCATGATTGTAGAATTTATTTGTAAATGAATTCCAAGTAGAATTCATTTATAAATGAATTTGTCATGTTTGGTATGCTACAATTTAAAATAAAAAATTTAATTGAATTCCACAAAATTATGTTTGGAACAATTCTTAGATGAAAATTCATTTGTCTTTATTTCCTAAAATAATTTTGACATAATGATTTAACAAAAATACTAATATAAATAAATCACTCATATTCCACCATAATCCTTGCAAATGTTTAAATTTTATTTTTATTAATAGATTAAAATATATTGAAAAAAATAAATGAGGACAGTTTAATCAATAATATTTGAGGTGAAAGAGCAATTTAGTCAATATAAATATTAGTGGGTTAAAAGTTAATCAAATTCCATAGAATTCAATTTATAGAATTCAAATCCATATTTTTTTTCATTCCAAACACAAAATTTTGGATTTCCAAATGAATTTCACAAAATTTTGTGGAATTCATTTGTTCGAAACGGGCTCTAAGTAAAAGTTGAAAAGGAAGAAAAAACTTTTATTTTATTTTTTTTAGTATTACGGGGATTCAATACTGGATTCATTGTCAGGTTATATTAAAAAAAAAAAAAAGGCTAATTTGGAGAAAGAAGTTTAATGCTGATACAACTGTTTTTATCCACTACTATTTTTTGTTTCAAAAAATTAATTTTGAACAACGGACTCCTACACTTAAGGACAATAATTTGTCCATTTCTATCATATAACACTGGATTTTTTTTTTCTTTAACAAAATGTTGAAGATCTTTCAATTGCACATTAACCCCAATAATTTACACTTTTATCACTATTATCCCCATCAGTTCACATGTTAGCAAACAAGCTGTAAGTCTTGGCATCAAGAACTATCTGTCGAACTGAAGCTACTGCTCCAACTACTGACAAAATTGAAGACACTACAGCTATTAATGTATTGATCCAGAAAATTAGGCTTTGATTGGATGGCTTGAAAGTTACATTATAAAACACCATTGGCAAAATGAAGTCCAAAGGAATGCATCCAAAAGCCCCAAACAATGCCATGATGTCCCCAAAGAATGGTAACATTGCAGCTATAGTTATAGCTGTAGTTACTGAAAGTGATCGAAAAATCAACCTTGGCAGGACATTTCTAGTTGAGAATTGATCCTTCTCCAGATTAGCGAACCATTTTTCAAACAATTCATTCGTTGGTTGCAAGTAAATCTGCAAAGGAATAGTCTTAAAGCATGAAAACATAACAGAATGTACTCTGCTTTACCGGCAAATTGAATGTATGAGGCCTAATAATATGAATGTGTCAGTTTATAGTTTTATATTGTCAGTGACAGAGCCAGAAATTAGAGTTAAAGGAGGGAAAAAAATTTCAACAGTTAAGGAGGAGATAAAACACTTACCACACATATAGCAGTCAGTTGCATTAGAGTGAAAATGTTGGTCATCAAAAGGAACCAAGCAGGCAACAATGGTGTATTATTATCACCCAGAAAATTGGTAAGAATAATTCCTGAAGCTTGATTGCCAAATGTCCAATAACCAGAGATGGCAACACTGAAAAATGTAGACACTATAATAGCATAGCAAATGCATAGGCCTTTGAACATCTTGCCCTTCACTGGAGGAGCTAAAGTTGCCTGCAATGGCATATATCTAATCAAACTTGCAGAATATGTAGAAGACAAAACGGGATTTTTCAGTGCAAGAGTCTATTCTTATTTTAAGTGAAAACCTGTATTTCAGGGATAATTCCGCTTGCATATGTGGTAGAGATGATGGCAATGGCATTAATCGAACCGAAAAATCGATTTTCTTGAGATTCATTAATGGAGTAGTCCTTAGGAGGTGCATTCTTAGAATTTCCTGCAACAAAAATAATGTTCATGAAATGAGAAATTATTTTTTTATACAACTTCTGAAAATAAAATTTCTTTTGTGAATTTCTTGTACCCATATGTATAGAACCAGCAGTGACACAAGCACTATAAGTAAGACAAAGGACTAAGGACATAAGGTTAATATGCCTCAGGGAGTGGAAAGATGGCATTTGTGCCAAAAATAAAATTGCAGCCCTGAAAATAATTATAAACTGATATAGCTGCATTCCTCCATTTGAGTTGTAGAGAAGGTAAATGAACTGCAAAAAATTAAATATACAAACAAATATTATAAGTTCTTCATCAAAAAGCTTAATTACAGTACTACAGGTATACATAGAGAAAGGAAAAAATGACCTTAAGGCTCTGCCCTCCAAGAAGACTGCAAGAAATAACAGCACCATAGCATATTGCAAATTGAAGTGGACCGACAAAATACTTGCCCCATCTAGGTCCTGCATGCCCATGAAGTCCGAGTGAGTTTTTTTTCTCTAGTTACTGTTCTTGTGTTTGAATTCTCCAAAATAAGCTGATGGGGGTATGAACGAGTCAAACGGACATAATTTCCGGTCCCGTTCTAAAATGTCGATATATAAAAATGGTTCTAGTCTCGTTCTAATAAGTATATAGTCTCATTTTATCTCAACTAATCACATCCATAACTAAAACGAAATAAAAATTTAAATTTCACGATAGAAAAGATTAAGAGAAAACTTTCAAGTTTATAAATCGAATTTTCTTTTTTTTTAAATGAGTCAAGATTTCTACAATTTCATGTGTACCCCTACACTTCAATCACTGGTCGTAAAATTATAAAAAATTTTGAAAAAAATACGGTATGATCCTGTGATTTGTGAGATACAATTAGTCCGTCCACATTTTTTAAAAAGTAGACTAAAATATTTTTATAGTTTACTTCCATCATACTATAAAGTTTTTCCATCTAATTTTTATATGTTTTTCATTGAGTATGTTGTGAAATGATGAAAATATCCCTTTTATTTTAAAAAATACAGACGGATTAGTTGTATTTTTCAAATCATAAGAACTGAACTGTAATTTTTTTTATATAATATTTAGTATCTCTTCCTTGACCTCTCTGTTTTCTTATTGACGGAAAAAAATATAAAAATTGGATAAAATGACTTAATAGTGTGACGGAAGCAAAACATAGAGAAGATTGATATATTTTAAAAAGACAACGATGAACTAGTTGTATTTCACATACCACGTGGATCTGGTAAGGTATGTTTCCCAAAAATTTTTGGCCACGCATTAGTTTTGAAATTCTAAATGAAATTGCATTTTAGTCCCTCAAAATCCCACAAAATCAATTTCTTTTTTCATATAGGGACCAGAACCGCTAATTTTGAAATAACAGGAAACAAAATGTATATTGAAGCAAATCTCAGTAGAATTACAGTAATCAACTGAATGAAGAAACCCCAATAGAATGAAAACTCACCTAAAATATGTCTGGCCATATCTCGAAATCTAAGCTGACGCTTTCCAAGTTGAGCATGGTGCTCCAGAACCAGAGACAGGAGATTATAAGAATAGAAAGTAACTAAACCTGCAATAGCTATGCATAAAACACCAAGAACCCAACCTAGCAAAGCTAGAGCAAAGGGAAGACTGAAAATAACCGGACCGACAATTGATGTTGTCAAATGATATCCACAGTGCAACCATGATCCTACAACATTCTTAACACACAAATTTTACAACATAACAAGAAATTAATTAATTTTAATTAATTAATTAACTACTAACCTCTTGATTTAAGGACAAATAAGGCTCCTGCATCAAGTTCTACTTGAGGACCATCAATGGTTCCATTTTCTTTGTTTGTTGTAGATTTGTTCATGGAGTTTGGAACCACAGTTCCCATCTCTCTATCTCTATCAATTTCTTTAATTTTTCAAGTAATCAATTTAATTTATCACTATAGAGTATAGAGTACAAAAAAAGGTTTAGTGTTAGTTGAAAACTGTTTTGGACATATTTGAAGAGAAAATTCAACCATAGAACTTAATTTAATTGAAAAGAGCTAATGCTATGAAAATGATTGATTGAAGATATAAGGTAGAAGTCAAATTGATCCATTTTACTTTAAGTTTAGTTTTCATTACAATTATTTAAAGGGTTTATAATAAAAATATAATTTTTTAAATTAATAATAATTTTCAAATTTTAACGAATCGAGTTTAAATTTCATTTTCGAATTAACTTGAAAATTTTAGTTAGATGGTAAATATTTTTAATTTTCACACTTTATATTAATTAAGCTTCGAATCGGATTAAATCGTCCCTCCTGGATACCGATGGTCAAAAAAAATAATTTTTTAAAACTCGATCAAATCATAACACATGAGAAGTCAAATTAATATTGATGTTATGGAATCCCAATAGTTTGAAAAAAGCAAATCTAATTTGGTAAGATGATGAAGGATCAATGTGGACACAAATATATAAATTAAAACATTTAATATGGTTTTCAATACCTAACTTAATTAAATTTAGATAAACACCAAAGGAAACCTAAAATTCTAAATTTGTCTTTATTAATTGGAAGCTTTAATAAAAGTATGGTTCTGTCACAATCAAAAGTTTTTAACATCAGTGTGAATTCAATGAGCAGAAAAAGAAAGGCTATTGACATGAAAATAGAAAAGCAAAATAAAGTCACTTTGCACTTTATATTTTTCTTTGATGGTCTATTTCTTTCTTTTTACAAATTAATTATGAGAATCACCGTAATTGATTGTACGTAACACTTTTTATTAGGTAAAAATAAAATGAATTTCATTAATTTTCATATTTAGACGATTACTGACTAAATGAGAGAAATCTCGTTATATGCATAACAAAAAGCTAATAATTTTTTATGTAAGATCCATTTGATTTAATTGTATGACTTTTATTAATATATTGTATTCGGGTTTTCTAATCAAACCGCTTGTTTGACTTTATTATTATTTAAATATACAAGTTTTAAAATATATATCAATATTATTTGATTTATAGGATGCTCAACGAGCTAAAAAAATAATATAAACTATTTTTTTTTGTAAATTAAACATAAAATACTTCGAAAATATTTAAAATGGAAGGCTTATGTGTTTCAATTTTTGGTTAGTAAGTTAGTCCGAAATCATAAATTAAATATTTTCTCCTGTAGATTGAAAATTTTCATTCTCGTTCACAAAGGTGTGGGAAAAGTTTGTCGTTAATGGATTTCGGGTTGGCCCACAGTTGTCAGTGACCCTTGACATGAATTGGGCTTTTTTTTAGGTCCAACGGTACCATAAAAAAAAGTGAAAAAAAAATCTGAAATTTAAAGTTTCGTTTCGAATAACCGAACCAAATCAAATTACATTTGAAATTCATTATTTTCTATAATCAAGTTAAAATGTAAAATGGAAATTACTCAATTACAAATTAAAATTGAAACTAAATCAAATAACTAAATTTGAATTTCATCCATTATGTTTTAACCAAACTCTAGTTATTTTTAGAATAATAAGAGTTTTTTAGTTAGCAAATCGAGCTGAATCGAAATTGCATCTTAAATCAAATCAAATTGGTTGGTTTGGTTACTTTGATCGATATTGTAATCTTAATTCGATTTTAAGCTTGATCGGCGGATATTTATGAAATCGACTCGAATTGAATAATAATTTCGATTTAAACTAATTAAATTTACAATTGAATCTCTTTTAATTTAGCTTATTGAAGCGAAATGAATTGGTCCAATTTTTGATTCGGTCACAAGTTTGCACACTCCTAACGGTGAACATTTTATCATATTTATTTAAATTGAACTGAATCAATGCAAATTGAACAAATTGAAATTTCTTTTAAAAATAACTAAAATTGAATAGTACCTAGAATCGAATCTAATTATACATAAAAATAAAAAAAATCAATTTTTTAAGAATCAAAATAAAAAAATGATGCTCTAAAATATTTAACCGAACCGAAAGAAATACAAAAAACTCTTTACCCCGTTGATCGACAGAAATCAAGCTTTTTTTGGTGAAAATGGCAGAGGGAATGAGAGTCTACCTCTGGCTAAGGCATCATTGGACTTGTAAGTAAGTCTTCAACGGGCTTCATTGCCTACTTTTAAATCCTTCAGAAGCTCAATTCAAGGTTGGCGGCAGCTGCTTTTTCTTTTTGTGGTTTTTCATTCAATACTAAAAGGTAATTACTCCATCGAAAATGGCACTCAGATCACTTGCCTCAAAAACCAGAACCTTGTACTCTCACTTGCGTTCTCTCCTTAGACCCAAATTCCACTCGTTCTCTATTTTCACTGCGCAAAATACGAATCTGCCATTACCTGACCTTGTAAATGAGATTTCTCGCATTCTCAGCGACCACAGAAACCCACACCATGACTTAGAGCTCTCTCTAAGTACTTACTCGTTAAAAATATCTCCGAACTTAGTAGAGCAAGTATTGAAACGTTGTAAGAATCTTGGATTCTCTGCCCACAGATTCTTTCTTTGGGCAAAAAGAACTCCGGGTTTTGAACATAGGAAAGAGAGCTATCACATTTTGGTGGATATTTTGGGTTCAAGTAAGCAATTTGCTATATTATGGGATTTCTTGATGGAAATGAGAGAATTTCAAGATTGTAAAATAACCCCAGAAATTTTTTGGCTTGTTTTTAGAGCTTATAGTAGAGCTAATTTACCAGGTGATGCGATTCGCGCTTTTGATAGAATGGTAGAGTTTGGTTTAAACCCTGGAGTGGATGATCTTGATCGACTAGTGCATACGCTGTGCAAAAGTAAGCATGTAAAACATGCCCAGCAATTTTTTGATAGAGTTAAGCATAAGTATGAGGCTAAAGCGAAAACTTATAGCATTTTGATTAGGGGATGGGGTGATATTGGCGAGTCCGAATCAGCATATCGGGTGTTCGATGAAATGCTTCAAAGAAAATGTGCTATTGATGTCTTCGCTTATAATAGTTTGTTGGAGGCTTTGTGTAAGGGAGTAAGGGTTGGTGAAGCGTATAAGATGTTTCGAGAAATGCGTTCGAAAGGAGTTGAGCCAGATGCTTGTAGTTATTCAATTTTTATACGTGCATATTGTGGGGCAAATGATATTCATTCTGCTCTTAGGGTGCTTGATGAAACGAAGAGATATGGTCTTTTGCCTAATGTGTTCACTTATAATTGCATAATCAAGACTCTTTGCAAGAATGAAAAGGTAGAAGAGGCTTATAAAATTTTGAATGAGATAATTGATAGGGGAGGCAGTCCTGATACATGGAGTTATAATGCAATTCTAGCTTATCACTGCGAGCATTGTGAGGTCAATAGAGCTACCAAGCTGATATCCAGAATGGTGAAAGATAATTGCTTGCCAGATCGACATAGCTATAACATGTTGCTCAAATTGCTTATAAGAATAGGGAGATTTGATAGAGCAACTGAAGTTTGGGAGAGTATGGAGGAGAGAGGATTTTATCCTTCTGTATCAACATATTCAGTTATGATACATGGTTTGTGCAAGAAAAAGGGTAAACTAGAGGAGGCATGTAAATATTTTGAGATGATGATTGATGAAGGAATACCACCATATTCTTCTACTGTTGAGATGTTGAGGAATAGGCTGGCAGGTTTAGGATTATTGGATTATATTGAGATACTCGCCGGCAAAATGGAGCGAAGCACTTCTCGTTCAATACAAGAGTTTGCCAATGCAATGAGAGGTGGTAAGGTACATGTGAGATCAAGAAGTGAAGAAACAGGAGTTGAGAGTGACTGAAACGAGAGTGATTGAAACAAGAGTGTTATAATTGATATTGCATTTGCAGGAATTCTTGGATTCGAATCTTACTTAACTCTTCCTCTCCCTCAAATCAATTACATTTCCAGATTACCCAATTTACAAAAACGGCTCCAAAATGTTTCTGAGGAGTTCTTGTGCAACATAGCATTTACACATTAGCAAAGAAGCTATATGTATTAGCATCAAGAAAAATTTGTCTAATAGAGGCTATTGTACCCAGAATCGCTACTGCTGAAAAGGCTGTAGCAATCAATTCGTTAATCCAGAACATGAGGCTGTGTTTGGAGGGGCTGAAAGTCACATTATAGAATACCACTGGAAAAATGAAGTCTAGAGGTATGAAACCAAAAGCTTTGACTGCAATTTAATATCTACAAAAAATGGAAACATTGCAGCAATGGCTGTCGTTATAACTTCAGCCAGTGATCGAAAGATTAACCTCGGAACCATAATCGAGAGCTGATCACTCTGCAAATTTCTGCTCAAGCACTTCATTTGTTGGCTGTAGGTAAACCTGCAACAGATTTTGTATAGTGAACAAAAGGAAGAGATTTTATTAAACAAGCTTGAAATAACGACTTTAATTGTGCTGTCATTGAAGCCGTGCTCCAAGTGGGTCACAAGCAGAACGACTCATTGTTAAAATTTCAAAAAAATTTAATTGCACGCTGGTCCCTAAATTATTATAACACAAGACATATTAATGAAATGAGTTCTATATAAAAATTTAATTATAAATATATTTTAAATTTTGGCAAATGATCCCAGCTCAGTGGCTGGGGTGATGTCTTGGGAACTAAGAGCTCTAAGCTCAATCGTCGCAAATGTAATGTTATTTTCATTCCCCTTGTAGAGGATATATTGCTCTTAACGGGTTTTCTAATGTATTGTATTGCCTCTGATGGCTATCGATTGTTGTAACTTTTGCCTCCATAAAAAGGAAAAAAAAAGTTCACATTTTTACTTTGTTTATATCAAAGAAGCGTTAGTCATTTAAAACTCGTTCATTGACAATGTCGAACAGAGCTGACATTAGCATCTCAACCGAATCGATTCGAATAAAATCAGTCAGCTTGGTCAACTTTGATCAGTTTTTGCTATGTCGATTTGGTTTCGAGTCTAACTGATTAATTTTTTTGAAATTGACTCAAACTTAACAGTTAATTAAATTCAAACCGTCTAATCCGACAAATCAAATCTCTCTTAAATAGATTAATTGAATCAAACCAAAATGGATAGAATCGTTGATTTTGCATATCCCTAGTTGTAGGTACTAAGATTACTAATGTTGAAATAATAGTAAGAACTAAAGTGTATTTTAAGCCAAATTCCCTTCTTCTCTTTTTTTGTGTGATTAGACCAATTTTTTCTTTCCTAATTATGCACTTTTAGCATCTTCATATTGATAAGCTTCTCATCAACAAATAAAATTTTGTTCACAAGAGAAATAAGAGGGTCATTAACCTAGCAAATGACCAATGAGAAAATCTTACCACAGTAACGGCTGCAACTTGCAAGAGGGTAAAAACATTGGTCATCAGGAGAACCCAAGTGGGTAATAAAGGCTTGTCATCAATCGTAAAATTGGTAAAAACTGATCCCTTGGCCTGATTTCCAAATGCCCAATATCCTGAAATTGAGACACTGAAAAATGTCCAGCTAGTGCATCCATCCATTATTGAAATACCATACATCCATCCTTTGCTGGTGCATTAGTTGAATGCCCTACTAGATTTTGAATGTTTGATTAACATTTTATTTAAGATTATTGTTGAAAATAATATTATATTTGATAATATATAATAATAAAATATATAAATATATTAAAGATATTACACTCCCAAATCAATTTTAATTAACAAATCATATAAAATTTTTATAATCTTTATCTTAATATAATTATCTTAATTTCAATATATATATCCAAAATAATTTACTCCAAGCGAGGACCAATTCTCAAATATTCATTTTCAACTTGGTAGTTAACAATAATAAAATCTTGATTAACATACTATTTATAATAAGTTGATTTGTAAATGCATTTCTCAAAAAGAACTCATTGGAAAAATGTATAACTAAGAGGTATAATCTCTCTTAGACCAACCATAGAGCATAAATGTTTTTTGTCCTCCTAGTAAAATGTACACCTCCCGAGATTCTAAGTTGTGTTTTCACTTTTATGGGGATTGAGGTCACTTATTACGTCAATCAATATGATCAATATGATGAGATTTAATTTGTTAGCTCTAATGTATTTGAATTGCATTATTTTATATATTTGTGATTGTCCAACATGGATATAATGCAAAATTGGATGCAATTGGTGTGTTATCTACCAATGAACAAGTCTAGTTTCCGAATTCAAGAAATTACCAATATAAATGGAAGTAGCCATGGTAGAAGTGCTATAAGCAAGGGCAAGAACAAGAGAGAAAAGATTGATGTGTCTGAGGGAGTGGAAAGATGGAATCTGAGGAAGCAATAGCATTAGAATGCCAAAAATACTGACAAATTGGTATAGCTTCATGCTTCTCTTCGAAGTAGATAGCAAATATATGAACTGCCAAGAAAAGGAACAATAGATTATAAACCCAACTCCATATTGGTCATTTACTCTCAACTTTTGAATGGACCAAAATGACCCTGGAGATCAGAGAGAGATAATTTCGGTTCTTGGTAAAATTTCAGAGATACAAACCTCGAGGCTTTGATCTCCAAGATAAATTGCAAGCAATGACAGCACCATAGCATACACCAAGTTGAATTGGACATACAAAGTATTGGCTCCATCCTGATCCTATATGTCTTTAGCATGTCTCTGAACCTAAGGTGCCTCTGTCCTAGTTGTGCATGGTGCTCTAAAACCAGTGACAGAAGGTTGTAGGAATAGAAAGTTATTATAGCTCCAAGAGTAAGACATAAAACACCACCAGACCAACCCAGCAAGGACAAAGCATAAGGAAGACTTAGAAGTGCTGGGGCTACAATTGATGTGGTCAAGTGGTATCCACAATGCACCCATGAACCTACAAAATACAAACCAGACACTAAACAATTAGGCTCTAAGTAGAGCTCAAAAATTGAACTTCCAATTTCAGTCTTTAGATGATATTTGCCATGCCTCTTGATTTCAAAAACAAGGCTCCAGCATCTAGTTGTTTGGAAGAGTTGGCTCCTTCTTCTTTATCACCATTTTTCAGACATAGCTACTGAATGTGGAAGAAGGGTTGTGATGAGATCCTCTCTCCCAAGAAATGAAAATAGAAGGGTTGGTCGATCACAAATTTGTAAGGATGGAAATTGAATCTTTATGTTTTGATTATTTTTCCCTTTCTGTGAATTGATTAATGAAATTGAACCGGCATGTCCCTTTTTGAAAAAAAATTATGGGCAAAAGCAAGAAAGCAACTTCATGTATGTGGAAAAATAAAAAAACACCATCTTAACATTATTCAACAATTGCACAATAAATTTGCTGGGAGGACAAAAAACTGAGATTAGAACTCTTGATTGAACCAAAGAAAAAAAAAATTGCACAGTAAGTTACATAGGCATCATCACTGGTAACTCATTACTTGAATACTTATTTATTTCTTTATTTTCATTGATACTTCGTCGCTGTTTTATTGCATAAATAAATTCTTTTCAATTCTGCATTACCAAATCAGTAAAAATTATTGTCCGTTTTGGGATCTTCCTTGCTTGGATAAAGGCTCGTTTTGCACATAATTCTTGACCCAAATATAAAAAATCCCAAAAATGAACTTTTTCAAAAAAATCCATAATGCTTGTATATGAAGTGTCGAATTGCCCAGTAGTTGGCCTTGGACCGCAGCATGGTTCAAACGCCTATCATTATTATTATTTTGAAATTTTCTTATTCTGCACTGCATGTATCGAAAAACTCTAATTTCATGCTACTCCAGCGTGTATTTTGAATGTTATACAAGGGAATGGGGAAGATGTAATCTATACTCCCCTCATTCCTTCCAAGATAACAATGAAAACAAATGCTACAACAACAAATATTTCATCAGACACAAAGACAAAAAATGAGGAAGGATTGAATAACTAACAAAGAATAATATCAACAATAATAATTCAGATTATGGGTTCAATTTCAATTTTGTTCTCCACATATCTCCAATGACCTTCCAAGGAGCCGGATTATCGGGACCTTTGTCTCGTTGTCCAGAGGTAAAGTACAACCATCCATTCCATAATCCAACTAGTGTAGTTTTCACTCGATAAGGAAGTTTTCCGATGACCGACCACTTCTGCAACACATTAATTTATGACATATCATGTACAACAGTTTTACATACATGTACAATATATCCATAGCGATAATACACATTCGTTTAAGCTCTAAAAGAGAGTGCTTACCAGAGTGCCCAAGTTAAACTGGAAGACTTCACCAACTAGGACCATCTTTTTAGTAATAGGGTGCTTCTCTGTGGTGCCTCCAGCAATAACAATGGAATTATTAACAACCGTCCATGCAAATTCAATGTGAGAATCAGGCTTTGGCATTGAAGGTAAAGTTTTCCACTTCATATCATCATCCAACATGTAGACATCACCAAATACTACCTGAAACCATACGAAGGCTGTAAGCACAAATTATCATATATATCAGACAAAGGAGAGATTTTAAAATTTCTCAAAGCTATGACATGAAGGCAACACCGGTTTATAACTAAATCAGGCAGCCCATGAATTGGGAGGACTTCAGACCAAGATCATAGTGAAAACATAGGTAAACTCTGTAGATGCAGGCACATTGTTGAACAATGTGAAGATTTGGTCTTCCTTTTTCTTTTCCCCTCTCACTTTGTGCTTCCTCTCTTTGTCCGTGTGTGTGTTACGTGAATTCCAACACGTCCACCTCCATGAATTCTGCACTACATCTTGCCTGCCATTGGGACAGCATCAAAAGTGGGCTAGATCTTGTCTGCCACTTGGCCAGCATCAGAAATGACTTCGCTAGCGTGCCATTCCACCTCCTAACCTTGACACATCTAGTCCTTGGTAACTTCACTGTGTCAGCACTCAGCACTGAAGTACAAGCTGAAGTGAACTAGCATACAGTAGGCAAGATGTTCAAGGCCTGTCTTTTCTCCTCATTTAAATTTTTCATTGGGAAAAGAAGACCAAAGGAAGAAAACTCAATTGGAAAGAGGTTTGAATGCAAAATCTGAACCATCTACCTATAGCGAATTCCATCAAATAAGCTCTTTTTTTCACTTGAATCATTATATACCATTCCGGAGAAGGGAAAGAGATAAAATTGCATATTTGTATTTAATTTTGTTTTCCTTCAATATAATCAAAATAATTTTGCTTTAACAACAGTATAAGGCAATTGACAAATAATGTGTATCAAAATAAAAGTTCTTGAATTAGTTGAAAATAAAAAAAAATATCTCAATCGAACATCTGATACAAAGCATGGCTAGAAGCCTAAAATAAGTTGTCCCTTCCTCATAAGGAGATAGTGACTTGCAATTTCTTTCCCTTTTTTTTTCGGGTCTCAAATATGGATTTTAATGTTCATGTCCTTCGTCTTTTTTCTTTCATCCCTTTGCCTGGTTATGAAATATGAATTCAAAAGAGATCCGACAAAAACACAAGCTTCTTTAAGTCTAAAAAGAAGTACGATACTAATTTTGGATTTAGTTTAGTTTCTTATGATTGTCCGATACTAGTTTTGAATTTTCTAGCAAATTTATTTCTTTTGCATGTAACATTTCAAAGGTGTATGATTGCACTTTGCAACTAGGCTCCAACACCCTTTGCGCCCGATATAAAACACTATTCTCCTATCCTCCTTTATTCACCCCCAACTTTCACAGGGTTTCTCATTCCTTCACCTTATCCACCTCCATCAATGATGTGTATGGGAATCTTGATTTTCCTTAACCCTCTGTTTGGGAAGGGGTGGATTTTAAGGGAGGAAAGAAAATGTGGATGGAAAATATAGAAGGAAACTAGCTTTCCCCTGTTTGGGAAAGAAGGGGAAATTTTGAAGGAAGGAATTTAGTCTTTATTTTCCTACCAGGCCCACCTAACTAGAGTCTCTCCAAATCGGAGAGAAAATAAGCAAAATGAAGAGGAAAATTTCACTGTGCAATGTGAAATTACAGGAATGCCCCAAAAATCTTGCTCTGAAAATCGGTCCCTAGGTCTTTCCCCGAAAGGAATAGTGCAGACATTGCCAAAGGAGACAGCCAAGGATTGGAAGGGACTTCGCATTACTGTCAAGCTTACAGTGCAGAACCGTCAGGCAGTTGGTATACGTGTTGCCCAAATTCTAATCATGATATTGTTCTAGTCATACCCGTTGCTTAACTTTTACTCATTCACTCCAAATTTCAGTTGTTAGCCATCGACCTTGTATGTAGGTTCATCATTCTTGGTGGTTCTCTACCTTTCAAGGTGATCCAGTTGAATAATTTCTTGTTGCATGTTCTTAGATTTGGATAAATCTGAAATTTTTCTGAAGTATAATGTGCTTATTCCTACTGAGGAAGGAAAAGTGAGGATACTTGGGTTTTATTTTTGCTTGCAGTGTTTTTGCTATTGTGAAGGAAAAAGTGAAGATGATGCTTAATGGAATTAGATCTATAAATTCTGGAAAAAATTTTGATGGCTGTGTTTTATTCCTTTTGCTAATTCTTCTCCAAGTCTCTTTTTATTAATTTGTCATTCTATTACATGTTTTTATCCCTGGTTTTGATTTCAATTTAGATTTGGATCTTTGATTTGCTTTTGATTAATTTACATTAACCTGATTTTTGGGTTGGGTATTTGAAAGAGAAAGGCATTAGAAAAATTCAAACTTCAAAATTGATTATTTTCTTTTCTCTCCTCATTTTCCTTCTTCCGTTTTTTTCAAAAAAAATCACCATTTTAAATTTTAGTAATGTTAAACAAATCCTAAATACCTTTTAGTTCAATAAAAGATATATCACTCAAATGTAAATTGAAAAATTATAAGTAAAAAGTCTTCTTTATCTTTTCTTTTTTGACAGTTTCTTTTACATTGCTTTCCTTGTATGCATACTATTATTTAGTTATGTATGCATGTATCGTGTATCATAATTCTCAAGCAATTTATGAATATTTTTTATTTAAAAATTGGAGGGTAGAAAGTTCTTTATTTTCATGCTTCAAGAGTATGAAAGGTTAAAATGGTACATTTATAATTATAATACTATTTTTTCTAGATCTTTTCAAACAAGAAAGATATAATATTTTTTGTTTCCTCCCCTTTATTTTCCTTCCAATCCAAACATGGGAAGGAAAATAAGGAAGGAAAATAAACAGTACAATCTTTCATTATTTTCCTCTCATATTTTCCTTCCTCCCTTATTTTTCTTCCTATCCTTCCCAAACAAAGTGTAAGAAAATAAGCATTTTTCTTGTCCAGTAGAATCTGTACACTGCTAGTTTTGATGCTCAAAAGCCTGGATGCCTAAACACTAGAAACACCCTTTTAAACATGAATAAAACCAAGACAAATTACTTAAATAGCTTAACAAGGAAAGAATAACAGAAGGTTTGCACATACCGTAATGGAGATAGAAATTTCTGTAAATGTTGATGCAACTAACAAAAAAATAAACAAAAAAAACTAGACAGCTTACCTCATTCCTGCGAGAGCACTTGAAAATAGGTGATCCAGGTTTGGCCATAAAATCCCCTTCTTGACCGCCAATGACAAGAAGTCGATCATTAACCACAAGACAAGCCCTGCACAAAGATATTTTTTTAAGAAAATGAAAGCTAAAACATTTTTGCAACACCAACCAAATTTTGAAAAATTCCAATTTTTTTTGCCAAAATAGGAAACATTCAACTGGAATCAATCAACATAAAATTTCAATAAATTTTGCACTCAAATTTTGCTTACTGAACTTGTAACATTCTATACACATCTGATTTAATTTACAGAGCCTGGACTTTTCATCTGGGATAAATTCAAGAAACCTTATTATCAACCAAAAAATCTACCTACACAATGCATAAAAGCACAAAAAAGAACTGCAGCAAGGAGTAGGCAAAAGCTGAAAGTCACACAACCTAAAGATGTCCAAGTAAGCCATGGGATGACAAAGAAACAAGTTAAAGAAGCACGGAGAAGAACATTTAATTAGAATGCCACCAATGTGTTCTCAATAAAAGGACATTGTAACTTTGAGAGTTTAAGTGAGCAATTATTCCAAGTTTAAGTCCACAACAATGCAACAATTATGCATCAAATTCTAAAGAGGAGAGAGAGAAGGAGGGAGAAATAGTGTGTGTACCTCCCCCTTCAGGATCAGGAAAGAAGGCATACTTTTAATGTTTGACAGACCATGTCTAAAGAAGATAACAATAAAAAGAACGAGAAAAAAAATTGCATTTTAAACTACTTCATGATTGTTTCCTCGGGAAGGTTCCAATTATTGCCAGTCAATACTAAAATAAAGGAAGTGATGAAGTGTTAAATTCATAAACTGAAAGCATAATTACCTACTGAACAACTGTTAGAAATCAATGCATAAAGCTACCTATATTTACTGATGCAATAGAGAGATATTCTCAGACTTTACTCATAATGTAGTTCAGTCCACGAACCTATGAGGACCTCCCCGGGGTATTGGTATCTCTGTCCTCCACTCATTTTCTAATGCTTGGCCATCTTTTACAGCAAGACTCCAATGCTCCAATCCTGGAGCGTGTCGATTTTCCTTGCTGCCACCCATCACATGAAGCCTACCTCTCCATAGTGTAGTAGCTGGTGCATACCTGAGAAAGAGTATAGTCAACACTTCACCAAAAAGCCATGAAGAATTAAATGTTCGTTAGTTTGTTACAGCTTTT
Source organism: Jatropha multifida (assembly GCA_948099535.1). Taxonomy (NCBI): domain Eukaryota; kingdom Viridiplantae; phylum Streptophyta; class Magnoliopsida; order Malpighiales; family Euphorbiaceae; genus Jatropha; species Jatropha multifida. Next base: position 312,126 of record CANUEX010052547.1, read on the forward strand.
GGTTGCCTTTTTTTAATATTTAATTCAAAACATAAGAGCAAGTAAAAGCTGTAAGAAATCAAATATATTAAAGAAATAAATTGGATTCTTCCAGAATTCTCTCAGCGCTCTTATTTCTCTCTTTCTTGTCATCTCTTTCCATGACTTCATTGTGATCCTAACATTCTCCAGTTAGGAATTTTAAATCATAACAGAATTCTTCAAGTCAGGTCCTGACAAGGAGATGGATCAATATAGTCACTGTAATTAGTTTGGAAGTAGGACTTATTCAGCTCAGCTGTATGTAATTTCCAATAAATTATTCTGCTACTATCATTTTTTGTACAATTCAAATTTAACATTTAATAACAACCACTTTTGCAAATCAATCACATGAATAATAACAAGAGATTGTCTCAGAAGGCACCTTAGACAGTCAGACATTAACAAATGCTACTAACAACCAAAGGAACAATAACAAATCAAGAAAGACCGAAAATGCAAGGAGGGAGGGGTGGAAGGAGATAGTAAATGCTGCCATATGAAAATAAAATAACAATGACTGAAAAATAGGTCTATCCATATAATTTCTGAATTTAATATCTTCTGAATCATGCATTGGATAAGTGAGATTTTGCTGAGATATTTTACTGTTATTTAGTTAAAAAGGAATGCAAGGCCTTGTTTTATTGGAAGATAGCAAGGTTAGATGTCTTGTTAGGTAAGAGTTGTTATTGACTAGATAACCTTTTCTCTTCACGCATCTCCCAATAAGGGTTATGCAGTAACAAAAGAAGTTTGTAACAATAGAAGTGAGGAAGAGAGAGTGATGAGAATGAAAGAAAAAAAAAAATCTATCTTCTGTTTCTGAAATTTATGAATTCTAAGGTTAGAGTTTGAGTTTTTCTCTCCTTTCCAGCCTCTTTTTGTTATATTAATGTTTAAGCTTGTGTTGTATATTTTTGAGAAATCCAAAATGCTGTTCTTTCCGATTTTCCAACATCATGGAATACAAAACTCACGTGCACACACACACAAAAAAAAAGAGGAAGGATTTACATGCAAACTACCATGTGAATCATCAGTACCCAAAACCATCGGATCAAAGCAACCAGATGTGAGGGTTCTGTTTATATGCAACAAATGCAATGAAAATAGAGCATATGTTTACAGAGCACCGAAAGTAACATATGAAGGATATGACCTATAGCGCCACACAATCCTAAACTATGAAAAAGAAACACTTAGCATAAAGCTAATTTGTTCTCAAAGAAAAAATTGTAAACAAGTGAATTTCACTAGTTCAACCAATGTTATTCATTAATAACATATAATTCATTTCCATCTAGTTTTATACAAGCACATACCTGGGAACTGGAAGGGGTGGCATGTCCCGCCATTGCTTTGTCATGGTATCCAAAACAAATGTACGGGCTGTAGGGCCTCTACATTGTGGACCATATTGTCCTGTGACAACATAAATGTATCTACCATCTGTTACCATTCCCAAGTGTGAATGTGCCATTTCTTTAGGCATATCAAATCTCCCTCCCCATGTGTTGTCCGAAAAATTGTAAATATCAACATGTGAATGCACCTGTTAGATTTATGGCAAACAAAAAGAAAACAACAGCAATATAGTTCTATTAACTCAACTAATTAATACTGGAAAGATCATTCAATATATGATCCACTGGATAAAAGAATTTATAAATAATGTGTTCCTAGGTTCTCAAATAATTGAAAGAGTTAAATTGAAATTAGACAAGTTCAAGAGAAGAGAAGTTTTATGGACAGATAAACAAAGAATCTCGAATTGTGATCTAGCTTTTAGTATGAGCTTATTTGGAACACTGAAAATGAGAATAATAAATATCTCAATCCACCTTATCCACAACCTATCCCAAATTCAACTCATTCAAGCCTGAGTTGCTCAGAAGTTTTGTTCTCCTTAATAATTGAGTTTGAAAACGAATTCCAAACCACCTAAATCACAAAATTAATTAAGACAATTTAAAGCAAGACACTATCTTTTTCTCTCTGTCAATGAATGTAGTATCCACTATAAGGGCATTTTAAAAATATTTAATTTAATTTTTTTGTTTCAAATGTAATGTTCAATTGACGTCTTGGTATCAACATAGGGTACACCAAACAGAATTGAATTATTAACAAATCCCCCGATAAAATTTTTTTATAAAAAAACTGAACACTTTCTTAACTTTTTGATGCAAGAATAAAAGTCTAGAATTAGTTTTACTGTTCTCACTAATCTAGCGCACTAGTGTAGCAATTTTATAATTTTTTGGGTTATTAAGCATTTCTATTATTCTGGTCAAAATTTTGGTCTCTTTCTCCTCTCTTTTCAATATTCTCTTCCTATCTAACTTAATTTAGAATTAGGTTATTTTGCTGCATCACTTTTCTTCTTCTTTCTTTAAATGGAATTCAGAAGCATTGAGCAAATTACTCTAGCTATTAAATCAGCCATGGAGAAGAGCAAACTCGACAAGCCAGAAAAGGTTCTCACATAATCAATTGTTCCATATCCAGCGAATACGTATAAAAGATTCTTAATCTGTATGGCAGCCCCATCTAGACGAGGCACAGGTGCGGAAGCCATTTTCTCCCATTTTAATTCTGGTGCCGGCAAATCAGCAAATGTTGCTGATAGAAATCTTTCAGGAACGTCCTTCTTATCATTGTCATTCTTCTTCTTTTCTTTGTGAGCTTCTACCTAATATAACACACAGACTCACGGTTTATTCTAAAATCTAAAACAAGAATGCATTTTCAGACAAGCTATGATTATGATAAACTGAAATACCTAAAGCAAATTCAATGTATATACAAAGCAAATAAGCATCAGATTTTTTTTTTCTGAGATAACAAGTAAAGACACGGCAACTGAAATCAACTCTGTTGGCTACCATCAAAAGGTCCTCATAATTCCTTGAAAGCCAAATCATAAAAAATTTCAGGGTCCATGATCCTAATTAAGTTTCATACCCTTATCAGATTATCTTTGCAAGGAATTAGATGAACCAATATCCAGACTGAAAAATAATAACAATTAGAGCAATGATCTGGTCATAAAGAAGAACAAAGCCAGTCTAATTAAGTTGATGAACCGCATTATTACGTTAGTTAACTCAGTTGAGTTTATTGGAAGCAGAATTACTTTGTGTTTGAGATAAATTAACATGAGTTTATTTGATTAGCAATCGAACTTCATAAAAAAGAAGATTGATCTATTAATGAAGTCTCATGTTTGGTATCTTATGTATTACATATGGAATGCGTTTCAAATTTGTAGCCTAACTAGCTTGGAATCTTGTTAGTTTATGATTCATTTGCAAATTTTTTGCTACAATTCAGCTCAATTATAACTAATTCCATATAATTAAAAATGTAGAATTTTAAACGATTTTTTCTGTTCATACAAATATGACCAACCCACTCTTTTCACTTCTCAGAAATTCCCCCTCAAAGATAGTTTAAAAAAAAAAAATGCAAAAGTCATATACCTTAAATGGTGGGGATTTAGTATCCTGAACTGGATCTTCCTTTCTGGGGATAATTAATTTGGTGACAGAATTATCAACAGCAACCCAATTGGAGAAACGAGGAGAAGAAGCCCACAAATAATTAGCAATAACTCCAAACCCTAACAATCCAACGCAAGCTAACAATAGCTTCGTTGATTTCTGCTTCCCTGGTGCGCGTACCATCTCATATCACTATCAATATCTCACTTCGTCTTCGTATGTATAAATATCTCTCGACGAATTATACGAAGGAAGTGAATTAACCAATGTCAATAAAAGTTTAAACACACTGAACTAACTAGGGGGTGGGGGAGGGAATCAGAGAATTTAAACCAATATAGATCGAGAGCGATGAATTGATTTTCTTGCAGTTTCTCGGCGAGCAAACACAGAATTGAGATAGTGACTCAGTTCTTTAGGAACTCAATTAAGTGCAGTTAAAGAGAGAGACAATGAAGGAGAAAGTGAAGGTTTGCAGATTTTGGCAGTAACTTGTTCGGTAATACAGTGATATCTCGTTGCTTAGAATAACGCTAAAATAATTAACGGTTTTCAAAATAATTAATTTTGCGAGCGAGAGAGCAGCGCTGGCAGCGACGAGGAAGACACTAAAGCCGTGTTTTTTTTTTTAAATTTTTTATATTGAAGTATTGAGTTGTTGGTATAGGCGTATCGCTATTTCTTCCCCACAACTGTAAGGAGTAACAAAATATGGAGTAGAAAAACTATTAGGTTAAATATTCAATTTAATCCTTGAATTTGCAAAAAAAGTTCGATTAGATCTTTTTAAATTTTGATAATCAATCCCTCGACATCGGGTTTTTGACCAAAATAATCCCACTGCTCGACAAAGGTAGGCTTTCGTGTTTAGCATTAAACACTGTCTTCGGATAAATTATACAAATGACCAGCCATTTCTATATTAAATTTTATTAAGGTCATATAATTAATTTATTATTTTTAGTCACTTAATTTTAATTTTTATTTCAATAGATCGTATTATTTTTGGTGAGTGAGTTCCTCTCAAAATAAAAATTTTAAAATTGTACGTAAATTAAGCTACGACTATTAATATAATTTATGTAACTATCTTTGCCTTTATATCATTTGGGTAAATGAATTATACAACTTTATTTAATATTTAGCAAACATATAGTTAAACAATAGAGTTATAATAACATATTCGATGCTAACATTAATTGCTTTTATTCTATCGATACGTTAGAAAAATGAATTTTTTTTTAAATGCTCGTAAATGCTAATATCTATTTGATATACCAAATTAATGTGTCAAAAAAAAATTTTTTTTATCACACTTTTTATTTTTAGAGAATCTCTTAAATAATATGAAAATTTATTACTATATAGTGATTGATTATATATCAAATTGTTGGCCTCAGAAAATAAGAAAAAAGATGATAGAAGATAATTTATAACTAATGCATTGGAAATAAATTTTTAAAATAAACATCTATAAATAATCATTCAGCTATATTATTATTTATATATTTTACATTCGCGGTCACAATCCATGTTAACAATGAAATGCTCTAATTTAAAAAAAAACAATAGATTTAATACTATTTTTTCTGTCCCAAAATGAGTTATTTAAGATTTTTACACAATAATTAAGAAAATAATTAATTATCTTAAATTATAACAAAATCAATGGTAAATTGATTAAATTATTATTTATTTCAAAACTAATAATTACTTGTAAAATTATTTATTATATTAAATAAGAATAATATTGAAAAAAATATTTGTTACTCTTTAAAATACTATTTTGAAATAAATTAATCACATAAAAATGATTTTTATTTTGAGACAGAGGAAGTATATTATTGTTGACTATTTATTTATATTTATATAGCGACTTAAAACAATATATTATAGTAAAATAGTTTTAAAAATAAAAAGTATAAGAATAAACTTATGCATTTGATAATTTATAAATAAATAATTTGAATGCATATTATAAAAGCATTTTTTACCTTTTTTTAGAAATAACATTTTTTACTAATGTCTGGATATTTGGGATAAAAATAAAAAGAAAAAAAATATTTTATAAATAATAAATTACAAGTTTGACTTCTATTTTTTTCAAAAAAGTATAGTAATAGAGATAAAATTGTATTTTACTTATTTATAAAATTGTAATTTTTAATTATTTTTTCTAACTTTTCTCTTTATAATTTTCTTGCTCTCATTTTTTCTTTATTTTCAAATAAGCGAAAAAAAGTTTATACTAATTTCCTTTCCAATTTTTTACCCTCAGTATTTAAACGTGATTCGATATAACTAAAAACTTTTAAAAGTATATTTAAGAATTGTCATTTTTGCCCATAGTCTTCTTCTAAAATCTCCACACTGCCACTCTTTTGCACCTTAGGCGTTCCCATAAACATAAAGCACGAAATGCTGGAAACCGCCGACCTCTGCAGCTCTGATCATCTCAATAGAACTGCCTATCCCTTTGTACGTACGCAGATAATATAGCAAAAATGGGCAAAGGGGATGATGCAGTGACGCGAAAGAAGAACAAAGCAAAAAGAAAGAAGCTGAACAGAGACAGCTCTAATGTCTCGGCTCGTGTTGCTTCTATTATTGCCGCCAAGAAGCGCCGCCTCTCCGGTAAACGTCGAATGTGTCAGGTAAACTAGATATAAAAAACTGGCAGTTTTGGTTTAACTATAACAAATTAACTGTAACTGATTATTTCATTTTCTTTCTGGTCATAATTGTAGTTTCGCCGATGCAAAAACTATAGTTTTTGTTTCTTACTCTTTTGTTGGAGAAGGCAAGATTGGTTTAGAATGATCTTTTAAAGTCATTGGACAATAATGAATTGAGATGTGGGATTGACTTGTTTTTGTTGTTTTTAAATCACGAATATAAATCATATTTTATTGGCTCAGTCAAATTTTCTTATGGTGGCATTATAGTTTCTTATGTGGTTCGAGCATGGTAGTGTCATCTGTAATAGCAAGAGAGAACAGAAAAAACTTGGAATTAAAGGTGTGGTCTTCTTTTGTTTTTGCAATTAGATACAATCCATTGTGTTTTAGCAAAAAAAAAAAAAAAAGGCAAAGAAAAGAAAAGAAATGCTAGTTCCGTCTATATGGCATCGCAGTTTTAGTTTGTTATTCTGCTTTTTGGTAGTGATTTTTTTTTTTCTTATTTTTTGCTTGGTAAAGTTCTTTTTCTGGTGGTTGGATTATGTTATGGCTTATTTTCCTCAACTAGCGCTAAATGTTGTTGCCAAACATAATAAGATGTCTTATTTTACAGTTCTAACACTTTCTTTTTGGCTTTTGATATGAAGCCTGCACTAACATTAAAATTAAAATTATATTTGTAAGTGTAGTAATCATTCCCTCATTTTAAAACAAATTACAATTATCTGAATTTCCCCTCACTTTTGTCAGCATTTTCCTCGTCAAAGGAAACAAATCCAATTTCTTCTTACTTCCTTTCCTTTTTCTTCATTTTCATTAAAACTCAAACCTTCTGTATCGAGATCTCTTTCTTTTAAAAGTTTGTGATGAGTACGTTTTTCTTTTGAGATACTCTTATGAAACTTCTCTATAACAGAGGAATCCCAAAGTAACTTTTGCACTAAGTTTGGAGAAAGATTTTCATAACTATTAATATTAAATTAAAGTTTTAACTCTTGCTCTAGATAAACAATTTGGTAAGATTTTAAATTGTAATTGTGCTTAGCTTCTGATATCAAGTTGTTATATTAGGCATGTAATAGTGTCACTGACTCAGGAATAAGCTTTTCAGAATGAATTTTAAGATAATCCAATTTTAAACAGGTGTAACCAATGTCTTGGCTGTTAGCATTTTACTAAAAGATGAACACTGGTGCCATCTGTAGTTGCTGATGGTATTGATTTATACATGTCCAAATTGAGATGGGTTTGATCTGCATTGTTTTGTCTTACTTGATTCTGCCATGTTGCTATTTCTGGTCCATACTCAATTGTCAAACATTTAAAGCTCATTTTATTTGACTGGATTATTGAATAATATTAAAATTGAAATGCTTGCTCGGGCAGGACGAATGTACATATCTGTTTTAACTTTTTAACAGTATTGCTTGTCAATGCAGCTTGTTTCAATTAGTAAGCAACAAATTTGGAAATTAATTGTCTTTTTATTTTAAACTTTATCTCCTATTATTTTGTTTGTTTCAGAAGCCTTTGTTAGCAATCAACATTGTAAATTATATTTCTTGATGTCTCTTCAATTTGTCATATATGATTGTCGTGAAACAGGGAATGTGTTTCAGTCTTCCTACTCCAGATGATCCTTTCAATGATAAGCATGGAAAAATGGATTTTAAAGTAAAGGATAAGAAAAAGATTGTTCCACCTCAAGTAAAAGAGAGAACGCTAACTTGGGGAAAGATGGCTTCTCTGAGTAAGGAAATCCCTAGAAGGAATAATAGAGAGATGAACAATCTGGAACAGAAAAATGAGAAGCTTATGAATTTGAGGAGTGAAATGAAAAAGTCCAATAATAATTTGGTGCATAAGAAAGCTATTGTCAAGGCAAATAAAATGATTCAGCTGGATGGGAAAGGGTATAATCATGAACAACAGGCCTGTGAAATCTCGGACTGTCCATCAAAGTTTTTTATTTTATGCTTGAATGCAATAGAGAAAGCATTGCATCATGAGGGTACCTATAACAATGAGGACAAGCCTCTATTTGTTAACCCTTGGGGAGTTGAATTTTTGAAATGTTTTTCAATGGGACAAGACATACTGGAGACAAGTGGATCTTCTTGTACAATTGAGCAAATCGCATGGATTGTTTCTATTGCTGCTGATACTATTGCAAGAAAAGAGAAAGAAGGACTATCACTTGCTAGTCCATTTCTTCTATTCCTCGTACCATCCCTAGAAAAAGCTGCCAAGGTTAGTCATGTGTTTAAGGATGTTTTCTTCTGATTTAGCGATTTATAAGTTTCCTTGAATTTAATAGCCTTTTCTTTTGTTTCACTGTGCAATGGCTATTTGCACATTACTTGTCCAGTATGAAGTGGCACTTCATTTATGTATACTTGATGTATGGTAGAACTATTAGGACTCTTTCCAGATAAACCCTTAAAGAATTACGTTAAGCTGGTATCACTGCTTATCTCTTGTGGCTGCTTGAACATTTTATCTGGGCTGGCAGTTAGTGTTTTGTCATGTTTAATCATGTTGTTCCACTTGTGTTTAACCGTGTCATGTCAATAATGTTTAACTGTTCTTAATTGTGTTGTGTCAGCCACGACTTAAGAGAAACAATATACATTGAACTCAATTTAAATATTAGTCTTATAGATGTATAATATTGTTATGTCATTTCCATGAAGTGGTAGTCACTTGTTTAGGACTTCTTATTTATCTGTTAGCCAACATAAGACAGTGGTAACGTTCTCACTTTAATGCCTAGCCTATGGATGTACATGTTCTGATTTTTATCTTCTAAATTATGCTAGGTACGTTTGGTGTGCAAACCTTTGAAAGATCTTGGCATACATACAGTGAGTTTGCATCGTGGTGCTTCGTTGGATCATCAGATTCGAGGGTAATACAAGCTTGCTTTTAGTTTAGTCGTTTGTTACAGAATGATTGATTTTCCTGTGTGTGCTTGCGCGGGCATGCTTGTAGCCTTGTGCTTCTGCAGGTTACATATGCACAGATGTATATTTTTGTTCAGTTTCCTGCTAACTATCCTTGTTTTGCTTATGATATATTTACATATTCATTTTGCATTCAGTCATTGATCATGTCTTTTAACTGTATATGCATGTTTGCTTTTCTTAACAATTGAAGTTAATTGTTTTCCTTCTCTCGCTAAATGCTTTTCCCCTCTTATGTAGCTTGAAGAGTTGTGAACCTGAGTTTCTTGTGTCCACACCTGAGAGACTTTTGGAGCTTGTTGCTTTGAAGGCCATTGATATATCCAGGGTCTCCTTTTTGGTAATACATCAGCTGAAAATACATCAGAAATTTTCATTAGTACTTTACCTTACATACTTTCTCTTCCCTGTTCACTTCATTGATAGTTTGCAAAAGGAGTCACTTGTAAAGTTTAGAAGGCAATAATGATGATAGTTAAATAATCTCATATTTTTTCTTTATGCATTGTTGGTTTTTGCTTCTGGGTGAGTATTTCCTTCATGAAAAGATGATCTTTGTTTTGTAGGAATTTTGAGTCTGCTTTGAAAGCTTGTTCTGCATGGTATAACGTATTACTTTATTTGATAGAATCACAGTGTTTAGCTGGAAAATGGTAATACTATTTCCAAATTGATTTGCTGCTGAGACTGCTGGTACTGAATCTTAGTTTGCGAACTTGAAGTTCATTTTTTCTGCTGAGATGTTCTACCATCTTGCTTATTTTACATGTTTCAATCTTTACAAATTTTTTTTACAATGGATAGACCTAAAGCGATTAAGGTTCTTTTTTTTTTGGAAAATATTTTTAGGAAAATATTTTTCAAACTATTCATTTTTTGTCATTTGGTTGCAATATTAATAGTTTAAAAAATATTAGAACTTTTAATATATGAGCCTGTGAAAATATTTTAGATTTATTAAAATTTATATTTTAAAATTTATTGCTAAATATGAGAAAAAAGTGCATAGAAATGATAAGTTGTGGCAGTTGCCCGTAACTTGTGGTGGTGTGGTGGCCAACAGTGGCAGGTAACTTGTGGTGATGGCTGGTAACTGGTGTTGATTAGGGTAATAATTAGTAATGGTGACTATCAGTGATTGATAGAATATATATGTGCGTTTGTTGAGGTTTTTCTCTGTTGTACTCTTCAATATATGTTTTGTTTTTTAAGTTCAAAGATGATAATGCTATGGTATTTGGTTTTGTTGGTTTCATCAATATTCTGAGTTGCAGAACTGTCATTAATAGTATGTTATATGATCAATTATCTCATCTGGATTTATTTGTTTCATGCATGGATAGGTTGTTGATGGACTGGATTGTCTTTATCAAGATGGTTCCCTCGGGACTTTAAATTCCATTAGGCAATGTATTTCTGGAAATCCTAATACCGTGGTTTTCGATAATTTCTTTAGCAATGCTTGTGTTCCAGCTCTGCAAAATATTCTTACGGGATCAATTCATAGATTGTGTCTTAATGGTTCCATTTGTAACCAGAGTGCATGCATAATCCAAAACATTAATGTGTGCTCTTCTGAAGAAGAAAAACTTTCAAAGGTATGTAAATGCAATATCTAGGTGCCAACTTTTGATGTTCAATGCTTTGTGTGGATTGTAATATGTGCTACTAAATTCTATTTATAATGTTGCATTTTTTTTTTTAATTCTGACAATATGGATACTCATTGGTTGTGTCTTATTCCATATGTACTGTGTCCTATTTCTGATACTTTGTCTTGTCATAGAATACTGTAATCTTGTTGTGCTTCAATTGATACTGGAGGCTTGGTGTTGGACTAAACATGAGGCATATTTAGTTTTCTCTGTTCAACTTATTAGTAATAATAGGAAGAAGAAGATGAATCATAAATGGCATATGGAGAGATTATGATATGTAACAATATCTTAATATTGATTGATTCAACCTGATTAGGATGTTTTAAAGAAACTTGTGGTTTGCCTTGATGTATATTGTGATCCCTTCAATTCAAAAATTAGGATTTTCAATCCCTATACTATCATCAATGAAATATACAAGATTTTGAAGGATTAGTGTTTTAAAAAATTTAATAATTAAAGACTACAGTGCAATTGACTTTTAAACTTTTAAGGAGAAATGTCTAATTTAAATAATCAGGGATTGAAAAATGGTGACAAATTCAATTTTGTATTGGGGGGGGGGGGGGGGGGGGGGGGGCAAATTTA